>VZTD01005804.1:1086851-1343795 GCA_013397725.1 Rhagologus leucostigma | reverse complement strand
GGGGGTGTCCGCCCCGGGCCGGGCCCAGGCTGAGGCCGCCGCCGGGAGCGGTCGGCGCGGCCCGGGGCGAGCTGGGCTGCCCGCGGCGTGCGGGGAGAGGCGTCCGGGGGCTCTCCGGGCAGCGCGGGGCAGAGTCATCCTAAACCGGGATTGCAGTAAAGTGCGTAAGGGCAGTGCTGTCGGGCACATCTGTTCCCTTAGAGGGTACTTCGCTGACTGAAGAGAAAAAGAAATGGTTCATAACGCATTGAGTGTCTTGTACCCGAACCAACTCTCTCTGGCAAGAGCCTTGTCTTCTTGGTGGTTCATGCGAAAAGGACAGAAGGCAGTGAGGATGTTTTTATGGCCTCTTAGCACCAGGCAGAGCAGTAAGAGGATTTTAGTTTGTTTCTGCGGTATCAACTTTTTCTGGCTTATACTCTTTGGCAGGTACATAAACCAGAGCACAGAGAGGAGAGCATGGTTTTGCGGGATGTGCCTGAGTTTTGTGATGAGGCTTCTGTTGCAGGTCGTCGTTGCTCTGTGGTGTTCACACGGCAACACGCTGAGAAAGTGTGGTTAAAGGATTTCATCAAGTGAAACAAATACGCAAAAGTTTAAGAAGCAAAGGAATGCTGCTTGAACGTATCCAAATAGATATTTTTCTCCTAGAAACTGTGTAAACATATTCGTAGTTTTAAAACTGCGTACACACTCCTAAAGGTGCTTGTTTATTTCAGTGACCTCCCAGTGTTTACATGAAGGACAAATCAAAGTCGTATTCAGGAATGCAGTTTCCAGGCAGCGTGTTTGCCTGCTGGGATGGCATGATAGCTTGTCCAGGCTTAAAATACCAGGTTGATTTTATAAGTGTATTGGACAGAATGTAAAATTTCATATAGGTAAGATCTCATACCCGTAGAGTCAGCATTGAGAGAAGCAAAGAAGTAGTCAGATGCTCACAGATGAAATTATTATGGTTCATTTTTCATGTAACCATGTTGGGATACCAGAGCTACCAAAACTGAACAAATACACAGTCATGCCCTGCTATTGACTCCTCTCCTCTGAGTAGTGTAACCATGTTGATGCAGTGCTGCACTCAGACTTAAACACCTGCTTTTTAGCAGGACCACTGAGTTCTGATCATCCCTGCACCTGGTGTGAGTGCACAGTCCTTCCTCTTGGGGAGCCAGTCTGGGTGCCCTAAGTAATGCTATTACTCAGTGCTGAAGGTTTTCTTCCTTCCCGTTTAGGATTAACTACAGGTCTGTGTGTATGTGATCTGTACTGTGATTTATTAATTATTTAGTTCTGTGCGTGGAGCACTAATATGAGTGCCACTTTATGTTCTGCCTCCTTTAATGTAGATTGAATTGCCATATATCAGGAACTAGGGTCTATGATTGTCCTGTAAGTGTCATCAGTGAAGTATTTTAAGTGCAGACAGGAAGAATAAATTTTGGTGTATATTGCTCCATGCTTCCAGAGATGGGGAGTATATTCTGTGGTTTGGGATTTTTGTATGTGTGTGTTTAGCTTTTTTTGTTTTGTTTGGCTGGTTTGGTTTGTTTGTTTTCCTAGTAAAAATGAATCCCCCTCAGTTGCTACTTTGTGTAAGATTTTTTCATCATCATGTTACTCACACAGACATCAGAAACTTTTCATAGTCCCTGAAACTGAAAAATGAAGTATGCAGTGCCTAAAGTCAGACCTATAGCAGATGGCAGGATGTCAGAAGTCCTATGGAAAGCAGCACGGACAAGCTGCTGCCAATTGTATCAGAATTGGGGCTTTTACTGCACATGTATTAAATATGTGCTGAAACTTCTTTCTCTGTCAGTTTGGTTTTATACTATGTGGTACTGAACTGCAGAATAGTTTCATTTTTGAGAGGCTGCAGTTGCAGCAGTCAAACGCAGATTCTGGACGTTGAATGTTTTTTCTCTCCCTCATTCTTGGCTCCCAGCAGCATTTACCCTGGGGTGTTCTGTACTGGTGCTGGGAGGAGCCATCTGTGGCAGGGTCTCATTCGTAGATAAGTACAGCAGTGCAGTGTTCAGAGGTGGCTAACGGCTCTCTGGGCGAGTCTTTCCACTGGGATTTGGCTGATGCATGCTTTCTCCAACCCAAAAGCTTCGTACCGTAGTTAGCCTTAGGCTCGAAGAGGTCAAACCGGGTCTTCACGCTTTGCAAGTGCTGCTGAATGTCTCTTGCTTGGACTTGTATGTAGCAATTCTTCCTCTTTTAGGAAAAGGTCTTTCTTCTATGTCAGTTGCTACAGTCTGTCAAAATCAGAGAACTCTAAGGTAGTTGCTTTCTTCCCTTTTTCCTAAGCTCCCATCCCCCATAGTTCTCCAAATGTACTCCCGTCTTGGTGAAGTTGTTGTTTGCCATCCACAGCTCTGTGGTTCCAATTGTTCGTTCTTACACATGGTAGTTTGTGCAGCCTTGGCATCTCCCGATTCTGCCAGAGCTCAAAATCCCAGCTCAAAGTTCCCAAGCAGGTGACATCTGCTGTGCCTGGGCCCAATTGTGTCACAGTGACGTATGTGGAGTTCTGTCCCATTGCACTCTTCCTGTGGGGCTCTAGGCAGCCTGATTATCAGGAGGACTTCCTTCTTTACCCTGTCCTGGATTTTTGCAGCTTCTGTCTCCAAGGGGTTTTTGGCTGCCCATGCTTGCTGATGATTTTTCATGGCTTCCTTTCTTCTTCACTCTCCAGCAAAGTTCTTCTCTCTCAAATAAGCATGACCCATTATGAATTTTGTGTGTTACTTGTAATAACAAAGCTTATGGCAGAAGTGAGGCTTGGGCGGGCAACTGGATGTGGAGCCCGGGGGAATGAATGTGTCAGGTGGGAATGTGGGAAAGTGTGAGGCACGGCTCAGCTGCCCCCTTGAAAAGGCTGCAGCTACAGCCTGGGTGTGCAGCTCAGCTGAGCCTTTTCTCCTTGTGGAGGCAGAACCCCTCTGACCCGTAGGTGGTTGCTTGCTTGTAACAGTGCACTGGGTGCCCCAATGAGAAGCAGAGCTCACAGTCAGTAGTTGCTAGTTTTTTCTCTAGCATCTTTCTCTGTGGCATTCCTATACTATAAATATAATCATGGAAATTAAGGAAAAGGCAAGACTTCTCTCTCTATTAATAATCCAGCCCTGAACTGTGGAGATTCTCGTTTTGAGTGCTGCTTCGAAACTACAGCAGAGAAAGCCATCTTAAATACAGATTTGAATATTATATGTGATTTTTACAAATTCCCAGATCATTTGTATCCTCTTTATGTATATGGCTTTTTTTGTTGTTAAATAAAGACTTTAATTCTGATATTTTTTTAAAGCCTCCAGCATGTTTTTAAAGATTGCCTAGGGTTTCCTGATTAACAATAATTGCAGTTTTTCAGCAGATTTCTGTCAGGTAGGAAGTGTAAAGAAAATGGCACTTGCCTGGTGCTTTAACAGTATGTGAAGTCTGGACGACTTTGATCATTATGAAAAACTTTATAAGTGCAGTTTCTTGTGTGTGTAGTGTACTAAACTGAATGGTATATGAAGTTATTCTCTGACTGACAGCTTTCAAGCTGGACTGACTATTTGGATAATAATAGTAATAATTTGGATAAACTTGCTTTTTAAGTGTAGGTAATTGAACATAATTTCTAAATTAATTAACCAACAAGAAAATAAGATCTTGGAGCAATCCAGAGGTTAATCTAATATTGAATATATATTTCATAATGAATAAAATAAAAATAATGAATATATATTTTCATAATGAAGTAAAACATCAATATATTGTTTAAGTATACTATTCTTACCTATAGTATGCTATAGGTCTTGTTGGTATTCATCTAAAATATTGATTTATAGATTTTCTATGTAAGTGCAGCAATAAGGAAAAAGAATCACTGATGTATTTCACAGTGAAAGAGTCAGCAGTAAAGGACTTAAAATTAATTCTGAGTGCATAGTGGCCTGTTGCCAAGGCTATTTAGGAACAGATGTGGCTGAAATAGATACCAATAGTCTGTTTGGGATCTCTAAAGTAAGACATCTGTCAGTCTATCGGTCAGTCAGGAATAATGGAAATGGAAACTGGCTGTTACAAAATGTGAATTACTGGAGTTCCAAGAGGACCAAATTCGAAGCTTTTGATTCTACTTCTGACATGTAGAGAACATATTTTCTCTAAGTGGCTTATCTAGTGTCCAAAGAGAGAAACTATTTTTAAGGAAGAGACATAAAAATAAATATTATGAAGTGTAACTGAAAGTGAGGTGTTCATGTGCCACATTTATATATGGCTTTAAGATGTAAATTGAAGGAGGAAAGCATGCAGTGTTAAACAATCCCATGGGGTCTGAACTGATAAGACACTCGAATCTTTTTCCCGGGCGTCTGTAGAATTAATGTCTTTTAGAAAAATGCTTCATGAAGCTGCAAAATAATTTATTAATCTACAATTTGGTGTGGAAATTGAAAAATATTTATGGAACTAGGATACACTAATTAAAGCAGTCTTAAAATTTTTTCTTTATTTCAGGGGACTTTTAAACATAGTATCTTCACTGTCCATGTGTTTTTTTTTCCTTTATCAGAAGATCAGTTCATGTGTTTGTGGCACAACTTATGTTGTTTCATGCTTTCTGGTTTTCTTTTGTATTTCACACATCTATGCACCTCTTTGCTTACATTGAAAGGGGCTAACATACTCTGGATATCCAATAAAGCGTTTTCTATGCACTTTAATTCTCTACCTCCAAGGAGAGAGATCAAATATTTAAATCTTTGTTCCAGAAAAAAGATTTCTATGCTAGGTCTTGCAAATTATATTTGTGTATTCAGGTTTGCATACACGTTAAGTGCTGCCTCTGTTAGTGGGTTGGATTCTGATGCTATGGGAATTTGAAATAACAGGATTTATTTAGCTTTCATAGAACGTAACCCATCCTCATGGCCTTTTCCTTTTAATGCAAAACTTTCTGTTGATGGTACTGTGATTTGTGTTATCTTAAAGTTGTTGTAGGCCATAAACTCAGCAAGTTTTAGACTTGGGTAAAGGTGATGGGTTTTGCTTTTGTGGTTGGGTTTTTCTTTGTTTGTTTCCTGTTGCACTGTGTAACAATTTGGTCTTTGCCATGTTCTGATATTATAGATAAGGCAGTGTTTTGCTTTATTCCTCTCCTCTTCCTGCCTGGGGAGTGAGGATGGTGCCTGGCTGGGTGCTTGGCACATTATGCATCATCGGGCAGTTGGCACACCAGGAACAAGCCAGGCGTAGCTGGTGCTGGTTTTTGGCACTGAGCAGGCGGATTGAAGAAAGATGGGTGGGAATCAGGGGGCAATCAGGAGTGCTGTGGTGGGGGTGAGCTGATGTAGTATGGGAGTGTAAGGGTTTTGGTGCAGTGCCCCGTGGGTGTGGGAGGGATCTGGGGGTGCTGTGGAGAGGGATATGAACAGAGGGGACACTGGAGCTGTTGCTGGGCAGACGGGGAGACATGCAGGGTGATGCTGTAGTGTGAGGTGTGTGTGAGATACCGGGTGGGGGAATCCCTGAGGAGTCAGAGGAGACATAATAAAGGGATGAGGAGTAGAATGCAAATTTGTTTAAAAAAAAAAGTTATCAAGGTTCCGTAATTTTCTTGTTCACAGAGTAGCTGACAACTCTTGACTATGCCTTTTGGGCAAAGGTGTGCAAGAGTCAGTTGATGGTCTTACTTATATAGCAAGATGGAGAGAATCCAAAGGTGTATATTTAAAAAAAAGTTGATATGCTAACCAATCTTTGGTGCCCATGCTAGTGATATTTTCATATCCACAATAGTGCTGTAACACTGAGTCCGTTTCTCAGTGGAAATTAATGTTCTTCTTAAATCCTCCAAGAGTATGCAGTCAAATCCCCTATCTATGTAGAAATCTCATATCTCAGTTTCTTAATTATCCTATTTTTTGGCCCTTGAGGAACACTAATTTTTTAAGCCCTCTTTCAGATTCTAGATACTGTTATATTTTTTCTTTGATTGCCATTTTACCATATCATTCCTGAATCTTTATCCCTCTCTTATGCACCGTGGTCTTTTTATATTGCATCAAGTGCTGCCAGCTTATCTTGACTTTTAAGTGTAGGTAATTGGAAAATGCATGATTTTTTTTTTACAGTTACAAAATAGAAATAAAAGCAGGAAGGTCTGTCATCTGCTCTTGTTGGAATCAATAAAACTAAACTTAGAAAAACAACTTTCCTCTCCTTGTAAACGTCTTGTTAACTATGTATGTTACAGAAGCAGCAGGTAAATAATAGATACTGTTGCAATTATGCAAAACCCAAACAAATAGGTATTGGATAGAAGCAATCCCTTTTTGTTTGCTGTTTCATTTAGGTGTGTCTGGCTATATTATGCACTGCCTTTAGAAGGAAGTTTTTCTTCAATACGTGCAGTACTCCAAAGATATTTTTATCCTACTAAGACAATTTATGAAAAAGCTCAAGTGGGTGAAAATCTGAGAACATAACCTGAAGAACTGAGTAGTCTGTGTACCTTAACATGAATGGCTTGTGGAACTAATGTTTTCCTTTCAAGGAAATCAGTGGTCCTGGTTTTTATGACTTATGTTGTAACAGTATGTGCAGACAAAAAACCATAATGTGTTGAGTATCTGATACATGTATTACCATATTGCCATAAGGAACTGCTATTATGTTAGACACCAACTGATTTCGTGATAGTGTTGGATTTCTCTCACATATGCTTATGTTTTTGTACAGATGATCCTTTAGGAACATCTGCTAGTTTTGTGGTGGTATCTGCTGTTTCCTTTCAAAATTTGACCTTTTTGTCATTTAGTACTGCGATTGCTATAGAATTCTGTTTTACCAGGATCCTTTTCTAAATTGATTCCTGTCTCATGGACATAAACTGTTGATTTTTTGGGTTGTGATTTTTTTTTCTTTTAATTTTTTAACTGCTGATTTGAAATAAGTGACTAGAATGTCTTCCTTTCAATTGTTCAGGTTGTTCCAAAAATACTTGTGTCTGTGGACTAAAGGTGTGGATGGTACGTCTCAAACTATTTTGCTAGGGAAGATGTTTTGGAACTCTTCTGTTGCAATTTAGGAACCCTTCCGCCTTTAGTTGAAGAGCGGATTTGAACAGTGAAACCAGGTGTTATAAAAAAAATTGAAATTTTAGGCCTGAATAGTCACGTGAGCCTTGATGTCTGGTAGCCTACCTGTAAGGGATTTGATGAAAGACAATTCACTTCCTATGTTTAAGATCTGAAACTTCCCCCTTCCCCGACTTCTCACTCAGTTGTCATAGGAATAAATTAAATCACTGACAACAATTTTTTCAATGACTTGGTTTAACTCACAGTTCTCTAGTCTAGTGTGTGGCTGTTTCTTGCCTGTGCGTTCCATGTTTAAACAAATGGTCAGTTCATTAACAGAATTTGGTGCTGAACTCTGAATTTCCTGGCTTTTGCCTGTTTGAGCAACGTCAGATGGTAGTTGGATGCTTTTCAGTACTGAATAGTTGCTGTAGTTGTCAGTTTATTTGAACTGTGACAATATATCTGTTCTGTCAGTCCATACACTCAAGCGAATATAGGAAAGTATTCTTTGTGAGGCTCTGAAAATGCAAAGCAACAGATGTTATGTACTGCACAATTATAGGTATCCTGGAAACAGATCTTTACACAGTGCAGGCAGTCTTGGAAAAACAAAATTTGACACGTGAATGATCAAGTTAAGGGTAAACGCAATAAATCCTTATGACTAAATATAATGCTGTTTTGTACATACTGGTCTGAGTTTGGGTAATTAAATGCTTGTTGTTATATTACCCTCCTGTCATTTGACAGAAGTTTAAAATTTATCTTGTAGTTATATTTTAATGTGTTGTTTTAGTACAGCATAGTAGAAATAGAATAAGTATTCTTACTTAAAAATAACATATGAAAATTACTTTTGAAAAAAAGCCTATGTAATTCTAAGGAGTGAAAATTCTTGTGTAAATAAATTGCTAACAATAAATAGGAAAAAATTCAAGATAACTTGCTGGGTTTCTGTGTGAAAATAGCACATCTTTGCCTGGCGGATCTGTTGACTGTTCTGAAGATGGTTCAAAATGAGATTGCTCCTGTCCAAGTCCTCTCCCTGCTCTCCTGTTTACTGCATGGCCTTTTGGAGACTTGTCAAACGGCTCTGTCAAGAAAGGTACTGAAAGATTTCACACTTGGATGGTTTTGGGTTTCCCAAAGGCCTGCTCTGTCACATCTATGTAATTTAACTTGGAGTGAGGTGATTAGCTAGGGATCAAAATTATCATAGTGCCAGTGAATAATACACTAACAGTTAGATGGTTATAGATGGTGGTAACTGATGTCAGCATCAAACTTTGAACAGATTTGTGGTTTCATTCAGTGAATTCTGCAGCTGACACATTCTCGGGTAAACCTGAGTATATTGTACGTTACCATGATTGGGAAAAGATTGTATATAGATGTGTGTTTTTAATTTTGTATTGTTTTTATTATAGGAAAAAGAATACTCTGAATATTTCATGTCAAATGTAATGTTTCTTGCTCACTTGACTGCAACACACTCATTAAACAAGGCTAGTAGTAACTAGAGTTGGTTTGGAAAACAATGCTTAGCAGGAAAAAGAGTACCTGATCAATGTTTGTTTCTTTTTTTAACTGTAGTACAAATAAAAATTAAATAAGAACTTTTTTTTAGCATTCACATTTGTTGAGTAGTTAATTATTTAAAATACAAGAGAAACAAGCAGGTGGTGGTTTTGAAATTTTGTTCCTAGGTCTCACTTGTTTTATGGAAACCATTTCGGGAAGGTACACACAGAAATTCAGTACTGATCTTATAATGATTTATATGTATAAGAATGTTTTTCTTGCTTAAAGCAGATACTGCTTTTTTCATTAGCATTTAGCAATATTGATTTTATGTGGGAGCAGAGTAATAAAGTTCTTTACTACAGCACAACTTCAGAGCCATGGCATTTTTACGGATTTGACCAGGCAACAGGACAGTGAGTCCAAGAGTTGGAATAATTACATATAGTGTAATGTATTGATCTCTTATTTGAATGCCATCAGCTTGGAATAAAGATCAGGAGCTGTAGCTATACCATTCCTAATGTGTATAATTATAGTTTTATCATGTGGAAAATGTCATCTGTCACTTAAACAGTTGTAAGGATTATTATGTTAAGGATAATTAGAACGTAAATAGAGACTAAAGCAGATGTTTGTATGCTCTATAAACCAGCAGTTATTTAACAACATCTTGAATATTGTGTGCGGTTCTGGTGTTCTCAGCAAAGGCGATGTGGGACTGGAGAAGGTTCAAGGGGTGACAATGGTTAAAGGTACACAATGGCTTCTGGATGAGAGTGGCAAACTAGGCTGGCACTTTTTGGTCTAAAAGAAAGGTTCTTGAGATGGGGCCTGGACAAAGTGGCAGTTTTGCAACATAAGAAATATGGTGCTTCTAATAAGCCAAGAAGAAGCAGGCTGAAAACCAACGGAATAGCTAAGAGAATTGTAAAACTTACTGCCAAAGGATTGTTAATCCTAAAAGATTTTGTGGATTCAGATAGAGATGGAAGGCATCATTTGAGTGCTGTTAAATGTATAGAAACCACAGTCAGTTCAGGGTGTCCCAAATGAAAACAGGTGGAGAATAGAAAAGTACTAATGGGAAACAGAATAAATGCTTCCTTTATTCCTTCTCTTAGCATCTGCTTATGGCTGTGGTTTGATATAAGATACTGGGACAGATGGACATTTGCTCTGTCCTGGTATTGCTGGTATTACATACCAGAAACCAGTTAAATTATATTTAAATGATATTTTGAGTAAAAGCACACACATCTCTAGTCTGTAATTCCACCTGTATCTGCAGTGCCCAGCAAGATTTAATGATAAAATTTGAACTTCAGTTTGCCTAGCCTTCCATTTGCAAGGTACTTATTTTTATTGGTGGAACAATACAGCTTAAAGAATGCATGTTCTTTGCGTGAAAAAATACCAAGGGGTTAATTTTATTAAATGTTGGTTAAGAATTACAGTGCAGTAGCAGACTGTATAGGAAACCTGAATTTCTTAGCTATAATTCCCTTGAAAAGATTGTTCATATGAATGCTTATAATTATTATAATCTTGGGGGTTTTTAATATATTTATTTTTGTTGTGGAGAAAGGAAGTTAAATTCCAAAGACATAGTTAGACTTGTATAGGATAAGAGTCTGAAACCATTGTGAATGATTTAGTTTGATCGGCCTCAAAATAAGGAAAAAGTGTAGCTTCAGTATGCCTTGCTGGTATTTTTCCATAAATGTATCTGAGAAGATTTCTGGTGTTCACAGAAGAAAACCCTTAATATAAGACATCCATTTCCATTTGTTATGTCAGCAGCTTAAAGATGTGTGCCAAGGTATCAGTACTGATTATTTCTTGAACACGGGTGGTGATAATTTTCTGGCACTAATTCACTTTATGGCTAAGTCAAAGATTATTGTATGATTTGTAATGTGCGGCTGGATATGTGTAGAAACTAATATTTGTTAAATTTACTTTTAAATGAGCAAAATAGGTTTAATATTGTGATAGAGGAAAATTTGCATGGAATAGTAACAATAGCACACTGTGCAAGTGCGTGCTGGAGAGTTAGAAGATGCATCTCTCTTTGTTGCTGTGTGGGTGCTCTGAATTGGAATTGCTCTCTGACCCTGCAACCATATGCAGGATCTTGATGCTGTGAGTAAAATTCGTAGGATCTGCAAGTAAGATATTTACTTCAACCTCATAGTGGTAATCCCTGTACATATGGGTGTAATGCTAGCATTTAAAAGGTTTTGGGGAGTAAAAATTTGTGTGTATTATGGGAGATTTGAAGTGCATCTTTGTCATCTTACGTGATTATTCAACAGTGAAAACAGATCAGAAACTGGCTTGTTTAGTTTTTTGGTTTTGGGTTTTTTTTTGCTATGTCGATCAGTAATGTTTCTGTTTGATTTTAGTACTTAGTACTGGGATTAGGAATATGTAAATGTCATATGTAGGTGCAGTTACCATACTGGAGATATGAGGAGTTGGAGGTAGATGTCAAAGAACTTGCTTAAAGTACAGAAGAGATGCTTGTTTGAAGTTGTTGGGGCGTGCCAGGGTGCAAAGCAGACATTGTGGAGCATTTTGGGGTGGGTTTTTTTTGAGGGTTTTTTTGACAAGTGGCTCTGTTTTAAAGCAGTTGATCAGCCTGTCAGAAAATAAGTAGGTTTCTGTATATAACTTAATATACTAATGTAGTTTGATATAAAAGTGCAAATTATCTCTATACTTAATTTTGAATTTCATGGTACTTAATGTTGACATGTTATTCATAAAGCATTTCATGAATTCTGCATGTTCTCTGAAATGCATTAACTTATCCAACTTTATGCACAGGTTATGTCACAATTAAAAATGGAGATCTCCAGATTTTTGAGAATCACATGAAAATCTCAGTGTTTTAAATGACTCATTACCATGTATTCATATAACTTCTGAATGGTATAACAACATAAAATATTAAAACAACTCAAATTAATGGCTTCACCTGATAATTTTGAGTGTATTTTGATTTTCAAAATAGCATTGTATATGATTTTTTATAGACTCCTCAGATATTTCCTAGAATTATTTTTTCTGCTAAACATTTTGTAGACCTGTTGATACTTCTTCAGTGTCTGATGCACATGGACTGAAATTTAAATTAGCTTGGAGATGTTTATTATTTACAATTACCGTTTGAGGTGTGTTGCAGTGTGTACGCAACAGTTCTGCTGCTAAATGAAGTGAGCGTATCCTGAGCTTGGTGCAGATACACGGGCACAGGTGGGCGTCTTGGTGGCATGCACCATGCAGGGAAACACATGGCACTACACAACATGGGGCAAAGAGCACGCAGTTGGAATTAGAAATCATTTTATGGATACCTTGGAAATTTGTGCTTGTTCAGATACGGGTTGTAATTTCTAAAGAGGGTGGCGCATGTTTTTGTATTGAACGTTTGTGAGACAGACAGCACTCTAATGTGGTTGTCCTTACTTTGTGCAGAGAGGCACTATTGTATGAGCTTGTTTATGTCAATATTTTAACAATTTATCTTTATAACTGCTTTTGACTATATTTATAGTAACATTGGCACCCTGTGTACAGAAGATACAATCAGGGCTGAAAGGAAACTTGCATCCATCTGGAAGCAATAAACTTTTCTAAAAGACTGCACAGTGTTACTTAATCCTGTGATTTCTTACTGTGAGTGAAATTAAGGTTTGGTTCAGTTGTGTCACATCATATTGGTATCAAATCTTTTGTGAGAGCTTTGTCATAGTGGTAAGCTACAAAAAAAAATTAAATTGATGAAAGTCTGAGAATGTAATTTCCTCAGTCACAGAATTATGCACCATTGCAAATGGAGTCAATTCTGTATAATAAAAATAACTGTAATACCAGGAAGCTTCTGGAGTGTTGCATTTTGTAACCTTTCTCTTTATGTGTAAAGCTAATTTCTATACTGCACAATTGACTAAGAATACCTTAAATTTGGTGTTGTGTTCTAAGTAATTTTTGTATTGTACATCTATCATGTAATATAAATTATATTTTTAATATGAAAAAATATTTTTCAAAGTTAGAGAAATATGAACAGTGTCCAAAAGGAGAAGGGGAAAAAAAAAATCTATATTATAAAGATCACCTAACAAAATTCTGGGGTTTTTTTGGTGCTTTTCTTTTAAGTTTGCTACAAGTGTGATGTATATGAACAAAATAGGCTTCATTCACCCCTGCAGGCAAAGTGTGTAGCCTGCATTCTTCCTGTTCCTAAGTGGCAACTGAGCGTTGGGGTGAGGGAAGGGTTTTATGCTTGTCAGAGGATTCTGGTGGTGCTATTGCCATCTCTTGCCCTTGGGCTAGTGTAGGAGATGCAGATACAATGATACAAAGGATGGCAGAGTTTCCTTCGTAAATCTCTGAAAAAAAGAAAAGATCAGAGATCAATGAGGATAAAGCCATACATGTAGAAGTTTGTGGATGAGCTCATCTAGCAGCTGATAGCTATGCTTTGATAATTAAAAGCATGACTTGCTAGGGTACATGGATTATCAATAGTTTACAGAAGGAAATTGTGTTTAGAATGGGCTGCTTGTTCTTTTTTCCTGAAGAAAATATTTCTTGAAAATCTTATCCAGAAAAGACTAAAATGCAGATATTTTAGGCATATTGAGTTCCCTGAAACACTGATATTTAGCAGTATGAATGGTGTCTTAATCTCTATTTGAGGCTGAGGCATATCTGGTGCAAGTAAAACTCCAAGTAAAAGTAATTATTAACTTGTATTTAATCAAACTCAGTAATGTCATATGGCCATAAGAGGTCATTTGTTTCTCCACTTCCCCTTATTTTCTGAAATGACAGAAGTAATTGCCATGATAGTAACATAAATTAGTAGGTACAAAACACTGTGTATGTGTGAGGAAATGTAAAATTAAGCTCTTGTTTCCTCTCTGGGGATTCTTTAGTGTATTTCAGCTCTGCTAGCCCATTCTGTTAAATCATGTGGGCTATTAGATCCCAGTCTTCTGTTTATTTCAGAAATCTCTCTCAAAATAAATTCCATTTTATGGTGGGTTTATGGTTGGTCTGTGTAAGACCAGTCATTTAATCTGATGCATAGGTTTGCAGAGGTTTTGGAAAATGATGGAAATCAGTGATGCTTTTTACCCTGTTGTTACTCTGAAGTTTCTAACGTAACTCCTCACTAAATGAAAAGCCTCAAAGTTTCAGCCACTAAATGAAAGGTTTGCAGCTGCTTTTCAAATAATGTTATGAATTTAGGCAGAATGTGGGCTATATTCTTAGTGTAAAATATAGAGCTTTCTATAGTTTATTTCCAGTGACCTCTTTCTTGCAGTGGTGTTAATAATAAAACGTAATTATTAAAAGCAAAGCCTTTGCTTCATGCATCCTCTCAGCTTCAGGATGGGAATCAGTCGTTGTCTGCCTTGCTTCCTTTCAGCTTGCCTTGTTGTTCTAGCTTTATTCCCAATAGATCTTCTTGTTATTTTTAAATTCATCATCTCCCTCAAGTTCTTTCTTGTAAAATGAAGGGGAAACTCTTCCTTAAGGTGAAGCTTTTTTTCTGGAACAGCGTTAGTACTTCTGCTAAAGCTTCAATCACACTTTTCTGCAGAGGTATTTTTTCAATAAGCTGTTTGATTTCCTTTCAAACTGCCAGTTTCAGTATGTTTTTCTAACGAAATTCTGCCATTAGCCTGTAGTTAATAAGCAAGGTACTTCACTGCTCTGTGTGAGAGCTGAATCAAGACACTAATGAAAGCTTGATGGATAGATGTCTAATGAGCCTCATTACAAGAGGAAAGGCCTTTTCTGTGGCCTGCTGGGCATCAAGCAGACCCAGGATGCTGTGTATGAGTGTCACTCTGAGATCTGGTCATGCTCAGAGGGGAAGTCCCCAAGCCTGGCCTTTCTCCACAAGGCATCAGCTCCAGCAAAAACAGCCTCTGAGCTGTACTAAACTATGCTCTGACAGTATGGGATCAATTGAACTGTTCCCATGTTTGCTCTGCCAGTAGGCAGAATCCTCTTTCCTTTTGGTTCAGCCAGAACTAGGTAGTTTGGTGGTGGTTGTTCTTTTTCAGAAGTTTGCCTTTTGCCATCTTTTAAAGCTGTAGTGAAACGTAACCAAATTTTAAATGCTTGAGTATGGTCCAGCTGAGGACTTCAAGGACTACACCAAATGTTCCCTAAAGCTGCTCTTCCTCCAGTTGCTGTGATATGATGCTGTGCACAGGGGCTCTATCTGCAACAGCCCTCTTGGTTTGATAGGGATATTCAGAAGCTTGAGGGTTAGTTTTTAACAGGTATGGTGGAGAACAGGGATTGGAATCAGCTGGTTCTGGTGTCTTGGGGGAAAGAACCATTGGAAAAGTGGTGAGAGACAAGAGGGGAAGATGAAAAATGGGAGGTTACAGTTTTAGATCGATTTACCCATGCTGTGGATACAGTAAAATTGTTAAGAAATGTGAAATTATTCTTTTATGTAATGTAAGTCTTTATCCCATGACTGAGATTTGCATTGGAAAATTACTGAGTTTGTTGGGTTTTTTGGCTAGTAGTGTGTTGAAAAATTGAAACCTCAAGTATGAATTTGTGCCAGAATTTAATTTTTTTATTATGTCAGTTATTCATCATAAAAATATTATTTTTAGAGGTAGCTATCTGGGATAGTAGTTTAAAATAAGATGACTTCTTTAAGCTAGAGTGGTGGATAACTGCTTGTCCAGTGAAACATAATGGAACGTGTCATTATAGTTTTGTAAAGTGGAGTTTTATTCTCAGACTTATAATTTTCTTTTAATGTATAAGATGTCACTAGAACTCTAAAGAATTAAGAGAAGCCATTGTGCATATTTTCCAGTTCTTGCTGACTCTTGTTGATCTGTGTGATCTTTGGGGAGTTAGCAGTTGAAGTGAACATGCACAGCAGATTGGCTCAACCCATGTTGACTTCCTGCTAATGAAAGGAGACAGTCCCAGTTCTTCCTTCTTCCCTGCTGTGAATTTTCTTATCAATTTGTAGTATCTCTAGGTTTATAGGACTTGTGTTGAACTGGTTATACTAAACAACTTGTCAGAAGACTAAGCCGGGGGAAAAGAAAAATGGGCAATCTATGTTACTTTAGGGGATTGATTGATTTGACTCAGCTGCGTTTTGCCCAGAGCCAGACTTCAGGAAAAGGGCTGCTCTGCACAGTCATGGCAGGTGAGTCGAGGGTGGGTGTCTGTGTTGAGAGAGGGATTAGCAGCAAGGTATTGCATTTGCTTGGCAAAATACATCACTTCACCCTAAGATTCTCTAGAGAAGGAGAATGAAAATGGATTGTATCCCTGTCAGATGTTTTTAAGCTCAGTTTTCTGCCCTGAAGGAATACAGCTGCTGCTGCAAGTGAATAGCTGCCATTAAAAGGTGAAGTTAGTAGTCGCACCCTGCTTTTACTCTCCAGCTCTGGAGAAACTGAGATGCATCTCTTCAGTCCCTTGTAGTACTTTCTGAACTCCTTGCTGCTCCCAAGCAGGTCACTGCACACAGTCTGAGAAATGTGTTTCTAGGTTAGGGCCTTGCTTGTGTTAAACTTCTCCTACACCACCATTTGAAAGGACTAGAGTAACGTAAAGCTAATCTTCAAACAAAAACCAGCTCCTCCCCAACCTGGCCCTTGCTGTACCACCTTCTCCTCAGCTTACTGTTTGATACTTTTGGGAAGCAGAGAGTGGAATCTTGCTTTCTCTGCATGCAGAAGAGCGTAAGAGGCATAGCATCAAATTTTGCCAGAAGTGTTGCATGACCTATCTTTTTGAAATAAAAAATCATTCAGAATTAATGTGTTTTGAAATAACGTTTCGGTCTCGTATTTAGAGTATTTAAATAAGTGCTAAATAGCCAGACAAGCTTTACAGTGTTTCTTGGCTTTTTTGGCAAGAGTGATCATACCTGCTTTTCTCACTGCCAGCCCTTCGTAATCAATAAGTAGCTGAAAACTGTAGAGGTTTTATGAATCAGCTGCCTGCTGCTTACTGTGCTTTGCCAATTTACAGTGAGGGAATAAAGGGCTTAATAATTGATGGTCTAATAGGTGCTGGTTTATATGCATTAGACATTATCATATTAAATATTTCTAAACATAAATTTATAGACATATTGTCAAAACTAGTTTAATTTTAAATTCGATTTATTTTATTTTTGGGTGTATATGAATACAGTTATGTTTTATTGTATGTCCTGAATGATTGTTTTGAAAGTAGTGTTCATACAGTGTAGGATGGTCTGTGATCAATTTTAGAATAAAGAAGTGTTTTATAATGAAACACTTTTTAATAAAGTACTGATCACTGTATTTTCTTTGGTATAGTCTTGATGATTTTTTCAATTTCTAATTATTTCTGTTAAGTTACACTGCACTCAGCTATATCAATCAACTATTAATGAAGTAAACTTTGAGAATGTAGTGGGACAGAGAGCTTAAAAGGTGTGAAAGATTTATTTATTCATTATAGTCAGGGGGGCTAGGTGTCTTGCCAAAGGTCAGAGGAAGCATTTGTGACCAAGGGAGTATAATACACTTTGCTTTGTGTCCAACTCTTGCACTTGAATTACAGTCACATTTCATGTGTGTTTTTTGATATTTTCCATGTACTCCAGGTATTTGTTACAGAAATCAAGTCCTTAAGTACCACTTCTAGATGTTGGGCCTCTGTGGTAAGATAACAGTCCAAAAAGTGGTTCCTTGTTGAAATGTTGGTGTTTATATTTAAATACCACATTTTCTTTAAAACTGTTCTATTTTTTAGTAGTACTTCTCTTTTTTCTTTATGTATATTTTCATCAATTTTGCTGTAAACATGAGGTAGTCTATTTGTTTAAAGCCTAGTTTAACAGTCTTAACTAATTAAAATTTGGCTTGCTATTTACAATTAAACTCTATTTGAGTGTATTAGTTCCTCATATTTTGATTTAGCTCAATATGGTTGATTTAGACACAATTTTTTGTTAAATAAGAGATTAGACTACCATAAACAAGAAAAATGTAGGATAGTCTCATTGCTTGAAATTAGTGAGAGGATAAATAGGGGCATAAAACTTCTGAGAAATTCATCTATCCAGGCAGATTTTTCTTTTTTTCATGCTGTATTTGGGAAAAAAAAAGTGAACATGTGCAGAAACTGTGAGTACAATTAGCGTCAAGCAGATAAATCCAACTCTAATCCTGTTTACGCTCTACATCAGACAGATGTGCTGAGATTGATTTAGACAAGCCCTTGGCTTATAGTAACTTTTTTTTTTAAGTGCCTTATATTCTGGTTTTGTTAGATCTTTGTTAAATGTTAAGTGTTGTTACTTTTGCTCTTCCCTAACGCCTGTGACCTACTTTATACAGGTTCCCTCTCTGCTCTCATGATGACAGGGCAGCCTGGTAGAAGAGATTATCTTTATTCCTTGTAATTAAATTGACTTCTTTTTCCAGAAGATACAACAATGGGAAGTGGGTACTGAATTAAATAAATAGCATGATATCTAATAGATGTATACTTAAATCTCTTGCAAGAACAGATGGTACCCAATATCTTTCTAAGTAATGTGAGAGGACAGTTAATGTCCTGAAACTGCTCGCGATAACCAATACGATACTAACGAGGCAATACGGTTTTCGAAGTTTAAAAAAGTGTCTAATCCAATATATACTTTATTCCAAAAGTTAGCTTGGTTGTTATCTCATACTAGAAGCATTTTATAAATACAGCTCATGACTTAAATTTTATCTGAGTTGTTTTGTAAAATTTTACTGCATTTGCAATGGTCTTATTTTCAGTAAGCAGAGAAGATGAAAAGTATAGAATTTGCCTGGGATTTTATGCAGATTTCTTTACAACTTTAGTAAAAATTTGCTGTCCTAATCCTACTAGCTAGTTCAACATTTCCTCTACAAATGGAAACTTGAGGATGATGGCTTTTTACCATTCAATTCAGCATTCCTAGAGTTTATATCCTTCTCCAAGATGCATCTGGAAATGTATTCCTGTAAAACAACCAAAGTCAAATAGTAGTTTTGAAAGTCTAGTGCTGCCTAGTAAGAATGTTTTATTTTAAATATCAAAAATTTTGATATGCATCTGAGCAATGTAAGAATTTGATAAATACAGAGTTAGAGGAAGATGCACGAGCAAATAAGTAACTGGCTGAAACAGTCATGAAAAGAAAAGGCAGACCTTACCTGGTTTATTACTAAATGTCATTCTATGAAAGCTAGTGGGGAATAAAAAGTAGTTTAACAGGCCTTCATTTTCCTTGATAGGCTACTGTTTGTAACTTATCTGTGGTGCACATCCGTAACATTGGCGTAATAGAGTTCGTGATAGCCTCAGCAAAACTAAGAGTTAAATCCAAAATATTATATACTTAAAAATATGATTTATATAAAAGTATTTAAAAAGCAAGCCCACTTAGAATATTTGTATTGGTCTGGGAAAATGAATGTTGCAGCTCAGTTATTGCTGCAGAATGGTTGTGGTTATATATCACGTGTGTTTGTTCACTCATTTTCCTAAAACATTGAGGTTATGTACTGGCATTTTCAGTGTACTGTGTGTCTGACAGTGAGACTTTGTGAAAAAACATAAGCAGACCCCTCAAAAATTCTGTTTTAAAAATTAAAGCAAATCTTTAATATAGGTATTAAACTATGTAGTTCTAGGTAAGTGATTTGGGACATCACCAGTCAGTTTTTAATTTCAGACTTACAGAGACTATTTACCCCTAAATGTTTTAGAAGAGCAGTACAAAGTTTGACAAAAATGAAGATCTTGGGTTTGGTAATGTTAGTACCAAATTTGTTTGCACAATGCCCACTTTGAGTCTGTGTAAAATTGTAGTTGAAATGGAATCATACAGTATTTTTTCCCCCCTCAGTTCCTTCATTTCTACAGGATGCATTGAATGTAAATACTTTTACAGCAGTCATTACAGTACTGTAAGATTTATGTTGGGTTTTTTTAACAAAAAAATTTGGGTGTCTCCTCCTGTTTATTTGCTGTGTACTTCTGCAAATCTGCGCTACCAACAATTTCCTGTGTACGATCTCAGTGCCCACCAGCATTTACTTGTCAAAGGATTCCTGCTAAGAATGGAATGATTTCAGTCCAATTTTACACCTTAGTAGCCGACTTACGGAATATTAGGATGGTAAAATATAACAAGTTGGGAAAAATATGTGAGAAGTGTAGCAAGGTCATGGTTCTATTTGTAGCAGGTTATTTGGTATGGAACAGGAAAAAATGAATTGGTTGAGAATTGTGAGGAGAGGTAATATTGACTTGAGCTTTAGCTGTGTTAGCATGGCTGAGGAGAAGTCATCCAGGATTCCTGGACAGAGACGTGATCACTGCATAGTCTCTTTCCAGAAATGATGTTGAGAAATGCCAGCATCAAACTGTTAGAAGAATTGACAAAGTCGTCTTTTTCCTGCCCAGAAGTAGTATGACTTTCTGAAACCCTCAGCTTCATGTAGTGTAATGAAGGTGGTGGTGCTGCCCATCTTTCCCAGGATGACAATTAAAACAGACTTTTCCCAGCACTTCAGTACAGCATGTATCAACTATTCATCAAACAGAGTCTGTTACGGCTTTTGCTATTGAGAAACCAGTTGTCAGAGCTGTTGCTAGATTTGGGGAAGTTTTCTGGTTTCTAGCATTTCTTGCCTTGGGCTGCAAAGGGACCTTTATTGGCTTGCTGTATCGGATCTGCTGTAATTACGAAGAAATCAGGGAAACTTTTCTTTCTGTGTCCGAAGAATCTGATACCTACAGGAACTGTGACAGTTTTCCTTCAGTTTGTGTATTTGACTTTGTTTTTGAGGAATCGGAATGCAGCTCAAGAGAGCAGAAAAGGGAGAAGCCTGTACCACAGTGGCTCAGTTGATACATCTCCAAAATGCAGTTGGAAATTAAGTGATAGCATCTGCAGCCACAGTATCCATGTATATAACGGCCCCAAGATAACCAAACCTTCTCTTAGCGTAACACAAATCTCCCCTGGGATGAGGATCTTGAACTGTCCCAAGAACTTTTTTGAAACTGTTTTTCTTGTCTTCTAAACTGAATTCGTACATTAAAAATGAAAGCAAAGATGGGTGACAGAGTTTTGGTTTATTTGTCTATTTTTGCTTAATTATTTTCTGATATATTTCTAATATAAACACAAAAGGCAATGGTTGTATCAAATAAAAAAATATAGTGAGCATATAATCAGCTTGGGTCATAGCACACTTTCAGCTGTATGATTTAGGAGTGTACAAGTGCTATGATTGCTATGATTTATTATTATTTATTATACCATAAAAAATTTGCTTTTTGAATGTGAATACAAAAAAATAGTATTTCTCAGAGTGTGAAATTTTATTAATTTTTTTGAACACCAGAAGGCTGAGTAAATAACCTCTTTGAAATTGTTTTGTTTGTACAGCTGGATACATAACAAAGTTGGTAAAATAAAAGACCACTGATTGAGGCAAATGATATGCAATAAGTTTTCAATGCAAGCGTGAGCAGATGCAGAATGCTATGCTTGAGATGAAGCTGTAACAATATTTTTTTACTTGTTACTCCCAATCATATTGGTAATGCTTTTTTTTTTTCCCCTTACAGGTGATTCCAGTGTGGCTTTACAGGCTCAAGAGGAGATTATTGAAATGAAAGATGTATTTTCAGTAAAACTGAAACGTCGTCGTTTTGCAGGGCAGAAAAAAGGTGGTACTTTGTTGGGTATCACAATTTTTAAATGCTTGAATAAAGGAGAGAATAAGCTCACAGACTGTGCTGTCCATTTAAATAACTTAAGTGAAGATCATTGTCAGTTATGGTTTAGACATCTGAAGGAAATTCTGAATGGTAAGCATTTAATTGAGGTTGATGCCATATTTATTTCTATTGGCAATACATGAGGTTGAGTGAAGCTTAGAAACATTTTGCCTGTGGAAATTAAGACACAGATGTGAATCTTATTTTTGGCAAATATTTACTACTGAAGTTTTACATGGTCAAGTGTAAAATTTAGTAAAGCGACAATAATGGACTAATGTATCTGTAAAACTGAAACAGATTGGTGCTGGTTTTGGAAGTGTTTCGGCAGCCACCGAAGAAGTAAGTGGTTTACTTTATTCTGACTGAAGAGTCTTCTGGGAAATCTGTTTCTGAAAGAAATAATACATTTTGTTGATATTTTCACTTGAAATAGCACCACACCGTGATGGTGCTACAGTAGTTGCACTTCTGGGAACTTTTTGGGAACTTTCTGGTGATGGTTTACAAGCTCCTACTTGAGACCTCCAGATTCTTTAGGAGACTAATGGGAGAGACTTTCCTCGTGTTCATAAATTCACAGGTGGCAGTGCTCTTAAGGTTCTGTAGGACTCTTGTTGTATAATTTGGTACAAAATTTATTGACACTAGTGATGGGAGGCAATTCTTTACTTTCAAAATACCTTTCTGTGTTTGCCTAGGCTAATGCCAGTTTCAGGATGCTTTGTTTAACCAATTACAGGGTTTTTTGTGGGTTTTTTTGGTTTGTTGTTTGTAGGAAACCGAGGGATTAAAACTTCCACAGACAATGACGGATTTGACCTTAACCCTTGGAGAGAACTTGGGTTGATGTGATGACAGGATATATGGATTCCAAGCAAGAGAATTACAAACCTATGTTTTTGTAGCTATAAATAAGAAAGTGTATTGAGTGATTTGGTGGAGGCTTTTAAGTATACTGGTGTGATTTTGTAGTTTAAGTTAAGAATTTAGATGTTATAATAGAAGTACATGGGTGTACGTGACTTAGCAGGTAATTGGTAGAAAATTGACGCAGTGCAGTAAAAGTGACCAGAGGTGATAGGTTATCAAGTCACAACAAAGTTTCGTGTTAATGGCTTATTGGACCAGAAAGTTATAAATTGCTGTGTAACCCTGAAACTCGTGACTATCTGCCATTATGGCGATTTGTTACTAAGCTCCATGGACTCTGAGACTGACACCTTGTTTGTCTTATTACTTATTTTAAGTAATAAATCGTGTATAACCGTGATAGTCCCATCTCTTTGATGAAAGGTCCGACCAGAAAGAAGCAGAAACAGTAAAACCCTACAAGTGATGCCCCAACAGTTGTTGTTGCTGTTCTTTTTTACGGAAGCTCTATCAAAATTAAGAAAAAAAAAATCATCATATAGGGAAAGAGCCCCACAAGAAATCCAAGCCTTTCACTGTAGTTTATATTTGAAAGGCACAGAATATAGCACACTTTTGATTTAAATAACCAAAACGACATCCCTTCCCCAATACCAAACTCTCTGACTTAACTCCAAAATGTGCCTCTGTTTACAGATTATAGCAAATGAGTTTATTACAGAAGAAAACCAGTCTATCCTGTAACAGACTAATAGAGCTCCAGCTGAATTGTTAAGACTGAGCCAGGTTACGGAATTCAAATCTTGTACATCTGTAGTGTTTGTAACAACACTCTGAATAACGATTTATGGTGTGCTTCTAGCGAAGTTTCACAAGCAGATATTAGAGAAGCAACATGAGTTATTAATGGTGCATTCTTACATTGTTTACAGTATGCTTTGGATTTTCCCAATCTAGACGTGTATTAAAAAGTGCCTTCCCTTTTCCCCTTTTGAAAGACTTTATAATGAAATAATCTCAATCTGCAGAAGTGCCAGGATTCCTGTAGATCTCCAGCTACCCATAAAGGCAAGGACATTTGCATAAGGAGCAAATGTCTGTTTTGTTCCCAGATTACCCTGCATCTATCAGGAGCAGTGATACCATATGTTCACAGAAAAAAAAGCTGCAGTATCTCTAGCTCAGGTTGCCTTGACCTCGAGGTGCAGTCTCTGTTTTATAGCTTTGTAATTGGAAGCCACCTGAACCTGAAAAAAAAGTATTCTGTGCAATGCTGTTTCAAGTTCCTGCTTCAGTCTTTCTCCAGGAGCTCAGACCTTGTACAGATTTTTTGGATCTCTGATCAGTACATTTTTTCTCCTTGCCTTCCACTTCAGGAATAAACAGGACTCAGAGTGATAAAAATAACCGAACAAAACCCTCATAATACCAGTTGCTAATGTGTATATTCTTCTAAGTCTGAACTAAAAGCATACGATGCAGTTGAGTTCGGTTGATCTCTCTGTGACTGATATTTCTGTGCGAAACAGTAATGGATTTCCATAGTTTTTGCTGCGGCTTTGTTTTTTTTTGTAGTAGTGCTGGAGTCACCATCGTTAATAAACTCAAATTGGCTGCTTCTGGTTTTATCCTTCTAAAATAGTAAAAATTACTTCCCTGCCCTCCCTCCTCCCCCAGTCTATCTGATCACAAAGTAATTTTTCATTAACTGCTGCATTATTTACTTGAAGGATTTTTTAATTGTTTCTGGGCTGGAGAAAATTAAAAGCAGATGATTTATCAAGGTAGAACATATATATATATATTTGGTCAGTAATATTTAGACATTCTGACAAATGGAAGTACATGTTACTGACAGGTGTGTTCCCTCTGCAGATAAATGCAATTTTTACTTGTTTAACTTACTCTTTGACGAGTTTTTACATTTTTATGCATATACATTAATTAAGAAACAACAATAGAAAGTTTTTCAGTGATGATATGAGCCAAAGTTTATCTGGAGGTTTCTAATGAAGATTTCTAATCTTCTAATGAAAATTTTATTTTTTCTGAAATTTCATGTACTCAGTTTCCTTTTTACTGTGTGATCTGTGTCTGGCATGAATGTTTCTGACATGGTTTTTCCCTGTTCATTTTTATTATCTTCATTGTGAGTGTCCTCTGTTGCTTTGACTTTGTGTTCAAAGTACTTGAATTTAAACTGGGCTATAATTTTTTTATGAAGCCTGTTGTCATATAGGTGAGCACACAGAGATATAATTGTTTAGAATTTAGTTACAGTGACTGCTATTATGTTTTTGTGTGTGTCAGGGTAACTAAATACGTGTACCACCATTTTCCCATATTTAAATAAGTTCTTATTTTCTGCCTGATGTTGCTGCTGTTCCAGTGCATGCCAGCTAGATTTGAAGAGCTTTCTCACTGATATGGTGTTCGTGAAATCTGATCTTCTGTACATCACGTGTTTGTTAAACTGATGTGAGACAACCACTGCCATCTTGATGCACCTATGAAGCCTTGGCTCTGGGCTGGCTCCTGGAAGGCCCCAAAGGGCAGCTTAGACAAGGTCTAGTGTGCTGTTATATCTCATGTCAGCCCTGGTGCACACTCCACTCTCAGTGATTTCCATTTATACATCACATCTTTTTGTACAGGACTTAGGGGCCTGGCATGTGGAGACACACTGTGTCAGTAGAATTCACTGTTTCATCTAAAATCCTCTGCACATGCAAATACACAGTGGTTTTTAAAGGGTTGAGACAGGCTCAAAAATTAGAGAAAATGTACAGTTGTCAATGCTCATCCACTTTTTTAACAAGAGAAGACTTACAGTTGATTTGAAAAAGCTTTACTTAGAAACTTTGTAAACTAACAAAAGACAGTAAATGTGGTTAAGAATAAATGATAAAGTAGCAAAAAAAGCGTGAAGTGCATTTTATTTTTATCTACTGCTCTGCAGTATCTATCACACTGGGATTTGATATGAATGCCTGAAACTTCATGCATGAAGTTTTAATTAAACCATTAATGTTAAACATTAACTTAGGTTAGTTAATATTAACAGTGGTGTCTCCATAGTTACATTAACAACTCTGTCTCATGTTGTTAGTTTTTCTCATGTATAATATTCCTAATGTTGTATAAAGTATTTATAAATGTAGGTGGTAATGACATGATTCCAGGCTCTTAACTTTTGTAACATGAACCCATTTTCCTAAGGCCGAGGCCTGAAAGCAGCACAGATGTATGTCTGAGCACAGCGTCTCTGCTGCCCTAGGAGCCTTTGTTTTCAGAACACCCTGATTGACCCACCACCCTTCATGGTTCACTGATTCACTTGATAGATCAAGTTTAAACTAGTGCATATTAGCACATTTGTTAGTACTAGGGGAACAGTTGGCCCTCCTGCTTTAGGCTGCTGGCTTGTTTCAAATGGAGCAGCCACGGAAAACAATAACAGAATACCAGTTAGGAGAGCCCCAAAAGGCTGCCAGACTGGGATCAGTTGCACACGGTAGTCAATGACATTGATTCATTCATATGGATGTTGTTTAAAGACAATTAAAAGATTATTATTTAAAAACACTTTAAAGAAGCTTCACAATAATACTGTGTGAAAGTTTAATCTTTGGCTGTTGCTGGATATGCTTTCATTAAACTGAATTGTTTGGTGTGTTCTAACATGTCCAGTGCACACCAGGAATGATAAAGTAATAAATTTTGTCACGATCATCCTTTTATGTCAGTTGGCAATTATTTGGCACAAACAAAATCACTTCGGTAGTGTATCATCTCTGCTCAAAAGCCTTGTTTGCGAAAAATATTTCTGTGGATGAAATATTTTATGTCTCTAAGAAAGTAAATTGATATTCAAATAGTCATAAATAGAATATTTTGATACTTTCATCCTGTGAATTCGTTTGGTTCTTGAAAATCTTGCTAGGATTTATGTATTAGTTCTGATTTACTTTTCAGCAATAGCCTAATATACATTACCATAAATACAATTTTTGGTTTAGAATTGTTTAATGAATGAATTTTTCTTAAAAAAAAAAATTCAACCATTTCCTCAAAAATCTAGGATTTTTTCCCCCACCAGCTGAAAAGTCTATTTTCTTTTGCCTACTTAGGATTTCTTTTGAAACTTTATATTGCTACCTAGGGTTAAATTTTTACATCTAATACTCAAAAACACTGAAGTGAGATAGTGATGTTTGCTTTTATCTCTTCAGTTTTCTCCTGATGTCTGTTTCACAGTACTGTAACTCACACTGTCTGGGTAACAGAATTTTTGACACTTCATCTGCTTTCTCTTCTTCTACAAACTGTTTTCTACTCTTTCCCCCTGCTTTGTGTATTATATTCTTATATTTGTATGTTTGGGGGGGTGTTTTTGGGGTTTTTTTTTTGTAAGTTTAAAGTATACTTAGATATCTGTGACTGAAGTCAGTTTTTACAGGTTTTTACCTCTGGGTGTTGGTGGGGGGTTGAGTATTAGGAGGAGCAGCTGATCACAGGTTCTTGTAAATAAGAAACATGACAGCACATTTACGAATTTGGTTAAATCTTTTCTCTTTTGAAGCAGGAGTCCTTATTCTTACAGTTTTCCATTTAATTTCTACTGATGCTTTAGGAAAATGATAGAGTCACAGAAATTATTTTTTTGGTCTTAATATTTTTATAACTTCTAAAAGACTGCAACAATACCAGTTAGTAGATTTCAATTAAGACATTATTATAATGTCTTTATGATGATTATTTTTATGTATTAATAGTCTTTGAGAGCTTTTGTTTAGTCTTCCTTGTTTATGTTGTAATTCCTGTAATAAGAAATTCCACTGCAGTACATAGCTGCAGTCCTTGTTGCTGTTTCCAGAGAATCAAGAATTTAGGTTGGAATGGACCTCTGGAGATTATCCGTTCTAGCTTCCTGCTCAGGGCAGGTGAGCCTCTAATAAAGATCAGGTTGCTAAGAGCCGTGTCCAGATAAGTTTTGAAAATCTCTAAGGATGAGCAATGTCATCCACGGCTTAGCTGCCCTCATTGTGAAGGGTGATTTTCTTTATTTCACTTTGGAATATTCCTTGTGGCACTTGTGTCCACTGCCTCTTTGTCCTTGCACCTGCAGGAAGCCTGGCTTGGTGGCCTGTCACTCCCACAGTAGATGCTTAAGGAAAACATTTCGGTAGATTTTGTCCTTGAGGGTGTCCCAGGTGGCTGCCACTGACTCCTGCCTGTGGCCTGCTCCAGCCCCTTGTTGGTAGTCACAGTTCTCTGCTGGGCTTGCTGCACTTCATCTGTCTTGTGCTGGGGGGCCTGAACGTGGATGCAGTTTTTTAGCTTCAGGCTCCAAAAATGTAGAGAACAGGGGTATGGGGATATCCTTCGGACTTTGGCTGTCCCCTGGCTGCAGCCCAGCGAGCCCTTGCCCTTCCTGGCTGCAATGGCACCGTTCCCTCGTGTGCAGCTCCGCCCATCGGGAGCTGCCAGTGCTCTCTGAGAGATGCTGCCTGCTTGGCCCGGCCCCAGCCCACGCTCTGTGGGTTTGCTGGCTCAGGTGCTGGGCTTTGTGTTTGTCTTTGCTGAACATCTTCGGGCTTTTCTCAGACCTTTCTTGTAGCTAATCAGGGTCCTCGTGAACAGCAACCCTTTCCTCCAACACATCCTCAGTCCCTCACCAAGTTTCCTATTTTCTTTTTTCTCCATTTTGAAAGAGATGCTTTTGAACACAGGTACTTGTTACTGAAGACATGCAGGATTCTCCAGGATTATTTTGCTGTGCCACGGCTTGGCACTCTGTGTAACATTTTGACATACATATGGTTATACATTTTTTTTGTCTATGCTTTTGAGGTTATAGCAGCAAACTGATCCAATAATTTCCTTCAGTATCTCTAAGAAATCTTCTAAATTTTCTGGCACAAACTGGATAAAGAGCTAGTTTGCATTTTGAGATTCTTTGGTGTGTTTAAATAAATGAAAAAATAATCTCTGGGACTTCTGTAATTATATTTTGATCTTAGGAAATACTTCCCTTTTTAATGCTTAAATAGTATTTAGCTATCATTTCTTTTGAGTAATTGTTCCTGCTCAATTGTTGAGGTAGAGCAAATGGAATGAGCTGCAGGAAGTCCCTTCTGACACTCTGAAGGTACATGTAGCTGTAAAAATTGAAGTAATAGTCTTCATGGGGCAGGAAAATGTGCTTTCATTCTTGGCTCCTTTTGGAGTTGTGGCCTACTACTAATTTTGTTCTTGAATGTTGAAAGCAGTACACTTGCCAGATAGTCTAGCTTTTATTTGGCTAAGAAAGTGATAGTCTACCCTGATACTAAAACAAAATTTAGAATTGTTCAAATCATGTATTTTAAATAAATACCAAAAGAAGAGCAGTATTGCACATTACTGCTCGCTTTTTGTAGCAAAGCAGCCTCACTCAACCGTGGCAATTGTAGGAATTCTAGAAAAGAGAACTTGAAAAGTAATGTTATTGGTTTAGTGTGAGTTATTTACTCTTCAACGAAAATGCCATATTTCAAATAATATAATTACTTCATGGGATCAATGTACAAGACAAGGTTCAGCTTTGCATAGCAGTATTTCTCAGTGTTGTTTCCTTGGAGGTTGTTACTCCAAAGACCTAAATGAATAATAATTCCCAGATTTCCAAATGATACTGCCAAGTTTACAATTTCTTTATATTTTTTGGACTTCTTTCAAATGAGGAAATTTCTGTTGGACTTTTTGATTTGCACTCTCAGAAAAGAAAAGCGTTGGATTGTGGTGTCAGTTTTGTTGGGTGTTACTTTCGTATGCCTGCTGGGAGTGAGTCATGTTAAATTCCAAAAGTGATATGTTTTTATGTTTGGGTTTCTTTTCTTTTTTGGTGCCCAAACTTTTAGCTTCACACTCACCCTGCTCCTGAATCAGGGTTTAACTAGGCTATGACATATGCACTTTTTTTTCTGCTTCCTACAACTCTTTGTTAGCTGTACACACAAAAGTAATCAATACTGTAATTTAAAGATAAGTAGTGCATGTGCAAGAAGAAATTGAGACTTTTTAGACTATAATTTACTTATCCTGTCAAAGTATTGTAATGGTTCTGATACTAAAAATTCATTTAAGCTGTAAAAATAGTCAGGTTGTGTGTAATCTTAAATGTTTTGTGTTTTCTTTTTAGGCTTTCAAAACAGACCAAAATCCTTGAAAGTGTTTGTTAATCCAAGCAGCCACAAAAGAGAAGCCACCCACATTTATTATGAAAAAGTTGCACCTCTTTTTAAACTTGCTGACATAAAAACTGATGTCACAGGTAAGTTGCTTCAAAAGCACAGCTCAATCCTTTGTGAAACTAATACTTAAGCATGCGAGACAATTTGAATTTACTGCTAATCCTTATTGCTTTTGACTGCAAGTAGTGCATTTGGAGCTCTAGTTAATACAACACAATATGTTTTTATTTTGTGAAAAAAGTGTTTCAGTAGTTCTGTTATTGATTCAGTATTTTTCACCTATAGCAATCAATACTAGTAATCTAGGCTTTTTCCTATGTCTGTTGTCTCAGCTTAAACAGATTATAAGAGAGGTCTCATCTTGCAGTTGTTCCTTAAACTTCTTAGGAAATGACAACTAGTTCAGGTTGCAGGCCAAAAATTATTCTGAGGAAATCTGATTTAGCCATGAGAATATAATAATGCAATACTAGTAGATGAAAATTATCTTGCTAATTTTATTACCTGTATCTATGTATTTTTAAAATTATTTAGCCCACCATTTAAAGTAAAATCAGTTGAAGATTAAAGACACATTAGAAGAAATGTGAAAAAGATTGTCTGTATTAGAATTCTGTAGTGATAATTTCTTAACTACCCTTAACTCAGAGGGAATGACAGCAGCTTTATATAAGTTTTAATTCTCACAGACATACTTTTCCACCTGCAAGGCATGGATGATAGTGTGAACAGCCTAATAATGTTGTTGTGTTAGAATGTGAACTTAGCCTTCTTTGGTCACAATTTAAAAAAAAATTAATATAAGTTGTGAATATAATTTGTAGAGGTTTAAAAAACATTTTTACTAGTGTAATTAAAAAAGTTTTAAGTTTATTTAAAAATTATTTTTCTTTTAAATTTTAATAGGAAACTTCTGAGATGAGCCAGAAAAATGTTTAATGGCCTGTCCTTTAAGGTTATTTTGGCAGTGTTGAAGTACTATTGTGCTTATTAGCTGCCTAACACTCCTCCTACAGGCAAAAGGAGAAAACTACATTGCAGTTTTCAGTGCTAGTAGAGAACTAAATAATTAAGGACTATGCATCAAAAAAAAAGAAGGTAGTGGTGGGTGCTGAGTAAAAGTCCTGTCCACTGGTGCCATATTCTAATAAAACTAAGCACTTTATTTCAAGTAACTTGGTCTAGGTTTTTTCCTCCCATAATTGTTTTGGATTTTGTGAAGTTGGAGTGTGCATCTTGCTGTTCCTGCATTTTTGGAACATGGCCAGTATTTACATAACTAGTGGCATAGAAAGGTGTATTAGGTACTGAAATTGTGAAGGCTTTTGTACAATTTTTGCACTGAAAATATTTTACATGTAGACTTTTCCACATAGACATATTTAAAGCTTAAAATTCATTGAACACAAAATTAAAATTCATTGAACAAAAATTTTGTAGCAAATTTGAACCTCTGAAGTGGCTTCTAGTGCATACAAGATACAAAACTTGCAGGCTACTACAAACACCTCAGACCATCAAAAATTGACAGTGGAGTGCTGAAAGACAGAGCTCTCCTCAGCCAATCTTGTACATCGGTATCTGGTTGTTGCCTCCTCTCTGATCAGGCTTTCCAGATCTTATTCTTCATTGTAGCTTCTCTTGGAATAAACTTCTTATGTGTTCAGAAGTTTGGAATGGAAATATTCTCTCCTACCCTAGGACATACAGCAATCTAAAGACATGTATGCAAATAAGCGAGTGCTGAAGCAACATTTACTTTTTCTAATTATTTTAAAATTTTGTAGGGTTTTCTTTTTTTTCCCCCAAATTACTTTGTATGCTACAGCAGTATTAATTTCAGTGAAAAGAACCGAAGGTCTTATGGAGTGGATTGTGTTTTGTTGGGTTTTTGGGTTATTTTTGTTCCATGCAGTAAGCAAATCTCTGAAGTGCTTAGTGCACTATAAAGTGTGAATTAGCAGATTTAAACTGAAGCAGTACTTTTAACCGTAGCTAAGGTGAAATAATAGTAAAAATCTGGCCTCTTTTACGAACTGGGCAATCTTTTGTGCTGCAGCTGGGATATGGCTGCGAGGGTAAGAGACTCTTCCAAAAATTGAGTTCTACAGAAGCTCACTCCACTGTTGAGATACCTGCAAGTACTGGCAAATAGTGATAGTTGGACCTAGTATTTTAGAAATACATTAGTATCTTGCAAAATCTTACACATAATTAAAGAAAAATAAATAAAGGAAACCGTGACAGAATCCTAACTTGTTTCACTTCTTTTCCTAGTTTTGACTCTTTTCCTTCCATTTATGCACACTTACAACCTGGACATTTAGGCAAAATTAAATCTTCCCAAACTCCTATTTTTAGGGCAGAATCCCAAAGGAAAAGGATGCTTGAGAATTGGACAAATAGCATTGTTTTAAACATACCGTATGGTAAATAACAACAGATAACTGGTGTTGATGCTGGATGAAAAAAGATATTATCATTAACAGTTACAGTCCTATTGATTTCAGTCTGTGACGTGAGTGCCAGTATATTTAGGTGTCACATGAAAGCGTCTCCTGTTTAGAAGTGTTGACCTAATTGTCTATTGCTTTTTCTATGTGTAGAGGCCAAGCCCTTAGTTCTTGTTTGCTATGTGAAGAGGGAGTTGAAGTGTTTTGGAGTATGTGTGACTCTGTTCAAATGAGGTGCACCTTTGGTGCCCTTCCTTCAGAATGCTGTTTTCTGACACTTAAGAACAAAACGCTCTTGAAAAAAACCCCAACTTTCTTAATTATACATTGGAAATGGTCAAAAAATCATTAAATAATATTTTTGTGATAATATTTTCGCCAAATACGTAATCTGGATCCTTCTCAAATAATGAAAGAAGCTTTCTTCCTATCACAAAAATACACTGAGTAGGTTTTTTGTTTGTTTGTTTTTCCCCCGAATTGGAACAGTGCCAAATATTCAAACACTTAGCTTTTTTCCCAGCCATCAGAATGATTTATACATGCCCCTCTGGAGGTTTTCAAGCCTGCAGAAAACTTCTTAAGACATCGTCTTTTTATGTCTGTATTGGATTTTGCTAGGTTTTTTACTACTTGAATGATTTTCTGTATGTTCTCAGGAAGTTTTTCCTGAAAACCTCATTTTTTTCACTGCCTTTTTGTCACAGTAGACTATTTGTCAAGTATTTGTCACACTAATATGTCTGTTTTTATCAAAATAGATCCTCTGTTATTCTCTCATCAAATTTTAAATTTCTTGGAATTCCCCAATCTTAAGCCTTGGCCAGTTCTTATACTGAATTTCCGAACTTAAGCTATTAGATGCAAAGAGGATGGAGTTGCTCTCAATCTGGCTAACATTAGTCATTTTTACTGCCTTTATTGATTTCTCTGTAGACACGAGCCCTCTTTATTTTCCTGTCCTTGTTCTTTGAGTGAATTAATTCTGTAAGAGTAAGCATAACTTGCAATACATTAGGAAAGCACTGAGCATGTTTTCTGTTACAAAATAAATCTTATTTACTGTTCCATTTTAATTAGACTGTACTCATAACTTTCTAAATGTCATCGTGTTCATTTAAAAAGGCGTGTAACCTGGTAACCAAGTCTATGTTTTCATGGGAAGAGTTTCTTACCCAGCTAAGCAATGGTAAGATATTTGAACCTTTCTGCATTTTTGCATGATGCACACTTTCATTGGTCACTTTTCACACAGCCTACAGATATTAATAAGAGCATAGTTTCCATTGGTAATGCAAAGCTGAATACGGTAGCTTAAATATTGTGCTTTGATATTCCAGAGAGGCCCTGCATGGAAGTAAATTCTGTAAATAATTTCCAGAAGTTATTATAGTGATAGGTGTTTCTGCAGCAAAATGATAAATCTTTGCCTTCCATATAATAAAAAAAACTCTAGTTTTTAATTAAGAATTTTCAAAACACCAAGCACTAGAACTTTGCTGATACTGATTGGGGGATTTTGAAGTTATAGGCAATATATACAATTTTTTAGTGTGAAGTGTAAGAATTGTATCACTTTTGTTTTGATTTTGTTTTCCTTTTTACTTATTAGGAGAAAAGATATATCCACTGACTGTATCTACACACATGCTTGTGTGTGTGTGTGTATATAGGAAGAGATAGGGGTGTTTTCAGTTTTTGTGAGCAGCACTTGAGTAGTCTGTAGAAATACTGTTGGAACAGGTACAGATATGGAATGATTGTTTTAGACACCAAGACTAATAATTTTAGCAATGTTTAGGAACACTGGAGAAAAGCCTTAAACTGTGCGAGCACCAGGGACAGACAAGCATGAAAGATTAATGTAATTTTGCATATAATGATGCACATTCTTACACAAAAAATCCATCTGCAAGTGTCATGTCAGTCAGCAAAAATCTTTGATGGGTGGCTGCAGCTGGGCTGTCTCTTCTGGCAAAGCTGCCCTAGAAAATGCTAAATGTAGTTATGATGCTTCGTGCCATCTGTAGTATGCCAGTTTATCCTGTCTTCACTGGCATTTACAGTACTATATAGGGTATCAGCAAACACAGAGACGTCAATGTGGAGTGACAGATTCATTTCCTCCAGAGGCTATGAACTCTGGTGTATACTTGTGCCACCTTCCTCTGTGTGTTATATTCTGTTGTCACTGGTATTTGGCTTGATTTCATACTTCTGTGTTTAACTCCTCTTATTTTTGATTTAGCAATTTGCATATCCTAACACAAAGGCAATTAAATTTGATTGATTGTGAAGTAATTCAATCTTAACTGAGGATATGCTTATTTTCCTGAAGTTTACCAACTGTGTCAGTGCTAAAACTTGCATTTTGATGCAACAAACATCTTCTTGAATTATCTGAGTTTAAATGCGCTAAATTGCCATGTATCTCAGAGCAGCTGAATTTTAATGTTTGGTCTTTTAGCTAACATAACTGTAAGATATAACTTCTCATACTTTTAATGCATTAATGATTTAAAAAAATAATCTAAATTGAAATACTCTGTGTTCCTTATGGGCAAAATAATTTAAAACTCTTTAAAATGATCTAATGTGCTGATCATTGATGTTTTCTGCAGTAACTGAATATGAAGGACATGCTCTCTCAGTGCTTAAAGAATGTGAACTGCAGGCATTTGATGGGTAAGTTGGTTAGTGACTATAAATGTTAGTAAACCTCATCATGTTATTTTTTATTTGTATTCCAGTCAAAATTATGCTAGTGTGTATTTCATGAGTTACTCTGTTTCTCATATATGAAACCTGGGAAAGTCAGTTCTCATTACCAAATGCTTTGGTATTTATTAATTACTGACAGTCGAAATGTATCTTGGATTCATAAATAACAGTAAATAAATAATAACAGTAAATAAAAAAATAAAGCTTTCCGAAATACACTTTGTGAAAATTTCAGCGTCTGTATTTGTAAGAATACAAAGACAGAGAAGAAAAAGCCTGGATTGTATCTTCTTTCACAAATGTCTTCTACACTGAGTCATATTTGCATTTTTTCATCTTTGACCTTTGGGTTGGCGTCACTGGGAACTTCCCCTGTGAGGCTTCTCTCCAGTAGCCAGATCTAAGGGCAGACAGGAGCGGAAGAAGCTGGAAGAATATAACCCTTAGTAGATGCCAGGATTTCTGAGGTGAAGTGGCGCCTGTCCTTTCTAGAACAGCACTTCTGTGCCTCCTTTGGGCACTGTGTGTGGTGGTAGGAGGTGAGGTGGTTTTTGTGCAGTTTCTGCACACAGACCTTGCACGCCTTGCCCAGGCTGGGAGGCAGCTGGAGGTGGGTGAGGTGTGGGTTAGGTGTGGACTGAAGGCCATGCCAGGGTGTATTAGTCTGCTGCTCTAATCAGCACCTGCTTTTCAGGTGCTGCCTGTTTCAGACTGGCAGAAATGTAATTCAAGTAAAAATGTAGAAATGGCAAGACAACTGGTTTTTTTTTTAAATTCATTGCAGTAGGTAAGCAATATAGCAACATGCAGTTTCTGAGCTTGATTTTGTCTCTAGGAGAGTTATGGTTCCTTCCATGTTAAAAGGATATGAAGTAAGCTTATGATTTGCAGTAGTAAACTGAAAGTTTATATCTCAGTGCTTTCTGGAAGCAACACTCCTATGTGTTCTTTGTCAAAACTGTTTGTAGTTTTAGTTTCTTTTCTCTGATTTCCCCAGTTACTGTTCTATTTTGAAAGACCGTGGGCATATGTTTTATATAGTCTACCTTTTTTGCTATCCACTTTTTTTTAGGGACACTGAAAATTTAGGCACTTTGTCAATCTGGCTTTTTCTCCCTGACTGGTAGCTGGGCTTTGGTGACAAATAGAGAAGCTGCATTTGTGATGCTCCTGTCTCAGCTGGGTTTTCCTGTTTGTACAGTGACAGAAATAGACAATGTCCATGCATATTTCTTCCCTAGTCAGGAGCCTAAAGTATTAAGGATATTTAGAGTAGCCCAGGTTAGTCAGTCCTTACTGAATAGTTGATTAAGAAAGTTGCATCTGATGGTTAAATGTTTCTTCCTCTCAGAAGCCTTTTTCAAGGTCTACGTAAAATTTGTTTGCTCAAGACTTTCTACTCCTTATGCATAGCAGGTTCTCACTGATTAGCATTGGAATCCCAGGTGTCTGATGGTATCTCTATTTCCAGCCAAAAAGGCAACTCTTGATGATTAATGCTAAAATAATAAAAGTCAAAATTAGCAGCATTTTCATGTTGTTCCTGGGACTCTTCATCTATGCAGCTCTCCAAAATCAGAGGAAAAATATATCTGTTTTCAAAAGTTTTAATAGCCAGAAGACAATCCACACAAGTCCTTCTGGGTATACAGTTTATCAGACTTCAAAGATTACTGTTTTTGCTACTGTGACAGAAAATTTTAAGTCTGGGAATAAAAAAAAAAGAGTCAAAAGACAGGCAATGACTCCTGATGGCAAGCAGGAAGAAAATGTGCTTCAAACTTTTGTATTCTGTTCTTCAAACTATATATTGTATTTTTTATTTAATGTGGCAGTGTTTAGCTAGATAGAGGAAACATTCCTAAAAATTAGAGATGAAAAATCAGCTTGGAAATAATAATAGGAACTGAAGAAAATACTAAAGGAGATGAGGTAATTGAATTTAAACATTTAATAACATTAATATTATAATGAGTTTTTTCTTATAGACATCTGACCAGTTTTACCTGGTTGAATTATTGGACATAGTTTCACAAGTTGCATTCATAGTTGCATTCATAGAGATATATCAAAAGAATATAATTTAAGTGAATGCCTCCTAAAGTAACTCTGACACTTCTGTCAAAAATGCTTGGAATGTATTATTACTATTCCTATTATTAAAGTATGTTTCCTAATTTGGAGAATCACTGTAATATGTACTTAAATAAACAAAAACAAGGGAAAAAAGGTTTGCTGTAACAGAGCTTTTACAGACAAATGCTTTCCTCTCTATAGCCACAGCAGGTGGGAGTTTAATTACGTGCTCCAGAAGCAGTGATTAAGTACCTTTGTGCAAAGGATTGCTGGCACTAGGATTTTATACCTTGCTGAATCCCTCAACTGCCCGCATAGTGTGTGAAAATAGCTGTTTTCAAGTGGTTTTTTATTTTATTGTAATATTTGATGAGTTCTTGTTATAAGGGCAATTAAAAGGCATTGGAATGTTTGTATGGGTCAGCACTGAAAGATGTAAAGAGCTTTTCCACTGAGGCACTTAAACATGTGTTTGGTTCTTCTATCTGATCAGTTTATGTGCATTTCATGTGATAAGGTAAAAAAAACTTTGTAAGTTGTTAAATATATTTACTCCTACTCAGACCGAAAGCAGAAGTAAGAATGCTTAAGGAACATTCAGGTAACATCCACTGATCTGAGAGTGAAGCCCAAGATGGTTGTTAAAGAAAGAATGTTTTTTAGCTTTTTGAAATAGAATTATGTATATGGTGTGGGGTAGCTGCCTTCTACTTGTTTGTTCAGCTATGAAAGAGTTTGTTTTGAACTGTTTGGCATTTTTGTTTTGTGATAGGGTAGTTTGTGTTGGTGGAGATGGATCTGTCAGCGAAGTGGCTCATGGGCTGCTACTTAGAGCCCAGATAGATGCTGGGAAAGACACAGACTATGTATCAAAGCCTGTCAGAGCACCGGTTCCTCTTGGAGTAATACCAGCAGGTGAGAATGAAAGGTACTGTTACATTTTGTTCGTCATCTGTTTTAAGTCCCTCTGGCATGTTTTACCGTTTTGGCTACTAAAGGCAGTTCTTGATGCTAAAGCTTCAGTTATGTAAGGGAGCTACTGAAAAAATGTCCTAAATTAGTGATGTATATTGATTAGAAATGACTTGATTTTAAATTGTAATGATAATTTATAGTAATGGCACAGATGAGCTCTTTGCCTGAAGGAAGAAGCTGAGAAAGAATAAAACTAAAATAATTTTCAGCTGATCCATGCAAAGATCAAGTTTCACTCTTATTTCCTGACAGAAATTATACCAAGTGAAAACTTTGTTTTCTAGATTTTCCTTTCTTGCATCTCCAGCTTTCTTGGCAGAATTCTCAGCTGGATTCATGCTTAGGGTCTATTTTAAAATGGTGTCTCAGAAATACACTTTGTGCATTATATTAGAAAAAAAAATTGTGCACACAATTGTGCACACAACTGCCTTCTCTCTTCTTTAGTTCTATAGACATGAAAATCTATCTCTCTTAAAAATTGTCTTGGTCTTTTATTAACTTGTATCCCGTGGTTTTGTTTTTGTTTTTCTCGTGTTTTTGTTTGTATTGGGGGATTTGTGTGTCCCTTCTCCTCACAGTTTTTGTATTTGCCCTTCTTGGAGTGTAGCTTTGCCCAGCAGGAAGGCTTTAGCAAGAACTGTTGTGGTTTAACCCCAGCCAGCAGCCAAGCCCCACGCAGCCATCCGCTCACTCCCCAACAGTGGGACTGGGGAGAGAATCAGAAGGGTAAACACTGGAAAACTCTTGGGTTGAGATACAGACAGTTTAATAGGAAAAGCAAAAGCTGCGTGCACCAGCAATGCAAAACAAGGAGTTCATTCCCTGCTTCCCATGGACAGACAGGTGTTCAGCCCTCTCCAGGAGAGCAGGGCCCCATCACATGTGACAGTGGCTTGGGAAGACAAATGCCATCACTTTAAATGTCCCACCCTTCCCCCATTTTATATACTGAGCATGGTGTCGTATGGTCTGGAATATCCCTTTGGTCAGTTGGGGTCACCTGTCCTGGCTGTGTCACCTCCCACTCTCCCATGCACCCCCAATTTCCTCACTGGTGTGGCAGTACAAAAAGCAGAAAAGGCCTTGGCTCTGTATAAGCTCTGCTCAGCAATAACAAAAACATCTCTATGTTATCAACCCTGTGTTCAGCACAAATCCAAAACACAGCCCCATATTAGCCACGGGGAAGAAAGTTAACCAGCCCAGCCAAAACCAGCACCAATCAGTACAGTCAGGGTTGATTCTGGACTGGGATATGAATCACTTCTCTTAAAAAGAGGAGAGGTATTTTTGCATGAACACTACTCTCTGGTGTGGATGTTTGCTAAGACTGCTTAGCATAGTTTCTCAGCTGTTTTTAACTAGTAAGGAGAAAATTCCTACAGCCAGTAAAACAGCAAATCACTGTTTTTAGTTTTCTGCAAAAAAAGGAGCATGTCACTTTGAACTGAGGAAGCAGATTTTTAAATGCTTTGGCTTGGTTTGCACATATAAAAAGAGCATTAGTTGCTTATAAAAGAACAAGATTACCTTAGCTTTTTCTCAGGTTAAAAAACCCTTGGTAAAAGAGAACAATCTAAAAGACATGAGGGTAATGAATTTGAGTACAGAAGTAGGGCCATCACTTAGCAGCTCAGTTACTGTGAATATCTCGATGGTGCTGAGACAGAATCTCACCAGCACCTGACTCCGTGTTGTGTGAAGGTCACTGTGCCTCATCATCGGTGCTTACTCTCCTCAGTTTAAGACAAATATGTCATGATCAGAAAGCACTTGTAAACCCAAAAGAATTCTGTACTGTTTCTTACACAGAACGGCATAGATTTTGTTAAAAGAGGATGAGAACAATTTATAAAATGATATTTTGAGAAATTCCTAATAAGTTCTTAAAAATAATCTGTTGTTTGATTTCCATACTGCTGGTATTCCATGAGATAGTCAGTTAGGAAACAGGTAAGTATGATACTAGTTCTCGTGAGGATGCAACTCCGGTCGGTTAACTTTTTTTCCCCCACCAGAAATCCATTGTAAAAAATTATTAGGATTTTCCAGCCAAGTAGAGACAGCAACTGTATTACAGGATAGTATTATGCGAGTGGCTTAAAATCTGGTTTTAGCCTCTATAATAAGTAGTTAAGACACCATTTTGAACTTTCAATCATCTTGATGAGAAAGAGATGCTCTTGAAACAATTTACCTCCTGAAGAGAGAGGTCCAGAGGGGAGTATGTTTTTACTGAAATACTCTACTGAGCTGCCTTATTGTGGTCCAAATCAAATGGATGAGATGTGGGGAAGCCTGCAGTTGTACTGCTGGCCATTAGCAAGAGTGTTTGTTGCTATGGGAACTACTGCTAAGAAACTGTACGGAGGGGGAGACAGAGAAAGGGGAGGGGGAACTGGAAGGACATTAAAAAAAGCTATCCAGTTGTTACAGAACAAGAGACAATCTGTATCTGATGCCTGTGAACCTTTTGGTCCAAAGTGGTTCATTTAAATAAATTCATGATTCCCAATTAATTCAGAAAATAAAATATTACTGAGGGACTGTTAATTTCTGTGATATTTCAGGCAAAGAACCAAAATGTTGGTGCAGTTTTCATCAGAATTTTAGCTATGCTTGACTAGGAAGTCATTACATCACATTTATCTGTTTGGATGGGGGAGACATTAACAGCCTTATGAATATTCATGTCGTCTGGTTAATTAAGTTAATTGTACTACAGAAGTGCTTGCACTTCCAAGGACAATTTTTTTCTCTACAATTTCTGTTTGGTGCCTACATCAGTCATGCTTTACAGGACCTTCAGATACTATGTCCTTACTGAGATGCTTTTGCACTTTTGATGGGAAGGAGGTTGTAGGAAGTTGTTTGTAGTGTCAGGAAAATAGGTAGATATTTTGAACAGAATTACATTTTGTAGAGTAATAAAATCTTCTTTTTTTCTGTAAAAAAATGCTGATGATAGAGATGCTGGAATTGCATGGATGAAACCCTTTTACATTCAATTGAGTAGCTGGAGTGAGAACTAAAAATGTGACTTACTAATGTGTGAGGGGTGCAAGTCATGGGCATCAAGGGTTTTTAGTCTCTGAAGTGATATGATAGGGTTCAGGGGAATAGTTGTTATTGGTAAATAATATCTTAATCTTGCATAGGGGAAAAACAGATTACTTGGGAATATGAATAATGGCATTAAAACCATTATTATTGAATCACCACTTAAATCAGAAAAGCTTGTATCATTATTTTTGTAAAACTTTTATAGTTTTTGCTTTGTTTATAGGCTGCGTGTTTTGGGTTTGCTTGTTTGTTTGGGTTTGGGTGATTCTGTCTGGCATCCTGCTTGTATAGGACTTAGTTGATGAGGCACATTATTCAGTCATTATTGAGATTAAAAATGCTGGTAGGCGTGTACTAAGTGGGGGTTTTAGAGAATATGATGGTGCTTGCTCCCACAAAACTGTGCTTGTTCCAATTCTTCAACTTGTGGAAGGGTGGATGTGGTACTTACGTTTTTGAACACAGAACTTGTTTTGTCTTCTTCAGAGTTGTGAAAGGGTGGGATTTTGCCTTGTTTACTTATGCAAATGTTAACGAGCTCCAAAGATTTAAGAGAAGGATGCAATTACTTGTGCCTATCCTGTTTAGTAGGAATGAGATTTAAGTCTCATTAAAGTCAGTTTGAAGATTGGTACTGACTTTGGCTGTGGTCGTTTGGTATCTTGCTGCCATCTGCATTGATAAATTACTCTTAAATCAGGATTGCATCTTAAACTCATACCAAGCTTGATCTTCCAAACTATATTCCACCTTGTGCTTTTTTATTAGCTTGATCTTTAGTGAGAAGTGAAATATTTTTTTCAGAATAACAACTTCCCTGTTTCCACATACAGGAAGTAAGCATGATTTGCCTGACTTGTAATGATCTGCTGCTTGTGTGTGTGATTTCCTTCGTTTTGGAGAGATTACCATAACAGTTGATAAGAACTGTATAATTTTGACTGAAGGAAGTATTTGAGTATTTTTGAGTTACATCTTTAGCTACCCTCACTGGCAAAGCAGAACTAGTTGGATCTGGAAGTTAAATCCCTGAAGTCATTCAAACATGAAATAGTGTTGGGCATATACTTGTAGTATTGTGTGAAGAATTGGTTTTTAGGTCAAATATAGGGGGTTTTGTAGTTTTTGGGTATCTGTTTCCTTAATAGATGTACCTCACTTCCTTCACATAGCAGGAACTCAGAGCTCCTCTCTCTGATGTTATGGCTGCTTTCCATGAAGTGCTGAATTACTTTCAGAGGCGAAGGTGCTCTAAGGACTTTGCAGGTGATCTGTGAGATTCCCAGTTATACTACAATTTTTTATTTAGAGAAATTATTGAAAAAAATCAAAGATATATTCCTGAATAAGAATGACATGATGCCTTTAGAGCTTTGTAATTACGTATGTCAGTCTTTGCAAATTCAGTATTTTTTTTCTACCACCTGCATGACGTCAAAGATAGCAGAATTTGGGGATAAACAAAATTTTTCAATCTGATACATGATGCTTTAAAAGTGCTTATTTAAGTATTGAGTGCCTGTTGTTTGACATGTGATAGTCTTTCCCTTTCCTCTCTTCTTTCCCCTACTTTAGAAAGACAAGCAATTCTTCCATAAAACTTAGGGCAAATTTAACATCCAGAATTGCCTCTTGCTGCTGTAGCATATTAAATAATTCAAACAAGAGAATAATTTGAAAATCTATGTGAGCTCATTTTTATATGGAAATAGTAGGTTCTAAACTGTTCTTTTGTAATTTTTGTTCTTTTAATTAAACTGTTATTGAATTATTCATCCTTTATGAGTGATATGAAGAAGTCGGTGTTCTGCCTGCTTGGTGGCAGGCACTAGTTCTTTATTTTCCAGAGGTGAATTCTTTTGTTCTGCTGCTTGGCAAAGTAATGCCAGAAATGAGAAAGAAGAATTTGAAATTTTTTTAGAACTACACCCATTTAGGAAAGATACAACTGTTCCTTCTTCATGATTTTAAAAATAAATTTATGTTTAAAAGTCAGCTGATGCACAGTATTTTATGTCCTAGGCATTAAAGCAGAAGGGCAAAATTTACATATATATATATCTCCTTGTTTCTTACCTGGGTAAACTGCCTTGACATGTCAATCACCACCAGTCAAGGGCCTTCAGAACTCTGCTGCTTTCTATTACAAACTGACGCCTGGTTTTCCACTCTCTCTTTTAACTCTGTGCTGACATTGCTGGGTTTTGACTTTTCCTTCTACTTGCCACCTGATTTACTCACTCCCTTGTTTCAAAATTTCCTTTTCTGGTGGCTGGTAGAACGACTGGCTGCCAGTGTCCAGGCAGTGACAAATACAAGTGCTATGGATGAGTTTTGATGCACTGAATGCAAGTCAGCTGTTTGTCAGATGTCACATTCCGCCTTCTCTGTTTTTCAGTCTTTGGTGATTTCTAATTTGTGAAGCCGATGTGCAGTAACAAATTTTAGTCACTATTTCTTCTGAGAATCTAAAATGTAGCCTGCAAGAAGCACAGCAGCTATCTTTGACTAGATCTAGTATTCTTTGGCTTGGAAAATGTACAGTTTTACACTGTCTAGGTATTATTTTACCAACTTACAAATATTCCCCTAATACATCTTATTAGATAATCTGCCTTCTAGTTCCTTAGTACAGCACTTGGGCATATAAGAGGGGATTATTAAGGAGATGGTTTAAAAAAGCCCAAACAGGCAATTTTTTTGAAAAGCTTGTTTTCCCCCCCACCGTTGATTTTTATGGCACTTATGAGTGAATTTGCAGAGAAGATTTTATAGACCTCTGGAAGTTTTAAATGTTTTAATTTAATACTATTCAGCATTTCTGCTGCTAACAAGATGATTTATGGGAAACTTTATTTTTTTGAAAATGCAGTAATTAAAAATACTGTATATGTTTGTTCTTGTTATTCTGTATCTCGCGTGTTTTTACAGCAGATTGTGTTCACTTTCGCAGGTACTACAAATATTTTGGCCCATACACTCTATGGTATTAAACATGCAGTGACTGCAACATTGCACATTGTAATGGGTAAATATTTTTACATTCATTACCAGATTTCAAATAATAAAGCAGCATGTAGAAGTTTGTCATAACCAGTTGCTCAGGAAAGGCATAGCATTATGCTCTGTCACTATATTGTGAACTATATTGTAACGCTTTTAAACCCAAATGATTCTATCCTGGTTTTAGCTCCAGGTGCATTTCTTTTAAATACTAACAGTTTCTATAAGAAAGCTTTATTCGTAGAAAAAAAACGGTATCACTTGCCACTGGGTCTGCACAATAAATGGATTTTGAATGTGAAAATGTAATTTTGCTAAAAGGAAAAACTAGGTTGCTAGTGCAAAACTTATTTTTATTTCTTAGGAAATAGCAAATACTTAGGCAATTTAATATTACTCTCAAAGCACTCTTTCTTTAGAACTTGTTTTTAAATTAAAAAAAAAGAGAAAAATGGGAAAGGTCCATCTTGAGTATCTCTGTTCTTGGTCTTGCAGTCTGCAGTGGAAGAGCCTTTGCTCTATTTCTCAAGTAGCAATACAAAGCCCTTTACAGGCAAAATCTAAACCCGTCTCTCTTTAAAAAATCAGAGACACTGAATCTAATGGAAAATGCCCAGGGTTTATTACAGAAAAAATGTATATATCCTATCTTGAACAGAATTACATGTTTATATTTTATAACTGTAAACATGACTATATTTAAAACTTATATTTAAGAGTTCCCGTATGTCCTCCAGTACAATGTTCAGTCATTACATATATTTGGTGAAATGGTTGCAGAGATTTATGCAAATATTAGTGATATTACATTTTCTTTGATACTGGTTGTTGAAAATGTGCATAGAATTAAGAGTCAGACCCCTTGCAGCCTTATAAAGTAACTGAATGTTTTACCATAACTTTAACGTTTTCAAGCGTCTGAAATGACTACTTTGATAGAGTCATAATTTTATCTAGATTGATTCTGGTTTCGATTAGTAAAACTTGATTTCCTAGAGAGAGAAAAGTCTGGAGGGTTTTTTCCTCCAGCTAAAGTAGATGAAAAAGAAATGCTATGTTGTATGTAATTTGAAATATAGATGTTATTTTTATTTTCTGTTCTCTCTATGAAATTTTAGGACACATTCAAGCAGTAGATGTGTGTACGTTCAGCACTCCAAGCAAGCTGCTGCGCTTCGGGTTCTCGGCCATGTTTGGGTTTGGAGCGAGGACTTTGGCCTTGGCTGAGAAACACCGCTGGATGCCCTCCAGCCAGAGGAAGGATTTTGCTTTTATCAAAACACTGGCAGATCTCAAGTATGCCAAGAGATGCTATGTTTTTCTAGTATTTCTCATTTTCTTGAGGGACGTGCAATATTTAATGTGATAGAGGGATAGACAGCAGTAGTTTATCTTAATTGCAGACAGATTTAACTCAGACGTGATGGATATCCCTCTTACAAGTCAAAGAGGAGATAAATTCTGTACATTCAGAATCTCCCTAAAATCATCTTAACTTTGATAAAAGTCTGTCTAGCAGTCAGAATATTGGTTTACATCATAGTAAATATTAATACTTTTCTAGGCCAGAGGAATGTGAATTATCATTTCTACCTCTTCAAATTCCGCAGGAAGACTGTCGTGAGAAGGACAGGTAAGTAAAACTGAGTCAAGCAATTCCAAAGCTACAAAAATGTGTCTTTGAAGAATGAAATTTGAAAAATAAAATAAAATAAAGTTCTTTCCTTTGTTCAAATTTAATCAACAGGTGATATAATCTTAAAAAAATATTTATTTTGACAACTGCAAACTTGTACACATTGTCAGGTGTTTCCTGTAGACTGTTATAGAGGATTTTGTTACCAGGTAGTCTTCCACTCAGTATTATTGATTTGTTCAGTTCCACTAATATGTTACTTTTTTTCTAAAGTATGTGTTGCTTAAATGCGAAAAAATGACTTTAGTTTTTTTACCTACATGTTTCCACCGTTTTAGAAAGAAGAAAGAGAGAATTAAAAAAGGTGAGTTTCTGCTTTTAGGATTTTTTAAAAGTGAACCATGGCCGATTAACTGGAGTAATATAGAATTACTCTGTTATATTTAGGTAGCAAGGATCAGTGGCAGAAAATTCAGGGTCACTTCCTGAATGTGAGCATTATGGCAATCCCTTGTCTGTGTTCAATGGCACCAAGAGGCTTGGCACCTAATACGAGGTCAGTATGGGTTTAGAGAATTAGTCATGTCTATAAATTCTGACATCTTACCTTAAGACCTTGGCTTTTCCGAGAATATGAGCCTATGTTTAGGTAGTCTAGTCCCTCTGGACTGGGGGAGGGAGCAGAGACTGCAGCAGACTCGATAATCCCAGGAATTGTAATCAGTTTTTGGATCAGGCAAATAAGGTCAAGCAGTCTAACTAGAATTATGAGTGGATAATTGCTGTGATTAAATTAGTTGGCAAGTCTGACTTAAGTAGTAGTCATCGAGCAGTCATCTGTCATAGGATTTGGCTTTATGGGGAAACTTCACCCTTGGATTTTATTTTATTTTTTCAAATATAAAAGTGGCCCTTGTGTTCTGCTCTACAGCCAGCAAAAATGAAATACGAGTCTTTCTCGTGTTACTAAGGACTAAAATTCACACTTGTCTTTTTCTTATTCTTATTTTTTTTGTTGTTGTTTTCCTCTGAACTTGAGAAATGCAGCTTCTGCATGCAGGGTTTGGGGAAACAAAGAAGTATGTAACGTGGTTGTTGACATTGACTCATTTTGCCTTTAGCTCCTTGTTGAGAGCCTTCTTTGTGGTGACCACAACAGTTCTTAGGTGATAAATATTCGTACTGTTGCATCCAGTTGGCAATTAAGCAGAATAGCAAGAGCAAACTTTGGAGTTTTATGCAAAATACAAAATGCTCCCTCAAAAAAGAATGCAGAGATTCATGTGTGTGTGCATGAATGTGTTCCCAGAAAACCCCAACACTCAGGATCTGGAATGAGTCTCTTTTGTTCCATTAGATTGTCACTAGGTAAAATTAGAGAAGAATACCTCATCAGAGGTATTTTTCTTCAACATTACTGGCTTCTCAAGTAGAACTGGACTTCTTGGATACAATGTAAAACCAAATTATTTATGATTAAACTCTTAATGTGAGGTTTTCTTTGCTATCAGGGTCCTGCTAATCTCATACTCCTCAAGACAGTTCTCTGATGCTGTCCTGTCTTAGGAACTTTGTTCTGCATTTAGTGTTTTTATATTCCAGTCAGTTGGAAAATTCTGATGAGAATTTTAGCTTTGCTTTCTCTTTCCATCTGTTCTGCCCCGTTTCTCAGTGACAGGGAATTTTGTGACAATTCCATTCAATTATGGCAGGTTTGAATGAGCCGGTTTCTCTCCCAGTGTAGCTGCTCAGTGCTCCCTATTTTTTTTGTATAAGAACACCCTTTGTTCTTTCATCTCTTTTTAAAAATAATCTCAAAGTGCAGTCAGCTAGTAGAGTAGGATGGGTAGACTCTTCAAACAGGAGCTTCCTTTGTCATAGTGAATAGCATATTGACTGTAAGTCTTTTCAATATGGGAAACAAAAATGTTGCACTGATTGTTAGAGACTCAAGCCCCACTGTGGAAGGAACTCATCTAAGTTTCTTTCTCATTTCCCCAAGAGGTTTCTGCCGTGTGAAGACACTTGAAGTGGGATGCAAGCTTTGGCTGCTGCCTGTAACACCAGTTACGCTGGTCTAAATTCGCACAAACATGTCCAGATACATTTAACTGTCTGTGCTATGTGAGCCCTGTGGGATGTGCTTTTCACAGCATGGGTGTTGTGCTTCACGGCAGATGGGGTTTTCTAGAGAATTAATGAGAATTCTTCGTCATTTCTGAAGATGAAAGGCCCTAGTGCTGAATGCCCAATAGTCTGCCGTGCACTTTTATTGAAACAAATATGATAAGGAGGCAACTTTTTAAATGTCACCATCACTCTTTTCTGAATCAACAAAGTACTGCTGTGCCAGGTGACTTGCTCAATGTTTATGTAACAATTACCCTCCCAGACGGTGCTGTTATCATAGTCTGAGAACATTCCTGATGCAGCTGTTCAGTAGCTATCTGAGCTATCACTACCAGTGCTGGTAGGCTGGAAGTAATTTTTTTTGAACACTCTTAAGATATTTTGCAAACATACGTGCTGAATAAGTAAATAAATATATGTATGTGTATATGTGCGGGAGATAGGAAATACACCATGTCTCTCCAGAAGGCAGTCTCAGCAGGGATTGCCATGTTCACCAGATCTTGTCGAACACTGATTGTCTTTATAACTCAAATGGGACTTAGGCGTGGTTGCATGGATGTTCCCGTTGTTAGCTTCTGTGTCCAGGTACCTTCCATTAAGGAATGTGGGAATTGACTCTGGCTCACTGTCTGACCCCAATTCTCAAAGATGCTAAAATACCCATGGTGACCAGATACTGAGAACCACTGAGCATCTGCACTGTGGAGGCTCGTCTTGTTTAATCCCTAGTACATGAGTGTTTTATCTCGTACAAAATTCTTAGTCCTTAACTTGTATTTTGTTTTGTGAAGTGTATAAATAGAACTGTACTAAGAACTGCTAAGAGAGTGTGAGTAGTGGCACAGTTGAAGATGGCACCCTTTGTTAGGGCAGCATGGGTGTTGGTGGAGGGGGTGGGGAACCCATCTGCACTGGGTCTGTGCTGGGGGGGGCTTCCATGCAGCATGGCAGTGTTTTCTGGGTACAGCTCTGCCTCACAGCACGGGCGGTAATTGTTGTACTTTGCTGCAGAGAAGAGTAAAAAGAGAAATTTGTGATCCCCAATGTTTAAAAACCATCTGTTAAGTAGAAAAGCAAGGTTTTCTTAGATTATATGTATTGTGTTCAAGAAATGATGGATATTGATAAAGGACTACAATTTATTAATACAGTGTATGTTATAAATATATCAATGCTAAATAACTTCAGTGCATAATTTATATTGATCCATCGGGTGGAGGTCAGCAAAAGGATTTGAGAAACCATTGAGACTATTCTCTTAATTTACTCTTGTAGGCTTTTAAAAAATTTTCTTTCTAATCTAGGCTATTGAAGAGTCTGTTATACTTCCAAATTAATGCATTATCTTTTTGGTCTGCTTTTCAGGTTGAATAATGGAAGCATGGCTCTTATTGTTGTGCAAAATACTTCTCGAACAGAGTTTATAAAGCATCTGAAAAGATACACCAGTGTAGAAAATCAGGTACCGGTAATTTCTTTCTGGTGATTATAAAAAGAACAGTTAATCATGGAAGTAGACAAGCTGCAAGAGTTAATGTTAGCATCCTCATAAGGAGACTTAGCTTCCTGTCAGAATACATTAGCCCCTTTTTATCTGATTTTTTTTTCTTTTTTTAAATCACTAGACTAATACAGATTAGCCTATTTCAGTCCATCTGTTGTGGTTTAAATTGTGTTTGTATTGTACCATAGTTTTATGGGTGCAAAGCCCTTTCACCACAATAAGGAAATGCATGCTGTCTGAATTTTGTGTAGGACAGAGATCAAGAATGCAGAACTGTGGGGGGGCATCATGTGACTGTCAGAAACTGGTAAAGTTGGTAATTTCAGCAGGTCACGGCGTGCTGTGCTGGTGGCAGTGCGTTGTGAGCATTGATTTTTAGCACAGACGCATTCCATCTAGTTACGAATGTTCGCAGAACTGCATTTCAACATTGTAGTCATTATTTTGTCTTGGAAGAGAAAAATGAAGCATTCAAACACAGATCTTATTGCTGTGTAAAGACCCACGCATGGCCCAAGGACACTGGTACTTGTTCAAGTGTTCTGGGATTTTGTGAAATCACTTTAACAGGAAGGTTTGGGTTTGAATTCATCTCCAGTCAGGGAGTTTGGGGGAGAGATGGGTGACAGTTCCAGGTGACGGCACTAATGGCTGAATTGAGGAAATAGTTTAAGCTTTCCAGTTATGCTTTTGGAAGAAGGCCTTGCTTTTCTCTCTGCCTTTGTAGTTACAAATCAGACAAGGAGATGTAGGCCGTCCTTTAAGCTTAAGACAACCATTTACTAGAATTCTAAGTAGCCTGGTTTAGGACAAGATTACTGATAATGATCAACAGAGCACAGGAAAAAATCTGCTTGGACTTCCACATATTCTGAAAGTATTTGATATGTGCAATATATACCCCTTACCTACAGATTGATCGAGTCCATCATGGGAATTGTGTTCCAATAAGTGGAACACTACCATTTTTTTCTGAGGCACTATTTAGGTAAAAACACCATGTTAATCTAGAAATGCAAGCTGGAACATAAAATGACTCGTGGTCAAAGCTTGAGTTAAATGTTCCCACTTAGGACAAAAAAAAAAGCCAGTTTTTTAATTTCAAGTAGCCTGTTTTGTTCTAAGCTACCATCTGTATCTTTCATCTTCATTTAATGTCTATCTGTGTTTGGTTTAGTTCAATTTTCCCTTTGTTGAGACCTACACAGTTCAAGAAGTAAAAGTACAACCAAGGCGTAAAAGTGGACCTGATGCCAAGGAAAATATGTGTCTGAATGCTGCCTCTGCAGAAGGAAATTACCCTTGGAATATAGATGGAGACTTAATGAAAGAAGCATCAGAAGTTCACGTTCGGTAAGGTCAAATATCCCATTTAGGGACCATATACCCATGACAGAGTAGTGCTGCAATCTTAGAAGTGTTACATCTCTGTAGAGCACAGATGGCACCAAAGTTAGGTGTTCTACATGTTCCTGCAGTAGAACTGCTGTGCCCTGCAGGGTCTGGCCCTTCTGCCATCGTTTGGGCCTCTGCCTGGTTGCCTTGCGTTCATCTTTGGAAAGGTTTGTCATAAATCACATGGCCTTTCCATCCTGGTGCTTCATCAGCTTCCACTCCAGTTCTCTTCTTTCTTGGTACTTTTCTGCTTCTTGTTTCTTCTTCCCTGTTACTTTACCCTTCCATTTCTTGGAGGAGAACAGATGTATATAATGTGTCTCCATGAGGAGCTCCTTTTGGGACAAGGATTGCTACTTGGAAAGCAGCACGTGTAAGGTTAAGAAAAACATGTAGCTCTTCAGGTGAGGAAAACTTAATGCTGCTTGAGAATCATCTCTGTAGTCTCCAGCATCTAAGAACGAGACTACAAATCCATAGGAAATGGGAGGATTATCAGTGGAATTAAGGGGGCAGTGGCTCATTTTTCTGCAATGCACAGGATTAGCTGAAGGCACACAGCTCGGAGTAAGTCTGGTATGTGAAATAAAGGGCAGATCATGTTGTAGGATATATAATATATTCTTCTAAAGATGATCCTATAGGAATTGCCAAAATGTAATTCACCGATTGATTTCTATATAAAAGTTCGTACGTAGTATTCTCCTCAACCTCAAAAAGCAGCACACCCACTGCAAAAGTTGACAAAGTTTGATTGATAAAGTTTGACTTCCTCGCTTCACAGGGTGCATCCTCAACTTATTGATCTCTATGGAGTGAACACTGATGACCTGGAGAGTTCCCAAGCAACGTGCAACTGCATATAGAAGGGACACACTGGAAATTCTGTAATAAAGAGCCCTATTCTCACCCCTATGCACAGCTTTCCAGTGTGCTGGACTTGTACTGATGTCACTTGTAGCAGAAGCTTGATTGGGATGTTTGTTCTGTTTCTGGGTTTAAATTCTTATTAAATGATATATTTTTATCAGGTTGTATTTAACTGTATAGAAACTGTTAGGCTTTAACAAGAAAAAATGAAAATTGATTGTATTGGTCTCGTACAAATTTTGGGTTTGAGAAGTGTCCATCAGAATAGTTTTTTTCATTAGTCTAAATTTTTTTAGAATGAGATACTTCTAAGTCTGCTGCTGCTATCGTGTTGTCACGTAACTCAGTTCAGCACAGGGAAGAACCATACCTCTACCCACCAGCTCTAGTTGAAGAGTGGTGGCAAAATAAAAATTTATGCATTTATTTTTTTAATCAAGTACTTCTATTACTAGTTACGATTTTTAATGTTGCCTTAATATATTTGCTCTCAAAATGTTTCTAGTCAAACAATATAAGAGAATATGCTGATGTCTTATACGGCTTTCCGTTGTTAAAATGCATTTTAAAAACTGCTTTGTATAGAATTAATATTTTCTCTCTTAGAACTGAAATGTTCAGCATAGTTTTTGTTGTTGCTGAGACTAAAGTTATTATCATAACTTAGAGTTGACTTAAATTTTTATAATTTCCTTATAGAGTGTAAACATAATTTTTGAGTGTTTTTTGGTAACTTACTTAATACTGAATACAATTATTTCAGAGGACAGCAAATTAAGACTATTGTTTCTGGGAACTGGCTTCCTTTGAGATGAAAAGTAGTAGACCATGTTTTTCTGTCTGCAGGACCATGGATAACGAATGTTCTCCTGGTCACTCATCTAGGAATCGTTCAGAACGCAGAGCACAAATAATGGTGTGAAAGCTGCATTTTGTCAGGGCAGGAATGAGTTGTTTTAGGTGCTTTCTTCAGGAAGCAGTTGAGTGTAATGTGAAATCCAGTCCTTGAATGATGTTGTGAAATCAAGGGCTTAAGCCTTTACAAGACAGCTATAGCTACTGTGATTTTAAATACTTTTTGTGAAAAATTCTTACCTGTGATAAATACACAGGACAAAGTACTGCACCTAAAATACTGCAGATGAGGATTTAGCTCCTAAACTCAAGCTGTGACCTGTTGTCCAAGTCACAGGGAGCAGGCTCCAGTTAAAATTCATTCTGTATCCCATCAAGTATTTTTAACATGCTAAGGCAATTCAAACTAAACTTCTCAAAGATGTCTAAAAAGGCATTCCAGCACCGTTTAGTAGATTTAACTGTTATTTATTAAATGAAATTTAACAAAATAATTGAACTTGCAGAACAAACAGCATTCATGTATTTAACCTGTTTGGGGTTTTTTTAGTAAAATGTAATCGAGTAATACTTTATAATCTTGTCACCATCAGGACATTGTACATTCATTTTTTGTCAACCTGGTTTATAAACACTTCATAATTTTGCTTCATATGCTAAGAACAGGCAGCCAACATTGACATGTTAACGATCAAATCTGAATAGAAAGTACAATTTCCAAGGCATCATGATCACATGTACTGACTTATGTAAACTATTTCAAAGATAAATAAAATGCTTTGGTTTCACTTCCTTGCATTGCTTGTACTCAAAAGAACATGAATGCTTCTTCCAGTATTTGAGGTATATTTTTCACAGTATGCTATAATGTCAAACTAATTTCTGTTCAAAGGTTTTTTTGGTTAAAGTGCAGAACTTCAGTAAAGCCATGTGGAAGGTAAGCATTGTTTGGTACAGTTTCATAGACTTGCAAGAAAGTCTTTATTTTGACTTTTTAAAAAAATATATGCACATTCATTTGTCCTTGCACTGGAGCTATTAGAGGAAAATATACTTTGGAGTGATCCACATCTTTGGCAGCAAATGAAGTGAAAGGAAGTTACAGAATGGTCCCGAATACCTTTGGAATCTGTGGGCAACATGGCTTTTATGGCACCAAGCACTCTATTAGCAGAAGTGCTTGCTGAAGGCACGCTGTGGGTTTGAGTTTCAGGCTAATTCCCATAGGATGGTGCAGCTTCAGAGCATTTGTACAGATGACATTCCTTTCTCTGTGCAGTTCAGAAAGACATCCAAGGCCTGGCCTCAAGGCCATACTCTGTCATTCTGGTGCAATAAATTCAGTTAATTGAAGAAGTTGTACATTCTCCAGCTGTTCTGGGGAGCAAAGGAAGGGTTTTTTTCCCTGGCTTGTGCTGTTTCAGCAAAGCTAGGTGGCAGTGCAAACTTAGCTAGCTGAAGAAGCTTCCTGGAGCAGCAGAGCAGTGGTTTGATCCATGTTTCTGTTCAGTCATTTGCCCTTCCCACCAAGTGGCTGCTGAGGGTGCCTGTTTGGATGGTATTTATCTGACACGTTCCCAAGAACCCAAGCTGGCTCTCCAAGTGACTTTCTTCTTAAGTACTTTCAGGTAAAGGGTGGCACAGCTAAAGATAAAATTTGGCCCATTACAGTTGGCAGTTGGAATCTTTTGGGTATGTGTCTCTCTGTTTTGTCAGCTGAAGCCTGTCTCTTGTTTCAGGTTCTGGAAGAATGCCAGCACTAAATACTATTATAAGTACTATAGAAAAATCTTCAAATAAATAAAAATAAATACTTGCTTTAAAAAAACCCCACATAGAAATAATTCACTGGAGAAGTCCCAAGCCTTATGGCAGCACTATCTGAGGAAAGGATGGAACAAGTAATTCTGTCATGCTTGCAAGTACCATGTTAAAGATGGCTACAAACTATGATCTCCAATACTTTAATCTTCCTACAGCTGCATCTCCAGGCTACCCTACACAATTCCCTGCTCTGAATCCACCTTTGGCCTTCCTGGTTCTGGCTTGCCTGGGTGTCTGAGTCTCTTCAGTGATGTGGCTGTGCCTGTGAAGCCAAAGCTTACACAGATACCTGCAGAAGCCCAGAGCTTCTGAGAGCCATTTTCTATGTCCGTGCGTTCCACTTCCAGTCCTACTGGTTTAAGCTAATTTACCCTTGGTAAAATGCCAAAGCAAGATGAGAGAGGATTTCTTCTTGAATGCCTGATCAAAATATTACTGAAACTTTGAAATTAATAGAATAACTCATGCTAATGTGTTTGAGACCTTACTTTCCAGGATTGGTCAAAAATTTTTACTTTCTACAAACACTTCTTTCTGGTAAGTAATTCTTCTTCTCTTTACCTTTAGTGTTCTTCTGTCTGTTTGAAACCAGATATATATATATATATATATATATATATATGTATATATGTGGCATTTCAAATATTACTGTGAGACTTCAGAACAAACTGGTTTACCATTTGCATATTAGAACAACAGTCCTGTAAGGTGTATCCTCCATACAGTTCAAGGAAATGAAGCATGTTTTATGAGAGCAAGTGAGCTCAAGGCCTAGATTTCTTGTTGCTGATGTTTCTCCTGTGAATTAACCTGAATTTTAATTTCTTCATTTTAAAATCAAACATTTATTTGCCATCTTAGTCATTTTTGTTCCCACTTTTAAAACTCCAGCTGTCTCTTCTGTTCGTGTCTTGAGGGACTGGTTTGTATTTCCTTTTGAAAAAGCCAATCTGAAATACATAATTTGGAATCTGTTGTCAGCAAATCTTTGTTATCAAATCGAAACCATAAAAGATTAATTAAAATAAGAATGCATATATATGGCGTTTATGGAGTACGGTATTTGCCAGTGCTTTGTCATACCAAGTAATCAAGTGTTACTCACCCATCAGAAAAACAGGTTTGCTTTTTCTTCTTTTACTTTTTGGGAGGCTAATGCTCTCCTACATGGAGTAAAGACTTAGGCTTGTGAACTTTAACAGTCCACAGAATCCAGTATTTTTGAAAATATGAAATGGTAATAAAAATTTACTGTTCAATTTGTTTCATTTCTACATGTCCATGTAAAAAATGATGCATGGAGAAAGTCTCCATGTAGGTAAAGAAGTTAACAATCTCTTAATCACTTGTCAGAGTAGCTGCATCCGTACTAGTTTTCTCTTTTACTTAGGCACAGAATTTTTTTAGTATTTATGTTGCAGTTTGAAATATTAAACATTTTATACTGGTATGAAACCGTGTTTTAAACTATCAGTCATCATGTGTCAAGTGACATTAAATGTGGAGCACCATCCCAAAAAAATGATCCATTTGATATCATTAAATTACATAAATCATTTGCAAACATGAGATGCCATGTAAAACACTGTAAAGGGATTTGTGGTGTTGACGAACAGAAAATGTAGAATATGCAGAAGATGAAATGAAAAAAACGGAGAAGTACTTTTTAAAAACCCCAAGTTACAAGAGGAATTATCTTTCTTTAGAAAGGACAGATCATAATAAAATGCTATTTATTCTTTAACCCGCTTTAACCCAGATCCAAAAATCCTTCAACAGAATGAATTCCTGACTTGAGAGCAACTAAGAAATACTGAAAACCTACCTTCCATAATATAAATGAAAGAACCAAAAACAAGGTAACACCAAGTATTAAGCCTAGGGCAATAATTAGCACAGTAACATGGTATTTTGGCTTCTGGTGGTGCACTCCTTCCAAATAGACCTGAAAAACAGAAAATAAGCTTAGCGTTAACTGTTGGGCTTTTCTTCCCTAAAAGATACCAGAAAAACTAGGAAAATTAATTAAATTTTCAAGTAATTAACACTATAGTCATTGCCTGTGTATAGGCATGTATAGAATTCTACAATTTTAATTGCTGTTGGTTTTTCTACTTCAACATGTTTATCCACAAATTCATAAGAGAATTCTTACATATGCAACTTGCTTGTCCTTATGTAGTTCAACAACTTTTGCATTTTTTTCTGGCCAGGCTGTTGCTCTCACTTCAAACTTCAATACTGATGCATCATCCTGATGAAAAAAAAAAAAATTCTATCTTTTAAAAAATAACTTTAACACATTGGTTCCTGCCCAGCAAAAATGGTAACACAGCTGCTGACATAACCAGAATCTCACACAAACACACAATGGTGCCTTTTTCTGAGCACAAAACAAATTAGTTCCAGAAGCTGGAATGAAGCCAGGTTGGGTTTTACTTAAGTCCCCATCCACGCTGCTTTTCTTAGAAAAATACAATTATGAGTTGAAATTAAATCCCCATCCTACATAACCCAGCCAGAACAGGCAAAGCACTAAATACCATAAAAATAAAGGGACAAACTAAAATACATATTTTTGTTTTTCATACATCACCTTGAGCCTTAGCATTGGCAACATAAAAATAGGTTAAAAACCTAAAAGATTTAGATTTAATCATGTTTGAATCATGTTTCACTGTTAGAAAACAAATACTAACACCTAGAATTTATATGCAGGGAATACTGCAAATATGCCTTGAAATATTCTCCTCAAGTATGAAAAATTCATGTGTTACCATTTCTAGAAGTAAAGGAGTAGCCTCCAGCTGCAACTGAACAGTTGCTTCTTTTCCACTTTCCATGTTTCCCAGTTTGCAATGTATTTGTAAGCAAAGGTTGTCGTTCTTCATGCAGTACTGTACAAGGTAGGAAAGGTTAAAACTTAACTTTATCAACTTTATAATCTTAGCACTAAAGACAATCAGGAATTGACCAAAACAAAAAGATTCATGTTTATTCTTGAAAACTCAGGGTATAACTTGAGGTTGTCATCCATCCCTGCCATTCCAGAGGTGTTAAAGATACAGTAACAAGAGACCAGCCTAACTGTTATACAAAACACATGTCATTTTTCTTAAAAATTTGATTATTTTAAGACCGAAAAAGAACAAGTGTCATAATTTGTTTATATGTTTAGGGTTTATTTTTACACTGTTATTTCAAATTAGCTTTTATCAATAATGATAAATGATAATAACTCTATGCTATCCAGTACAAACAGTGTAATTGGTTGATCCTTACATTTGTACACTGACAACTAGCACCACTTCACACAGCTTTGGAGAAGACAAAGCCACAAGGCTGTACATGATTATGTTTATTATATCTTTATCAGTATTCTTTATCCAAGACTACCATGGTGATGTACTGATTGGATATTCTAGTGCCGGCTGTATCTGTCATTGGCTGATATTCCCTGTAATGCACGCACTTAAAAGTCCCAAATTAACATTTTTTAAAAAGAGGTGTGTTTTTTTTTCTTGGGGTTTGTTGTTTTTCTCTTTTTTTAGTTTTTGTTCTTGTTTTTTTTTTTTTTAAGATGACAGATTAAACAACACTGTACTTTATCAAAGACAAGGTGCAGGAAACGGATCTCTATGAGGACAAACCCTCAGCAATGCAATGCTACAAGAGCAGTTCTGGTTTGGACTGTGTAGTCAAGTGTCCGATCTCCAGCAGGGTCCGTGAGCAGGAACAGAAGGATAAGCTGGAACAGGCCAAGCATGTATGGTACTCTCCCAGCCTCCCAAATATTTTTAATAGCTTCCCAGCCAAAAATGATTTCCATGTATTTTGTAATTCTTATTGACTTCCAGTCCCATTAACTTGTATAGTCTTCCTTGGAATTCAGTTATTTTTAACATTTGTAACACCCTTCAGGAAGAACTTCCACCACAAGTACATGTTTGGGTTTTTTTTTACCTAGCTCCTGTTAGTTACGTTTGATGGCACTGTTTTGATGTGGAAAAGACAATCAATATTTGATCTGCATCCTTCATGTAATTACAATAAAGCCTGTTTTTCCCTGATGCATAATTTTCTATTTGTTACTGAATTTCCTCTGCTGTTCTGTTTGCCCACTCATTCAGTTCCATACCCCTTTGGCAGTTCTTTGTAGGTGCCTGTCATCCATCCTGACTTCAGCAATGTGTCATTAATCAACTTTCTCAGCTCAGTTCTCACCCCTTTCACTGAAGTGACTTATGACTACGCTGAACTTACCACAGGTCCCACCACACATCCTTGGAAGATCGCTCTGGTGACCTTATTATATAAGGTGCACTCTTGCATAAGGCTCATTCATACACTCATTTCCCACTGATGCACAAAGACAGACCTTACCATGTGCCTCTTAGTAGGCTTTGAAAAGAAAGCGACGACATCCTTTAATATGTTTTCATTATTTTCTGCTGCGGTACAGTTTCTGGGATATTTATTATAGGAGCAGTGTCCAGCTGTTGTCTGGAAATAAATATAACATCAGTATTAGAATTTAAGTATCAGATCAAAATCAGAATAAAGATTTCTGAAAGGCTCAAAAGAAATGTAAATTTTATTTCCAGAATTTTGAAACACTTGGGGCTGAAGATGATCCTATTCTTGTTCACTCCGCTTCACCATGGCTAGCAAATCAAACACAGACTAAGTACCTGGCTGACTTTGTTCTGCTTCTCTTTTTCACAGAATTATACAGCTAGTAATACATTAAGTAACCTTTGCTTACCTTGATATCCAGTGGGTTGAATAATTTGGAGTCCTTGGGTGGAAAAGCATTTGGTATCGTTATCTCTAAGCTGGTGTTTGGAGACATGCTTGGTCCTGCACTGATAACCTTGTGGGGAAGAGGTAAGGAATTACACAGTTAAAGCTTCAACAGTACCTATTCAACAAACAAAAATGTACATATATAAATACATAAAACTTCACAGAATGGGGTAGCAGCTGTTCTGTTATGCTGTCAGGAAAGTGGATTGTGCTGGGAGTGTTAACATTTTGTTCATTCATTCTGTGGGCTTACTGAACCCTTCACTCCTCCAAAGCTGATGAGTAAGTAGTGCTAATCTGTGATGAGTCCCTGAGGTCATACCGACTGCCTGCTAGGAGAGTATGCAAAAGGAACTAGGAGAGATTTATGTCCAAACTCCTGCTTTTAATCCACTGGAGACAAATTTGATGCATTAGATACTCTTATAAGAAGCTCCTAATTCCTTTCAAAGTGTTTCTGCAAGGAAAAAGTGGCATGTCAGAACTGCTCTACCACTTTCAATCCTGCTTATGTTAAGAATTTTTTCTCTGATCATTCAGTGGAAGATTTTCCAGACCAAAAAAGTATTCTAAGAGGGATTAACAGCAACTTCTCATCACTAATGCACAAAAGTTACTCATGGTGCCCTTGTACTCTTAAAAGTTTCCTTACTGAGTGTCTAGACTGTCATTAGATACACTAAACATTAACCTTCAAAACAAGGATGATGGGGTTTACAAAGGAAAACTCTTACATGGAAAGTGAAGTTGATATTTTCCTTCATACATGTAAGTGGTGAATCTTTCCCTTCTGCTCCATAAACAAATGAGGTTGGTGACACAAACCTACAACAATTTAGAAATTGTTAATAAACAGAATTGCTATATGTCATTAGCATAACTTTCTGCTCCATGCTGCCTCCAAGTAAGATTGGTTGTAAGAAAATATCCAAGTTTGCTTTTAAGTAAATCTAGGAACACACAGTAGAAATCATCTACCTTTGGAATAGAAACCCTCTACATTTGTACTCTTTCCTCTCAAAAAGGCAGATGAATCATAAAAAGTCATAAATCCTCACCCAAAGCTACGCTCCATGAATGTCCCACAAGAAGCCCAGAGCATGGTTCATGGTAAGCAAGGAATCTGAGGATCTGCTATGCTCTGATTAAATACATCTTTCTATAAAATATTCCACTTTTCAAAATACATTAGTCTATTAAGGAACAAGTTCGAAGCACCATAAATACCAACGGTCTCATTTCGTAATAGTGGAAACAAACTCTTACAAGTCTCTGGGTCAGAGCCCAGGATAGCTGAGCCATCTCAGTCCCAGGATTTGTCAGCTACATCATACTTCTGCTTGAAAACTTAGTGAATTTAGGATAGCAACAAGACAACAGTTCTATGGATGTGCAGGTATACGAATAGGTGACTTACCCATGAGTATTTAACTCAATCTCATATTTTAGAGGTATAGGTAAAGTTAACATGTTATCCAGCAACATGTTCCCATCTTCATTTTTACTACAAAAATGCAAACAGAGAAAAATCTGTAATGAAGGCATCATCATATTCTATGCACTATTTCTGTAAACAAATACTAAACAGACCTTTCAGCTTATTAAAATAAAAATATTTAATTAGTAACAACATGTCAGGCACTAAAGCCCCCCACATTTTTTACAGGCAGAAACCTGCTCATTATTTAAATATCTATCACCTATTTTTCTTGGTAATTTCTCTTTCTCTACGGATTTGCAACCAATGTACTTTCTTGCAATCATGCTTTGCTAAGCCTTTCCAGTGTTCCTTTATCTGTTTTCCAAAGCTAGTAGTATTTTTCATTCATTCAATTTTTATTAGACTTTACCAGGTCGCAGTAATGATGATGTTGAGGTCCTCCTCTGCTCTGGTTAATGAGCTTGCATCCAAGAGGAAACTATAATCCAGCTGTAGAACAAATAAAATTTTCCTTCTATTAAGTGATAGTGTATCTTGACACAGTTTCAATTTAAGTATCTTAGTAAACTCATTTAGAATTTCCTGCCCTAAAAAATTCAGAACTAAGAAAATACTTGCTTTTTGTGTCTTCTACTCCCTTTCTATTGACCCAACACATATGTCCATGGCATTAGTTGGCTCACTTGTCTAGAAGCCAAGCACAGTCAGTCGATGCATATTACAAACACCGTTGTCCCTTAATGAATTATTCCAGGCAGTGTTTAAGCAATTCTCTTTAAAAGGAGCAGGAGAGATACAGATACCAACATGGTAAGAGATGTTAGTTCAGAATGAAGAAGAGATTCGGAAAAAAAGGGGTTTTTTCTCCCCATGAAAATCCTCATAACGCATTTAGGGTGTTTTTAAAGCTAGGAACTTCATTTATAGCTTACCTTTGAGTTGTGATCTACATACAAATAGCCAACACTGCATTCAAGTGTCACTGCATTAATTTCTTTATTTAATACTGCACAATGTATCTGTTTTTCTTCCTAAAATAAAGGACAAATTACTAATGATTAAAAGAAAAAAGGGTTTTTTTCAGACATTTCAAATTACATGCACACACTAAAATTGGGTGCTTTGTATTTTCCTGAACCAGGTGTTTGCTTTTTCACTGATGCCAATATCCAGGACACCCATCACCACTTTAACACAACAGATTATATTGATTATTGTATCAGTTACTTCATCTGCTTCTTTCTTTTACTGAAGCTAAGGCACATGCACCAGACCTAGACCCACCCACGTGAAAAGCCAACCTCACAAAGGTGGACCTGGGGGATTGTTCTACATGGAGAACAGTTATTTTTAAGAGGCAGAAAGAGAGTACAATTATGACTTTTTATAAGCCTGTGTATTTGGGAAAAAGCAGATTCCATGAGATCTTTGTGATCACTGAAAACATGATTATCAGCCAAAAAACAGCTGCAACATCCTGAAATAATTTTAAAACTTTTTTTTATTATTTTTTTGTTGTTACTGAAATTATGTAAGTCACCTCTATTGATTAAATTGCACTTGATTTAGGTAGCTAGAAGTCTAAGAACTTAAAAATTGATGTTTTGGCAGCTTTTGATGAAGGGATGTAGGTTCATATCTAAAGAAACTCATCAATTCATAAACATAATTTGAAGAATGCCTGGCTGAAAAAGAAAAATATCAAAGGATTACTGTTCGAGAGATTTTTTTTCCTTACCAATTCTAAAACTCGAATGTAATAAAGACCTTTAGGGATCTGAATGTGGAGGACAGTTTCATATGCATCATCTCCAACATTAAGCAGAGAAATGTTCAACAATAAAGTCTTCACACTTCCAACACCAAGGTATGTTTTCTTATCATGAGGCCTATAAAAATAATTATCATAATATAAATGGAAAGTAATTCTAGATACAGCCTATAAGCAAAGGTTTTCCTCTGCTGCTGTTTTAGGCAATTTCAGTTGGTTCTGACAAAGCTCAGCTGGAGATGTAAGGGAAGGTTTTACTCAGTTCTGTAACTAAGGTACAATACCAGTTATATGGTGGTCAACTGCAGCACTGCACCTCTTTAAAGCCTGAAGTGGTTAATGAGAAGGCAAGAAAATTGTCATCAGTCCAGTTGTGCTTCCGGCCTTTACAAGATCAGTCCTTTCCTTTCCAGTCCAGAATAGCAATGTACCACTGCTACAGTATTTTTAAACATTATTTCAACATTCACTCTTTGCACTCCAGATCTGGGATCGAGCTAATATGAAAAGTGGCATAGTGAACATGCCTATCTTATGAGCTATGTAATGTTCTATAATCATGTTAAAAGTACAGACACCCTATCGGGGGCTAAAAGTAAACTTCAGCTTGACATTAAAGTTTAATTAAGACTTGTAGAAAGGGTGCCTAGAAATAGACATTTATCAGATATTCTGGCTCGAAACCAAAGCATTAGTCACTGAACACCTTTGGGAAAGAAGCTGGCACTTACAAAAGCAACAGAAGGCAAAAGCACTGCATAAGCAGATAGGTTCCAAGACAAAAGCAAATTAAAGAAAAACACAATGTTAACATTTCAGTAGCTTGTCAAGTTTAGGTTAAATTTGAACGTTGTTTTACTACTTATATACCCACCACTCACTCCTCTTACACACGTTAAAGCCAAGCTCATTAACAATACGCTGTCACAAAGATGCCTCCCAGCTTAACACACAAGTACACAAAAGCACCAGGTGCACATCTGGGACTACAACAAAGCTGAACTAGAGCTTTTCCCTGGTAATCATATTTCATTCTTCATTAAAAAATGCATGATGCAGACTAGAAATTTACAGAGCAGGCCAAAATCTATGCAATTTAAACAAAACATGATAGTGTATACATGAAGACTTGTTACTCAGTAAATAAAGCATCACATTCCCATCCCTATTTGATTTCATTCTTTTAAAACCAAAGGTGTTTGCTTTGCTCTTCAAGGATAATGAATGCATTCTGTCTAGACAAAATAAATTATCACTTCACAGCTAACTAGTTTTTAATTGAGATTCTAGGGGCAAAAGGTAATTAAAGGTGATACTTCACACTTTATCAAGATATTTAGACTATTTATTTACACTGCAAATCTGCTACTGGTGCCTAATGTCAAGCAGGTATGTTGTAATCTGTTTTCTTTTCTTAGAGCTTCAAACTACTTACAAAACTGCATTGCTAATGTCAGGAATGAAAATTCTGCACAATCATTCTTTCTAAAAAGTTTGTAAGTGTTTAAATAAAATAACCATCCAGCCTAAGAAAATGAAAGGGCTTAAGACTCATGCAACAGGCCACATGTTACAGTGGGCAGAAGAATACTCATCTTACTCTGAAATCTATGAAGATGACAAAGTTTGTGCTCAGGATCATACCGGTGTGATTAATCTGCATTATGTGACTGTCAGCATCTTTTGATGCCATTCTAGGTTGTTCAACCTAGTATTTTGATTTAAGTAGAATCAACTTTAAAAGTGATGAATGACACAAGAAAATCCAGGTCATCTGTAAAGTATCTAAGTAGCTGAGATTTAAAACAGGTACAATTCCTCTTCTTGCACACCAACTACCTGTATTTTTTACTTTGAAATAAAGAAAAAGGTTGTGATGATAAAATACAACTTAAAACAACTAAATGGCTCTTTTACTTAAGAATATTACATCTTCAGTTTTATACTGCTGATTGAGACTTCGTCCAGTGCAAGTACAGCATCTCCAGAAAGAGCAGCAGAAATAACCAATAACTTGTCAATTTTACAATAGTTATGATGTCTGCATATTGAGTATGCACTGTGCAGTGTTATCTTACCCAGTTATATATAAAGTGTAGAGCACAAATTTATGTTTTTGTGAAGATGTATTTTATGAGCTGTAAAATCTTCTAATTATGCAATAACAGTTCGTTCTTCAATTATATAGATTTCTGTTACACTTCCTGGAAGATTTCTGATTTAAAGATAGTCTTCAATTAAGCACAGCTTTTCTTCTTGTATTTTCTTAGGGAGTCCACAGTCTACTTTTGCAAATTACTGTTATTTATATACAAAAGATTAATGAATAATTTAGCTAAAATCTTACTGAATCTTGTCCAAAAAAATGAAAGCTATGTTATACTTACTTTGGAAAAACAACTTTTCCAGAAACTCTCAAGTCAGCTGAACAATTTTCTTGGGAGCAAAATCTTGCAAAAATAAACTGTAAAAGCCAAATTAAAAAAAAAGGCACTTCAGTGTCTTATGCTTCCTATAGTGAGTAACAGTATTTCCAAAGAAAGAAACCCATCACCTAGTAGCTAAGCATCAGGAAGCCTCTAATAGTTCTTACTCCTAACATACAATTCAATCAGGCTATGATTTTCCATTTTCCAAACACATTCTGTGCATCCAGAGTAACAGTGAAGAGGCTTCCCAGACTCAGTCTCTCACAGTTAAACCTGTGCGTGTATGTTCAGACAATTTTTTACAGCAGTACATAAAGAGGGCAGAATGTTTTAGAAGATCCAGAACTGATGTCTGTGCAGTTTCTCCTACGATACAGCACGCTAATTTTTGCAACAGTTTCATTACGCAGCCTTTACTTATCACAGTTAGTAAGGTTTGATGAGAGTAGAGACACCAGGAGTTGCAGGTGTCCATGCCTTGGTTATCAATATGTTACAGAGCACATTTATGTCACTGTATTCAACATCACCCTCTTTCTGTCTCTATAACCCTGAGGTTTCTAAAACAAAACTTTGAATGAAAATGAGAAGTCAAAGCATGCCATTTAAAAGAAGCTTTTACGTATCTCAGGAGTTCTGATGGCCAACTGTATCTCAGTTACACAAATCACAGAGAAAGCTGATTTGGAAGGGACCCATCAGGATCATCAAGGCCAGCTCCTGGCCCTGCACTGGGCATCCCCAAGAGTCACAGCCTGTGCCTGAGAGCATTGTCCAAACACTTCTGGAACTCAGACAGGCTTGGTGATCTGACCACTTTCCTGGGGAGCTAACTATTTGTCAAAAGTTAAAAATTCAGCACACTCTGACTTTTGCTCAAGTCAAAGTCTCTTAATAAGTTGGGTTTTTTTGGGAAAAAAGGTTAATTTCATACTTACTAAAGGATACAGAATACACTCTTTCTTTCCCCTTTCTTTTCCCTCACAGACTTTGTGTTTGAAAACCTGCAATACCTTCACAGAACTAATATTTCAGCAACATCAACACTTCAAACGCTTCAAGATTAATACCAACACAATATTGTGTATTTAACACAGAAATAATTTAAAAGTACAATTTTATATTGAAAAGTGACTTATACTGTGTAGTTGAAAAAGAATAAGTATTTCAAAGAGTGTATTTCATACATGTGTGTTCTGAGGTATATAGTACTACATATACTGGCAAGTTCTCTGCACATACCTTTTTTATTTTTAAATCACAATACAGATTGTATACGAGTTCTGCAAAGGTTATTTTTTCAGAGAACTCATACACTAACCTTGCTTTTTATAACATCTTTTTCTTTCCTGCGTTGAAGAACAGGTTGAAGTGGCGGAAATTCTTGAGCATTTCTTCTCTGTAGAATATGATGCCCCAGATGATAACTTGCTTCAACATGTACAGGAGTCAAGATATCCCTTACATCTTTCTATGAAAATTGGAAACCTAATGAGTTAATCATATAAAACAAAACACGTATGCTTATGTTTTAAAGTTATAAGGTTGCCTAGAACTCACTAAAACAGCAACACTTATTTTTCATATGTAAAATGATTCCATATGGCTCATATACTTTTCCAGACATCTTTGTTGCTGAAGGAGGCAATCAGAAACGCATAAAAGCATAATATGTTCAATGACAGCGTCAGGCATTTCAGAATGGATAATTCTTCTGTGAGGAGAAATCTTACTGAATAGCGAGCCTACTTCTGTCAATAATCCTGCCTCACACACATATGAAATGCTGCACTGCCCAAGTAGAAGAATAGGCAAAGTTGGCTAAAATGGAGAAAGTCAACCAGTGGAATAAGGCCAGACAAACCCCATGGGTATTTATGTATGAAAACAAAAGGAGTTCTCCCACAGTACCACTAAATCAGGTCATGACTGCATTTTATTTTTCTTCCTCTTTATTTCCCGTTCTGTATTAAAAAGATTGAATCCTCAATAAATGACTATTTGTACATGAAGCCTTGCCTGCATAGGAATGTTCAGATCAGAGCCCAAACTATCTACTTGTGAAAACTGAACAGCTTGAAGCACCAACAGTAACAAACCTGATTAAATTACTGCCTAAGTGTAGGGGTTAGACAGACACTGATTGTCCTTCCACATGGCCACTATTTTAATTCTTATCTGCACGCTTGCGTTGGCCAAATCACATATTATCTAATTCATAATAATTTTCCACAAGGTCTTCTCTGCATCTGCTTTATATTATTTTCATTATAGTAATTAGCTATTAATTAGCCTTTACTCAAAATACATAAAATTTATATCGTCTCTTGCAAGGACTGTACTTGACAGACATTCACACTTACTTAACTTTAGGAGCTTCATACAAGTACAGAAACCTCAGTGGGTGGAAGAAGATGCTTATAATGCTATTAATTAAGAATTAAAAAGAAAATTGAATTCTATGGAGGGAAAAAAATACTAACGATCGACTGTAGGAAGTGATGGAGCAAATCAATTCCTTCCTCCTACATGAATACCTGCTAATGCTGGTACAGCAATCTGTACACGGTCAGCTGTCAATCACATCTCTCTTAGTTCACAAAACTCTTATAAAGTAGGTGGCAATTTGCCACTGCTCCTACAAGCAACATTCGCTTAGGTGCAACTATCAGTTGAGATCCATCTGGGCAATTTTCCAGTAGGTAACATAAGCTTTCCTTTCTACCCTGAAGCTTTATGATGAAGAATTGGCTTCTAATGGTGTCATAAACAAAAAGTAAGTGAAACCAAGGAGGAAGAAAAATACATGGAAGAATATTTCCCTGCAGGTTTTTTTGTAGCTGTAGAAAATTAATTTTCCAGCCTTTGTGCAGGATCAATTGCACCATTCACCCTGAGAGATGTTTGTTTCAAAAGGTCACAGAATTGCTACCTTGAGGATTTTAAAGAAAAGGCTAGGCAAACTAGTCCATTATTTTATTGCCCTTATTTCCCCTTACATCTAAATATTCCCTCTCTCTTCCCCCTTACATAAGGTCTGACAGGAGATAAGTATTTTTTCTGAGTTTAATAAAATACGGTTCCTCTGTGTCCACTGATTTTTATTGTTAGTTGTGGTTTAAGATTTCGAAGTTTTTCCAGAATTTTTGTTTTGGAAGACAAGCTTCTAAGATGTTTGATAGAATAAAAGTGATTAGTTTTTTCTTGTTCATTGAATGGCCTTAAAAATATTATGTCCTGGTCCTGATTAGTGGTTTTTATCCACTTTTAAGACAGGTCGTCCCTCATTCATCTCTCAGAGTGATACATCAAGCATGAATACAACAGTTCATTCCCTCCAGGGCAACAGTGACTTTGAGACTACTTTGGCAGTTGTTACTGACTAGATTCTTACTAACTTACTTCTGGGTCAGTACCATGCTCAGTTTCAAAGGATGGTGGCTGTTGGATCAAACTCTACTTCTGCAGAAACCAACAGCCAACCCAGCAGCTGGTGCCATCTATTCCTGGTGTTGGTAGAGGCCTCTCTGGCCGACACCTGCAGGTCTCCAACAGCCTCCTGCTGCGCCCATTACTCTGGCAGAACTTCTATCTCAGTGGCTTCTCTTCTGAAGCACTTCTATAAGCAGATTTTTCTACAGCAAAGCTGTTTCTGCACCATCACAGAGGGAGAACTGTAACCACATTCACTACTAATCAGGTCCAGGAGAAAGACATATCTGTGCAGGCTTCACATTTGTAAGCAGAGAAGTTGAGAGATCACTTTTTCAGCACAGTGCACATTCTTCATATTGTTCAGCTCTAAATTCATTTGTGGAACTCTCATGAGTGCTCTTCCTACCCCATTTCCACCTTCAGATTATGGGTGAGTGCTGCACCCCTCGAAAGAAAAAAAATCAAGCAAGCCCAAGCAAGCAAGTGCTCTTCTTCACACCCTGCTAGCCTTCAGCTCCTTGCAGCAAATTAGCAAAGCACACTACACTATAAACCCTGAACTACAGACTTTTCTAGCAATTGTCTTCATTTCACTTCCTATGAATCAGGAATGGGTTCTTTCTTTTTTAGCCAAGTCTACCTTATCTGCTCACAATAAAAACAGGAGCAAGACCATACACATGTTCTTTGAAATAGTTACAAACAACAAAACATAAAAATTACAAGTTTTTAAGATTTTGCATTAAGAAGTACATAGGAAAGTTCCATCAGAAATGTTCAGCAGAATATTCATGTTATATCATATCTTCGTAGTTGCTCCAAACCAACCTCAATCTATGTATGATCTGTCATCCATAAAAATGATGAAAACTTTTAAAGAATGCTCATGGTCCAACTTCATCACTGTGATTATTATTATTATAATGCATGTTCTCACCATTGTAAGAGATGGCAGACTCACTGACTTCCCCCAGAAAAGGCATCAGAATTAAAATATATTAACTGTGGAAGATCTCAATACAAATATTTTACTTCCAAAATGATGTGATGTAATTGTGAACAGAATAGGTCCTTTTGCAGCAGGTCTGCTTTTCAAAGGAGAACAAAGGATTTACAAGACAATACATACTGAAAACTACATTACCCTCATAAATGCTGGATGATCTTTGCAGGCAGTAATATTGCTGTAAATCTTCACTTTTCCTGAGATTGTATCATATGTTCCATTGGAGGAAAAATAAAATCTTGCTTGTGTATCCTCTTTTCTGTTCACGTCAACACTCAGATTATAAAGCAATACTACAAAATAAAACCCAGGGAAAATAAAGGTTGTAAAATCTTTAAGTGTTACAATTTTAATGAATTTATGGTAGAAATTACAATTTCTGACTCACTTCTGTAAGTATGTTCTGTAACATCCATTTTAAAATGCTCTGCTTAAAAACTCTGACAAATACATTACTAATAAAAACTTCTAGTACCCTGATAATTGATTGCTTCATGGCTGTTCCCTGATACAGGAGGGCTTTTATATCAGGGATCATTTATCAGGTTGTATTTTTAGTTTTCTACCAAAATCTGTTTATAGAAAAACCACTTCAGTTAGCTACAGGGCTGACAGTAAATTACAACAGTTAGGTCAACACACACTGACAAATATCGTTTAACTTCATAATTTTTTCTATTTAAGTTAGCATGAATTGCTATGATAACAAGTTGCAAGCATGTTTCAGAGCATTACAGATCTACTACTTCTACATTTTTGCCAAGAGTTAGGTTAAGTACAATTTCTACCAGTCCTTTTTTATTTAAGTTAAAAAGTCTTATGTACAAGTCCAGCAAGGGTGACCCAGTCTGCTCATCTTTCAAAAGCAGTAAGTTTCAAAAGATCTGATAAAGATCAAAAGACATGTAACTTTACAGTTCATCACTGCATATGTTCTCTGTAACGTGCTCCCAAAGGTTATTGTCTGTTCTCACACAGGAAAGTTAAGCAATTTAATTCTATATACCATGCACTTGCAGGGCTGTTTGCAGTTTACAAATAGCACATGACAGGTTAAAAGCACTCAGGCAATACAGTCAAATTTAGACAGTAAATTACTTTAAATTAATTCACCATGAATATTCCCTCTTATAGATACTGCTCCTAGCAATACCAGTTTTTCCAAAAGCAAAATATGCATTATATAAAATATAACACAGGATTTATTTTTCAGTAATTTTGGTGGAACTCCCTCTCTTTCACATAATGTCCTACAAAGGTATGATCAGATGCTTGAGCTGGTTTATAAAGGAATGACTTCTCTCTATTGCTAAATGGAAGACAGCATCCTACAGCAGTCCCATCTGGTTTGGTCCATGCCTGAGAGGATTGCTGTTAGAGGACATCCAAATATCACCCTTTTAATGCCGCTGTCTCTCCAAGGCCACGTAACTCCAGTACTCCTAGCAGGGATGTGCTGTTATTCTAAATTGAACAGAAGTGTCATGGCTTGATGTTATAGGGTAATCATGATATAAAAAAGGTAGCCATGTTTTCAGCTTTTCATTTTGTACTGAACTCACATTAATAGTCTATTAAATACCAGTAGATTAATGATTTAATAGACCACATTAATGGTCTATTAAATACCATCTATTCTGCACATAGATGCATTTAAAATGAATACATATACTGGCTTTTTTTCCCAGGAGCTTACCAATATAACCAGGAACCTCTCGTCCTCTATAGGTAAAGCATATCTTCAAATTCATACAGGTTGCAGGCTGCTCATTTTCCATGCAGTCTAAATTAGTTCGGTTTATTGAATTAGAATGTTTTAAAGAAGCTTCAACGATTATCACTGGTTTTGTTCTAAGAATAGAAAAGAGTAAGTGTTCACAAATATTGCTCAGAAATACCTTACAGAATCTCTGCAAAAACTAACCATCCCTGACAATCTATTTTTATATTTTAGAATTATAATTTTTAAGTTATCTGCATTTTTCAGATAGCTTCAAATAGTTGTATGCACATTATTTCTTGCCTCAAACAGTTTCAGAACGATATTTTCATTTTTTTCAAGGTGTTTACTTAAATGTTTTATTTGTAGAGCCTTCTAGAGCCTAATAACTGAAGCTCGAGACATCAAGAATATAACAAGGTTAAATTACACTACTGTGTTTTATTAAATTGCACTGAAAAATAGAGTTCAATTTTATGGTCTTCAAAAGCACTAAAACGGAGCAATCTTACCTCAACACCACAGCAGAATCAGAGAAAAATGCACCAACTGCTACATCTGCACAAAAAAAAAGTACCAATAAGCATAATTCATCGACAGGAATGACTTCTCAGGTACAAGCACGTTATAGCACATTCACCTTTTGGTCAGCATTAAAACACCATTTGCCCTTTATTTATTAAAAGAGGTAAGCTAATATTCAAAAATGGTTCCTCAAATACTTGTCCACTGTCCATTAATGCTGCATGCTAATTTCCTGGACTGGCAGATATTGATAATGTGACTATTTGATTTCTATTCCACATTTAAGTGGTTGATAATGAAGGACAATTCAGCTAAATAGGAGGTACTTGCCTTCTTCTCCATCCAGATGTTCAATATTGCTACACATGCACATCGTTTTATATATATATAACAGAATTGCTTACGTCTATTTATGTATGAAATTATATATATAGAGAGATAGAAAAAGTATTTACCTTATTCCAAACTAACTGAAACCTATCCATGCAAGAAGGAAAGAAATACGGACAGTATATATAGCTCTCAAACGAGGTAGCAAAAGTGAATTGTCAGATGACTATAAGGGCCTGAGGATGTGACTTCCAGATTAGTAACCAACAGCTGACGTGAGAGCAGACTACCTGTAACCTACCTTTTAGTCCAACACTACGAATTAACCTGGATAACGTTTCTGTGGACACAGCCAGAACACACAACTGCACGTTACCATGTTCATGGTAACTGTGTGCTTTTACATCCACAAGTGCAGGACAGACATACCTGACCTAACACTTGTCTGCAAAATGTCAAAGTGTTTTGATCATATGTATAAAGCAATTAATGTATACTTGGAAAAAGCTAAGTTGTTTTACACCAAATTAGCACTACTTTGTCATGGCCACAAGAACTCCACACCGGTCTGAATCCAATGCCACGGGCCCCAAGTGAAGTTAAAGTATTGTGTGCTCAGACTGAGAGTCAAGGAGCCCATGACTCCTGTCAAAATCCAGACTCTGGGAAAGCCAGCAATATATTTAGGTTAGCACACTAGTCTGGACAACAAACATGCTTCCAGTGCCCAAATCAGCTCACTGTGACATTAGCAGATGAGATGGTTTACTTTAAAAATATAAATCACATTTCTCTTCCTCTTGCACACTGTGATCTTACTATTATATTGCTATCAGGCCTTAAATAATAGTTAGATGACCGTGAAAACTGACTGCTTGGCCTCAGCTTTACCTCTTCTTTTTTCTTCCCAAAATACGAGATGTGACATGTCATCTCAGTCACAGATTCTGCTTTTGTTAAAAGTATCAAGTAGCACAGTAGGGTTGTTCCCTATGAATTTATATTCTTTTAAAAATGAAAAATAAACAAAATTGTTTAATTTACCTTGATAACCATTGTTGTCTGCATCAATGCCACTTGATATGGATTGTCCAAACATGCTTAAAGAATTACTGACTTCTTGTGCTTGTATTCTCTGAGGAGAAAAACATATAAGGGAAGATTATTCTTGGAAAGCTAATCTCTGAGTTACAATTTCCAACGAAAAATGTTAGCACAACAATCCTGCTGCTGAGTGCAGTTACGGGCTTAGCTATGAAAGTATAACTCTGAAAGTAATATTCCTCAATTAAACATTGAAAATGTTAAATCCCATAAACTTTGTCTAAACCCCCCAAACAATTTTTTTCTCTCTTACAGGTTATATTATGACGAAATCAGAGACCACGTAAAAATTTTCTCAAGTCTTTAAGTACTTCAGATGGTCAGAGTGTTAAATGAAGGGAAAACTCTCTCAGATTTAAACTTAAACTTTTTCTGGATTGGGTATTTTGCATTGAAAAAGCATACCTGTGAAAATGACGGCGTTATTCCATCTTTCCTGCCATTGTATATATAAATAGCTCCTTTCAGATTATCTTCTTGCGGAGCCCCAATTGCCACATCTGTCGAAAAACAATTTAGCAATGATCAGTTGAACAGGAAATATGAACAAGGAACAGTCAAAGAAATGCAAATCATGATGCATGCAATGCCAGACCAGATTCACTTGTCTGAATTCAAAGGCAGTGTTGAACACAGATATAAAGCAAACAGAAACAATACAGACCAACTCAGCAATCTGACTCTACCTTAATTACTCTGAAAAGCAACAATCAAATACAGGCATTTTGTTAAAGAAGAAGTCTATTTCTAGCAATTCTAATTTTGACCTTTAAGAGGTTAAAAGGTTACCATAAAAGAAGGCAAAATTATGATCTTAAAAAAAAAAAAAAAGGCTTGTATTCATGGAACAGTGATGGTTTTCCTGCTCTTCCCAGGTGGATTAAGTCACTGAAATACAGTACTCTTATTACAGTGCCCAAAATGAACCATTTATTTTTCTATGAAATGTCCATAACAGTCAATAATGAGATTGAAAAGGCATTTAAAAAGGAAATGAAGGTAGCTGGTTGGTACAAAGCAATATGTTTTATGCCTAAAATGACTTAATTCCAGAGAGGTGTGGCAACTCATAAACTGAATGAATGTACCTACTCGCCAATCCAGCCTCAAAACCCTTACCAAAAACCCCCATGGTTCAAAAAGCCAGAGGTTGATAACCCGAACAGTGGAGGGAAGGAGGGGGGGAGATTAATCACACCATCTTGAAAGTCACTATTAATAACTGCACACTTGCATTTACAAATCAGCAAAAACTGAACTATCTGCGAATCAGAAATACTTTATGCTGCACCAAACCCAAATTACAAGAAACGCAAAGCCTCTGACTGGTTTTACTGAACAATTCTCTGATTGAATCCACATTGACTGAATCCATCCTGTGGTGACTAAACCACACAAAACACATTATGTCTGTCTACTGGTGAGATGAAAACGGGACAGTCAAGTTGTGCCTATTAAAATTACACACACATTCTCGAGGTCAGATTCTACACCAACACGCACCACTATCTTTACAGGGCTGATACTGATGGTTTAGATCATTCAGGAAGTTAGCTCTGCTCTGCTTTTTAATTACTACATAAAAATACTTTATATTACCCAATTTCTCTTTATACTTTGCTTCCAGCCTTTTTCTTACAATTTTTTTTCCTACTGCCACTCTCCACTTTTTATTTCAATATTTCCACAGCAGTGTCCCAATTTGAAGGTTATTTTCAATATCTCCATGTATTTAGTACTTCTTACTGGTGACACAGAAGCAGATTTTGACTCAATTTTTATTTATGAATGTTACAAAATTGCCAAGTTGTTCCCCAACCTTTGTCTCAGATATCTAAAACAGGACTAGTGATTACATTTGAGGTCCAGCACCAAAAGCTGCAGACTATGTTATCACTTTATGTTCATGCTCTTTATTAGACAGAACCTAGCCCCTTGGTATTACTCATCAATGACTGTGAAGCGGCTATATTTCAAGTCAGAAAAGTCAAATCCCAAACCAAAAGAATTCTCAGACTTCCATAATCCTCCTGTTTATCATGACATTCCACTGATCAGAGAGAATTAAACCCAACAGGTTTTCTTTGTATTCTTACCTTCAAAGCCATCATTATCTATGTCTCCTAGATTGGCTATGGACTCTCCAAACCTTGCTGCGTACGAGTCACTCCCGCTGAGCTCTATGTTCAGTTCTACCATCTTTGCTCCCTGAAGGAAAACAGAGTCAATGGCACATTAACAGAGCATCTTTCAGGTGACCTGCCTTGGACAGCAGATATATAATCCCACCAAATTTCTCGGTGTAGAAGCAACCATTTTCAAACATATTTTATGGTATTTAGTGTAAGAATAATAAAGTGATTGCGCTCTGAACCTGAGAAAGAATAAAAAGAAGCTAATTCTAATGCATGATCTGTCCAGTCACTTTATGTGCAAAACTGAAGAGTACCAGTCTCTTTCCTGACAGGTACCAGTAACTGCAGGCAAATGTTTCATTCCTTGTTTGTTTCTGAAGTGCTTAGTAAGTTGTTCTTCACATGGCAGTTCAGTGGGAAGCACAGTAGTGGAGGAGAGCTTGGAAAGGGGCTGCAGTGGCAGGCTGCCACCACCTACAGCTCCTAGGAAACCAACCCAGTCTGTCTTCAGTTCCAACACTGGTGTGAGTAACTGTGCTGCAGCTGACACCACAGCTTTTGGGGGTGTGCTATGCACTCCTCCTGGGGTAGTCATCACAGCTCTACTTCTGCTTTTCCTGTATCCTGAAATACTGGATACGAAGAGAGGAAAACTCTTTCTCTTAGCCTGTTAAACCAGAATGCGTGTGTTGCCATGTGTTTTTAAGAGAAAATACTTACAGAACCTGAATTAATATAGACATAAACTCTTCCCTCTTCTCTGATGGTACTTTGCATTGGAGCACCAACTAGTAAGTCTGAGAAGCCATCTGAATTCAGGTCCACAGCACAAACTGCAGCTCCAAAGTAAGAACCAAGCTGTGTGCAGACAAGAAATCATTATTTCTTTAGAATTTTGATGAAGATGTGCTAGAAGTTATAAGGTGCAGAAAAGTAATATGAAAGATTTACCTTTTTACCCCTCATTTCAAACAGAATATTTAGTTGCTTGCCAACGCTAAAAATATATGCCTAAAATGAAAAGAAAATATAAGCAGAATTCAGCAAACTGTAATCTGAAATACTTCCCAGTGCTTCCTCTACAGCACGTGCTAGAGAATCAGCAGAACAATGCACAGTATCACAATGTACAGCTATCCCCTACTTCCTATCTGCACCTTTCTTAAACACCATAGTTCACATCAATGTTATCCAGACTGCCTACTCTAATTCGTTCTTGAACTTTTCCCCCCCATGAAGAGTCATATCTGATACTTGTCTTTAATATATTAATCTACATTGGAAGATCATGGGTGTTTTTGTGGGGTTATAGTCTTCAAACCAGTATTATAGACAATCCCTTACTTTACCAGTCTGCTCCTGTTGGGGAGCCCCTCCAATTACTTCTGTACTGGCTGGTGTCAGAAAATGTCCAGCTCCAACAGAATATCCTGCAAATTAGAAATGCACTATTTAATACTGGAAATGCTATATAACAAAGAAAGAATGGGAGCATGCTGTATAAAAGCTGTCAACAACATAAATTTTCCTGAGTCTGACATTCAGACCGTATGCAAGTCAGCAATGAAAACAGAATAGAAAGTTTTTGAAGTAAAAGGTCAATACAAACAGTAAGTTCCATCAAGCAGGAAAAAGTGTCAGAAATACTAATTTCTCCCCAAGAACTCAATTATCTGCCATACCTCAAAAGACAATAAAATAAATTGCAAATACTTTCTGTTAATGCATATTCTGCAATTGTTCAGTGAGTCCATACTACTAATAGAAATAAAAATTATCAAAAGTACATGCACTACAGTACTTTCGATTCAATTGTTACTCTTTGACTATTGTAGCTGGATTGAAGAAAAATTAAATGTAGTGCTACTTCTGTGTGCACATACACACACAGAGCACCATGGACACACACATGAAAATGTCAGGAACAAATTGCAAAAGCCAGTTTATGTAACAAGAAAACATTACAGCAGCTTTTGTAAATAAATTACGTTACAAAGCATTTCTGTTTGTGGAGACATTTCTTAAACAGGAGCATATTTCAGTGCAGACATCCAGACACAGAATTGCAAAACAAAGGCTAACACCTTAACCTGTAGATGCACAAGTCACCCTTACTCTTTCCAGAATACACTACAGCTCAATTGAAAAAGGGAAGACAGATAACATATTCTGCTACTCTTGCATTTACTGCATGATTGCTGATGTTCACAGCATGCAGAGAAAATAGAAAAATCATCTTGGATAGATGAGAACAAGTCTTGAATCTCATCTGTGAAGATAACTGCCTGGAATTCAAGTTCTCTTTAAGCCACCTTTTTCTTTTCGTATTTTAAGCTAAAAGAAATGAAAGGGCAGTTTATCACTCGAAGGTCAACACCTAGTTTTTATTTACTCAACAAAAAATTAAGGATAAACCTTAATTTACCTCCTTCAACATTTATTTTCTAGTTATTTTGGTTTTGCTAAAGTGTAAACATTACTATTTCTTAAGAGTTTAAAAAAAAGCCAAACATACACAAAAATGATGGTAATCACATAGGTCTCATTTTTCTTTAATAGTATTAAAATGTTTGTCAGGTGGAGGGGAAATCACATAACTGACCCTTTAAATTTAAAGGCACAGGGAAATGAAATTTTATGTCCAACTCCATAGTTTTCTCCTCTTTGCCATTACTACAGCTTTTCAGTTTTCTGAAATCTTATTTGCCTTTCTCAGATTTCTAAAAGGAACTGTCATTTACTTTATGATTTCTTTAAGGCAGTTTGTTAAGTGCCTAAGGTTACTCTTTCATCAGGCCAGCTGATTTGAAAGACTGAATAACTTTGATAATTCCTTTTATAGAAGTCAGTTACTACTCTCCAAGAGACTCTGAAGTAGTCAAGAAAATATTACCTAGAGTTATGTATTACCAACATCTTTCTAAAGTCCTTCTTTCTTTTAGTTGTCTGGTACATAAACAGCTTTGTTTCTTCCAAGTTATGGAAAATGCTACAATACTTTTGCGCTTCCTGTAGTCTCTAGTTTCATAATTATTATTCTCTAACAGTTTAATGAAAAACATAAATGAAGATGCCAATTTCTTGGTCTCTGCTAAAAGAAGAATAGAGTAAATAGATAGTTGTATCTAATCACGCGCTTGAACTACACTTTGGTCACACTCTTCCACCACTTGGTACGGATAATTTTATTCATTACTTAAGGGAGAAACAAACTCAGGCTTCTAAAAAAACATAATTTGGTAACAGAATTAACCGTGAACAGATTTTTATCTTCAATAATTACAAAGATGGGACAGAAACCGAGGGAGGGGAAGGAAGGTACCTTTAAATTCTTTCAACCACACTATGCATTATTATGAAGGAAGGAAGCAGAGCCTAAAGTAGCATGAAAATGCAAAATTCAAGGTTTATCACAGCTGCTATTGTAAAGACACATAGATGAGTTAATGGTGCCCTTCTCCACTTCCCTGTAGAAGTGCAAGTTTAGAAGACATATGGCTCTGCTGAGAGATCACTAGAGTAGTATTTGTGAAGCAAACTCCAGCTGATTTCAGGTCCTGGATGGCCAAGGAAACTAAGAGAGACCACATATGTGTGAAAAGGCCTTCCCTACACTCTCCCCAACACAGTCCTCATGCAGGTTTTCACCCATTTGCCTGCATCTGCCTTCTGGCTGTCAATGATTTGACTCATTCATTACAGAAATTCTCGTTCTTATACTTGTAGAAGCAGAAATCTGGAATAAACTTTTTTTCCTGCAGACAGGTGCAGTACTTTTTCTGCTGATTATTACTGGAAATCTGGAGCATTCTCTGAAGCTTTTCTTTTGTCCTGTGAAAGGTTAGAAGTTCTACTGGTTGACCCTAGGGATCTGTGTGCCTGATCCCCTTTTACAACCCAGCCTCTCTTTTGCTTGACTTTCCCAGAGTCACTGCGGCCTTTGCAGGCTCAGAATTGAATTCTCAAGTGTTAGTTAGTTCACTATGTTTCACAATAGCTATTTCATAACGTAAGCCAACTTCCTACTGTCAGAGGAGTGGAATCAGAAACAGGAAATGTTTATCCACGTAAACTGGAACTTTGAATGGGAAAATGCAAAAACCAATGGTCACAAGCAAAAATATTCTTGCTTAGGAGTTCAGGAAGGACAGATGAGCTTTTCTTAGTGTTTGTGAGAAGACTGAAGCTGCTGATGTTTTTTGGAATAAACCTTTCCAAACTGTAGCAATAAATTCAGCTTGTTACTTGGATATAGGTACACGAGTAGAACTTCATGGCCTTGGCTGCAGACATTTATAGATGAGGTCTGCCTTCCCACATATCAAGACCCAGATATGTTTGGAATAAAAAGGAAAAAAAAATAACCATTGGAGGAACGTTTGTCTCTAAAGGTCACAGTATACCTCCCCTTATTGACAATGCAATTAAGACTTGCTTGCAGCTTTCACTCTAACAATCTTTTCATATTTCTGTTATATGTAAAATCATTGTTTTTTTCTGTGAAAGCTCTTGGCAGCATTTCAGACTTAAGAGTGAAGTGAAAATCATTGCTAATCAGAAGCATCTCTACCCTCTAAATCAAGAAATGATTAAAAGTCCGTGGAGAGATGATAAGAATAGAAATCCAATGTTTGAGAAGTTTCCTCATAAAAACAACAGAGAGGAAGCCTTATAATTAAATAGTATTTAACAAAATCAGAACACATCTTTAAAACCATTGCTTCTGGGATTAATAGTGAAAACACTCAAAAATACTGTGCACTCATCCCAAGACCAGCTATTTAGCTTATATTTTAGTAAAGTATTAAATATTTTAAGTACCTAGATAACTGCCAAATTTTACTTGGTTATTTGAATCTGTGTAAGCATGGATTGTATTCGCAGTTGTATTGTATACAAAAACAGAACCAGTCCAATAAAATGATCCAGGAGCTCCCATTATAATTAAGTCCTAAAAGAAAAGTAAAACAAAGCCATGTTATTCACATTGAAATATTTACAAAAATAAGCAAAACAAGTAAAATGCTTTTCTTTAGATCTCCTGTGAATTCTATGAAATGCTACTGGAGATGCATCTGGCTCAGCACTGCTGTTTACCACTAGATTACGGATAATATTTTCCAGACTTTGTAAAAATATGGTTATTAAAAGCTTTGAACTGCAAGAAAAAAATAGAGCAATAAATAGGATATTCTCTTCTCAAAGTAGTTTTTTAGAAATTACAATCTTAGGGTGAAATGGAGATTAAATAACACAGAATATGACTCTGTAAAGCAAGAAGGTAAGCATTATTAATGTTACATCAAACAGATTAAAGAGAATAATAAAATTTCATCTTCTGCTATATCCATGCCTTTTTTCCAGATGAAAAATAACTCTGGATTTAGTAAGGTATAAAAGTATCCTTGGGAATAAAAATTAAAATCTTACTTGGGAATTATCATGAAAGTCATAGCAAGATTCAATTAAAAAGAAATTAGAAAAGTGATTTTTCTCTCCCACAATAAAATATGGCATTGATGTTCGCATTTATATCTGCACTTTTATATATTATACATAAAAGTAAGTATATAAACACAGAGACATTTGGTATCTTTAATACACACCTCAATGTAAAAACTAGACATTCCAGCCTGACACGACCCATGGTTTTCTCCAAACTTTCGTGCATGATCTGGGAATGGGCAAGAAACATTAAAAAGGATGAGAAGCAGGTAGTTCCAGAGTTTTGTTACCAGGCCTTTGAGAGAAGTTGAGACAACATGGAAAAAAGAAAAAAACCACAACCCTCCCACCCCCCAAAAAGTTAGTTTCAGTTCTGTAATAAAACTGAAAACACTGGTTTCCACTACATAGCCATTGGGTGCAATACAGTATTGTAACAAACTCAAAACACTATGTATCACTTGATCACACCTGCCTTTGAAATGTTGGGACTTCAAAGGCTATACTTTCCTTTCAAAATTGTTCCATGAACGAAACAGCCAAATAGTTTCAGCACCACATCTGGATACTCTTCCACTCTGTAATTCCGGCATACTCTGACTGACAGGATTATGTATCTTGATAGAACTTGCCCTGTGCTTCACTGGTGCCATGAAGGGTTTGTGTTATGGCAGTCTTTGACATACTGCTTCCATCCTCAGCAATCCAACACTCTGTCCCAGCTCTGGTTTCCTGCAATTCTTTGCTGACTGCCTGCCATCAGGGTTCCCTTCATTCCATACATAGATTTGTACACCTAAAGTCTCCAAAGATAAATGCATGATTTCACCACCCTTTGTAACAGTCTCCAAAGCCAGCAGTGGGACATTTGATGTCATCAATCTGTCTGCACAGAAAGGTCAGATTGTCAGCATTGGCAAGGCACAGGGGCATGAAATCAGGGGATGAGATTGTTCTCCTGGGTGTGTGGTAGATAAGAATGGGAAAACATGGATGGAATCATTTGATAGCTTCAGGTCTTGACTCTTATTCTGCTCCTGAAGTTCCCTGAGGAAAGACCCCTGAAGGTCTCATGCCACAGCAGCAGTCTTGGCAGAAGGCAAGTAAGGGACAAGGACACATGCTGTGACAGGCACCACAGCACCTTTGCATCAAAGGCTAAGGAGCAGATGGCAACAATCACTTGCAGGCACTTCTGCTGCTCTGCTGTGAGACTCTCCTGAGCAGAGCAAGCAAATGACAAGAGTAAAGGAAGGGAGGATGTCCTCTACTAGCCTGTTTTTGAGAAGCACACATCCTTCAGCAATGCAGATCAGGGAAAAACTATTCTGATGCCCTGTTTCAATTATTTTTTTGCCTTATTATTTTATTTTTTTGCCTTTTGAAAGCAGTTTTCCTTTAAACTGATAAACATCTTTGCATCTCAAACTGGGCTCATATCATCAGCACTCAGCTCCCAAACCTTTGGCTGCAGAACACCTGCTCAGAGCAACACACGCTTTTCACAAACTGCACCACCAATTGCGTATCTCACCCTTCCCCATAAAAAGACTCAAGCATTCTGCTTACCTATATAGCATGGGCATATTCTTCTGCTCAGTTCAGTTCTAAAATCAGAAGGGATGGCAAAACAAATACCATGTGGCAGTTTGTGTTCATTTTTCACGTAAAATACATTTTTCCATCTATGTCCACAAGCCTATGGATATAAAACAAACACAGCATTTGACATGGAAGCATACGAAAGGTGACTGCAGTCTGACAAAGACACGCAGATCCAGTGGTTAAATACATACAACGATAGATCCGCTTTCCTTTGGCTGCCTCGACAAGCTGACACCCAGCCACTGATTATCACGTTCTTCCAAACAAGTCTTCCCACAGTGCTCTCCACTGGGGTTGCCTAGGAGACAAAGACCAATGCTCTGAACAGAGGGACAAAGTGAAGAACAATGTGGTGGGTAACAGGAGCACTCAAGAACTCTGGGGGGACAGTGCAGTAATTCGGGTTTGGTGGATCTGACCTCTGTCACTGTCTTACAAAGGTCATGTAGACTTTTTACTTTCTTCTTGAGCAAAGATATGATTGTGGGTAGCCAAAGGGAGCATACTGGCTCTGAATGTGATAGGCTGGCAGTGAGGATTGGCTTCTCCATCATTACTAAGATAGAAAGTGACATTGCACTAAGTTTTGGTGAAAGGCTGTCTCTGTAAGCGTTCTTCAGCCTAAAAGCTCATAAGAAACACAAGTAATACTTGTGAGTGCCACCTAAACTCTAGCCTAAAGCAAACATCTCTTCCACTACGTATCTATTGGTAGCAGACCTTAAAGCAATCTCTATTGCAAATGGCTATCAAATAAAGGTTGTATAACTGCAATCTCTGCTGGGGGTGTCAGATCATTACCTATGCATGTCCTGCATGCTCCTTTCACTGTTGCAATTATTCAGCAGCAGCTCTTAGCGTTTGTTCTTAAGGAGTTATTTTTTAAAACCTTGACAGAACACACTCAAATTTCTTCTAACTGTGCCCCCACACCCCAAAAGGCTACAGTATTGCCAAGTTAGCAAATATTTGCTTTCTTCTGGAAAGCAGTAAGGGTCCCCAGGGTAAGGAGAAGCTACACATTTATTCTAAGTTATATAAAGCAAGCTTTTCATTTTTAAGATGTTTGTATGAATAAGCATTAATTAAATTATTGAATCAGTACTTTCCATGTATCAGCATGTCAGTTTATGAAAAAAATTCTTATAAAATAAGGAAACGCATTATGTCATTTGAACAAACTCTTTTGCATAATTTTGAAGACTTTCTCAGATTGAATAGTTACAGGTGAACTCAAAATATCTGACGTTTAAGGGTTAGTTTAGTTACGCTGAAGAGGACACCAGTACAGACCACAGAGTACTAATGCTGATGGGACATTGTTTGCATAGAAAAAATAAATCACACCCCACACCTTCTCACTCCTTGCCCCACCAAAAAGCCTGCAACAATTAACCCATCAAACAAAACACCTGTGCTGACAGCAGAACTGGCATTTATTACTGTCCAATGCATTAGAGAGTTTAAATGAATACACAGATTATCCTATTGGCTGATGTCACAGATATGAACTTCCATGTACTGAATATATATCACTTTTCAGAAACAAGTTTGGAGTTTAGTTTTGGAATTCAATTTTGGAGTTATGGTATGGAAAACTTCTCACTTCCTAAGGGAAACATTTCCATAGGTTGCATGAATTATAGAGCACGTTAACCTGATTGAAATTGCCTCAGAAAAGAAAACTCCATTACACTCTCATGTGTAAGAATCAGTCCTCCTTTAAATCGCAAAAGGCACTTCTGGTAACTCCCTTCTAGCAACGCATTCCATCCTCTTATAACAATGACTTACCTGGGACTTGCCTTTATGTGCATTTGCAGGAAATGGATGAAGTAGAGAAGACCAGGGCAATAAATTTAGATCCCAAGTGATTGAGACTTTTTATCAGTAAATCAAATAAAACCAAACAACGATGATGTGAGAGATGAGTAAGTTCAGCCTGTCTCAGTGCTTCGTTCCTGTGCCTGTTTCAGAGGTTTGTAAGAAGAAAAAGCCCCACCATTCCTTGACACTCATTGGATTGCATTCCCCTTTTCCTTTGCTCCAGTATATGTCAATTCAGGATTACTTTGGCCCTCTGCTGACCTGCTGCCTTATGTTTCCTCTCTTTCTCTGACTGGCAAGCATTCAACCACCTTGAAAATTAAAGATGTTTGTGGGAGAGAGAAGCGAGAACTTGACATCCCAGACACCCTGATGAGTCCCTGCTCAGGGTATGACATTATAAAAGCTTTATCAAATGAGAAAATGTAGTATTCTGCACAAGCAACAGAGCAGCACTGCATAAGCTCAAGAGGACATGGCAGCTTGGCTGCCTCAGGGAAAAGGAGCACGTGCTGTCATAAAGTCACTGAGAAATAAGTAATTGCCCATGCCTGTGTACATTACACAGCTGGAAGATACAATTCTGCTATAATCCCGTCTGAACACATCCACAGAAACAATGCAACTGCACATAAATAAGGTCACAACTTATAAAGCCACTTCTGGTTTTGGCCTCAAGGATTATAATACAGAGGTTTGCAATGTCATCTGAGAAACCAGTTATATAAAACTTGCTCCAGTGTTTTCCATGCCCAACAGCCTCTCATGATCCATTTTACCCCCCAATAACTCCTCTGGTCCTACTGCTAACTGATGAAAACTATGAAGCCTACTGCAAAGGCTATAAGCCTCCTGATATCCTGCTCCAGATGTCAGGGCCTCAGAGTCTATTTTTAATCACCCAGGAAATATTTTCTCTTTTAACAGATCTGATAGGTTTTATCCATCTTACCCCCCTCAAACGACTTCTACCCAAAACATTTTTAAGTGACACCTGTTTCCATATGTCTGTAACAGACCTAGGTCCAGAAGATCCCATGTTCCTTGGAATAGTATGGCTGTTTGAAAGAGATCACTTGTGAGGTATGAGCAATGCAAGCGGCATAAAAAAGTCAAACTACCAAAAACCAAACCTACCAAAATCAAAGTTGAACAAACACAGCTCTGCCTTTTGGGGAAAACCATTAACTGTTCACTTTGCCATTGTAATGATTCAGCTGGGGGAGCTAGAGGGCAATTTGTTCACAGGTTAATTGTAGCAGAGACTTAAAGGAAGGGAGCAAGACTGAAGCTGCAGGCAGAGCTTTCCGGCCTCATGTTGAACAGCATGCACTAAATTTCCTGCATTCATTTGTAGTTAAAACTAATTTTTTCTTTAGACTGGATGGCAAATTGCACAAATTGTTTCCTATATACTTTAGCCGGTCAATCACTGTTTCAAATCTGAGAACCAGTGCTATTGAAGAATTTCTGTAACATTTTGTAAGTCTAAAATTCAATAGGTCAAAACGTCTAAAGAACTTCATGTAAGTTCCTCCGCAATAATCCGTGACTACCCCAAACTGACATGGGCAAGGATGTGAAATTCAAGGCTAGAAGATGGACACTTAGTGCTTCAACCTGAAGCACCATATTTTGTACTTGTGCTTGAAGTTTGATTACAAGCTTCTGCATCTAACACAAGCCATTATTTAAAAATACTCCAAATACAAATAAATCTGCAGTCTAGAACACTTGATACCATAAACAGAAGTACTAGAACTCAAAAACAGACTCTGAAAACTCTTCTATTCATCAGTCAGAGAGAGACTTTAAAGTGCCAGTAAGGGGCTAGGAAGACAAAGACTTGCTAGTGTATCTCATGGCTCTTTTCAGCTCTTCAACCAGCCCAGGGCCTGCAACACCTTGAACAAGATTAAAATTCTCTAAAGTATGTCTGGATGAGTTATTCCAGACACTGTGATGACTACAGCATAAGACTATTCCCAGCAGCTCTTTTGCTGCTGAGGAAGCAGATAGGAACTTGTGACATACAAAAATGCAACAGCAGTTTTGTGTGATCAGAGGCTCCCTAACTGTTCATGAATCCTTCATTAATTAGTTATGCCAGTTTCAAGGCTACTTTAGTGAAAAGGAAACACAAAGTATTTTAACATATATATGTCTCTAAGTCATTCACATCCATTTACTACAGAAGCCCAACATTTGGAAAGCCACTTCTATTGCCTGTTATCACCTCTACTTTTTTATGACTTATAATTAGAAACTTACCACCTCAAAGATGCTTTTACCAGAACAAAATGTGAATTCGATTATTTAAGAGCAAGATAGAAACACTTATTTTTCATTGTGCCTGTTCAGCAGTGTAATATATCGCCACATATTTTTCTAAGGAAATTCCCTATTCTGTGAGATCAGAACCCAAAGTTGAATGAATTAGATGAGAGATAATTAAGTTCTGCTTTGTAAGTGCAAGTTCCCTTGTGTATTTCTGTGACCTCAGATGCTACCCCGCTTCATTCACATCCCATGCACTACAGCTGCCTTTGGCTTCTTCACTGACCTCATTGACCTGTTTTACAATACAGCACTTCTTTTCAGCATCTATTTAACTTCAGAAATACTACAGATGAACCTTAGTGATACAAAGATGTCATCTAGCAGTAAAGGAAACCTACAGTTTGCAAAAATCTCATGTGGTATAACTATTTGTTTTAAAAGTACAGGACAGGCCAGTAAACTACACTGGGTAACCGGCAGCCTCTAAACCTGGGAGTAGAGGCCATGTTAACCTAAGCCTTGGGAACAACAAACATTTTCATATACCTGCTGCATCATTTCACTTAGAATCCCGTGAGCTATTGAGGAAAAACTCATCATACAATTTCTTGGGAGCTTTTGTTTCTCCCTTGGCTAAATGAGTAAATTGAGAGGCACTGCAGATGCGCGTGGTTTTGAAAGAACCTGAAACTTTCAACCCTTCCTTTCCTTCCCTCACACAGTAAAGGACTAATTTTACCACCAATCCAAGAACAGGGGTTTACTGACTCTCAGCATATTCTATTTCACCACTTTAGTTGACCTCTTTGACTTTTGCGAGCCTCCTCTCACAAACAAGCACTCGGAAAAAAAAAGCTCTTTTTATGTATAACTTTTCAACAGATATAGTATTGGAATGAAATTACTCAAAAAAACCCCCAAGGGCTACTTGGGCTGGTATAAATTTAATTGCCATTCTTTCTAGTAGCAATTGCTCATCTTTTTCTTATGTGACTATAAGTAAAACACCACTGAAGTATCTTAGGTTTTTGTAGCCCGGTTACAAAATGTAACTCTTATAACCATTTGTTAGCAAAAAAATTGGACAGAACCTGTCAGTTCTAAGTTTTATGCGCAGACATGTAGAGAAATAATTCTTTTACTCTTTTTTTGTCACAGAATGCTGAGCTCTGCCCTGACAGCCCACCAGTTCATGGCGCGCTATTGCTTTCAAATACTCTGATAGCAGGGCCTTTCCCGCCCTAATCCTTGCTGGGAGGGGTGCTCATAACGCATGGGATACCCTTGGTTAGAGGGTGGCAGAGTAAAAGTTGAAGATTCAACTACATAGTATACTACATAGTATACGAATAGAGTGAACAGCTCTGTATGCAAGTGGGACAGGAAGAGAGCCTAAAGCAATTCACACATGTTCATGGTGACCCATTGCAAAACGTTCTCCTTTTTAACAAGTATCAAACACTTGAAAGTTGGATAAGTGTAACCAGTTACATCTCCTAAGTATGGAGACTGTGGAGATAGAGAGGAGTTAAGTTAAATGCAGGACCCGTAAAAACTGATTCAGTCAAAAATAGCTTTGTTCTCCTGAGACTCAATTTTTCAGCAAATCTGCAAGCAGGGAGAACCCATCAGAAGGACAACTGTGGTTCAGTTACTTTAGGGTGGCTTCTACGAAAGAAAGGCTTTGCAGAAGAAAACGTGATTTAGACACATACTTCCGCCCTGCCATCCCTAAGCTTGCTGCATTCGCCCACTGCCCTGAAAGCTGCACTAGCTCTTCACAGAGCAGTACGGGAGTCAGACCGAAATTCTCATGGGGCTTTTGACCCGGAGGCTGAAAGGTGAGAAACGGCTGTGGGAACGGCAGCTGTCACACCTAACTTCCCCAAATCAAGCTTTAGTGCATGTTTTCTTTTGATGGCGCCGCTACAGTCCTTGGGCAATAGCGCTGATCTCACTCTAAGCGAGAGGCAGAAGCCAGTTTAAGCCAGAAGGGCCCAGCACAACCCGCAAGGCAGTGGAGCGGAGCGGAGCCGCGGTGTGCGCAGGGCGGCGGGCACCGACCCTCCGTCCCCGGCCGCCGCCCCGCGCAGGGGTCTCCCCACCTACGCCCCACCGCCAACTCACCCAGCTGGAGCTGCTCGCACTCTCCGCCGGAGTTCCCCCCGATCCGGCACCGGAATATGGCTCCGGGGTTGACCACCGAGGCATTGGCGGGCCAGCTGGCCCGGGGCGCGCCCGCCACCAGCCTGCGGAGCAGAGACGGCAGCGTGAGGGGAGCCGCGGCCGGGACAAGGCGCAACGGGCCCCCGCGGGGACGGCCGGGCCGGGGACTCACCATCGCTCCTCGCCGTGGCGGTGCAGGAGAACCGAGTACCCGAAGAGGGTCCCGTTGCTCCCGCGGAAGAGCAGCGCGTGCTGCGTGTCCAGGTTGTAGGGCCGCGCCGTCGGCAGGCACTGCCACAGCAGGAACAGCGGGGCGGCCCAGCCCGCAGCGCCCCGCGCCCTCCCGCAGCTCCGCATGGCTCCGGCCGGCCGGCAGCGCACCGACGCCGGCTTCCCGCCTCTCACAGAGGGCAGCGCCGCGCCGCGCCCCGCCCTGCCCCGCCCTGGGTCGCCCTCTCCGGAGCCCGGGCTGGGGGTGTCCGTGCCGAATGGGGGAGTCGCACGGCCACGCCGCCTCCCGCGCGGCCGCAGCCCCTCTTCCTTCTCAGGCGGCCGGGGTCGGGTTTCTCCCCGCCCCGTCAGCGCACCCGGGGACGCTGCGGAAGGGACATGGCCCCCCGTGTCCCCGGGACAGCACGGTTCCCTAGGACTCGGCCATCCCGACACCAGCGGGGCAGAGAGGGCCGCGTACCCCTCGCTTCACCTCGACACACCTGCCCGGCTGGGCCGGCAAAGGGGGGAGATACTGCAAACTTGTCCTAAAATCTCCCGCCTAGCACCGGGCGGGCAGCTCCACCCAAGAGCAGGACCGTGTTCTGGGAAAGGAAGTGTGGAGAAGATTAAATTTTGCTTTTAGATTTCGGAAGAAATCCCAGTACCCCTGTGTTGGAAGCCATCTCCACCGTAGCTGTGCCGAGGGGATTTTCCTCGCTGTCCCCCGCTGGAGGGTATTTGGTTCCTGAAACCAGTGCCGCAGAAGCAGAGCACAGTGAGCCCGGCCTACCCATGTTGTGCAAGACTGCTCACTGCTGATGGCTCCTTCCTTTCACGTGTGATGTAGCCAGAACAACCCCACATCGGTTCTTTTACATTTCAGAGTAACATTTTCACATTCCTGTTCAGTTCTTCAGCTGCTGACAAAGTTAGCAGCCATGCCTCCAGACAGCAAAGGAACAAAGGAAAATGAGCATTGTGCAAGAGATCTGGTATTTAGCAGACCTTGAAAGGGCTCCCTTGATCTTATGCGAGGAGCGTTACTGTGCGTGTTTTCAGCAATCAGTCGCTGAGTCTTGATTAAGCTCATACTGAGTTGTGTTCATCCTGAAATCAAGGCTGTTACTTCTATCTGCAAACCTTGCCTCATTGAAGTCCTTTGAATACCAGGGCTTCCCTGTTGCTATAATAATCCGTGTATATGGATAACCTATGTATAACAGTATTTTGATCTTGAGGAACATGAACAGCAGAACTTCAAAATGAAAATTTTAGTGACAAAGATTACTTACTGTATCTGGAATAAAACCCAGTATGATTTCAACTATCAAATATTACACACATTAGAAATAACATGAGATGGCCGACTATCATCCCCTAATGGAAATTCAGAACATGGCATTTTAAGCTTGCTGGGATAAAACCTCACTTTCATTTCCATTCAGTTAGAAGAAATGTGGAAAGTTTCAGTTAGAAGAAATGTGGAAAGTTTAACACTTCTGCAAAATGCTGAGCAACTACCAGAGCGGGGCACTGAGGCAACACAGAGTGAAACATGTCATCCTGACCACATGCAGATGTGGAGTTTCTTGAATGAGATCAGCACAGTGGAAGATCTGGAAGTCAGTCAGCAGTGTATCTTTTTTTAAGTCTTCATCTCTAGAGCCATCAGAGGGCTTCTCTGGATGACACTGATGTGGAGCAGTGACTGTTTCATGTAAAGGAGTCAAACAGCTCCTCAGCTGCTATTCATCTTCCTTCCAATTAATGACATCAAAGGAGTTAAAACAATCAACAGCAGCTGTGAATCTGCATTTCTACTGCTCAAAAAGTTTTCCCCCTCATTTTCAAAGCAGCGAAACAAGCCAGATTCAAAACTGAAATGCTAGATTGTGGTTTAGTTGGTGAAAAATTGTGACATGGTTGCAGCACTGTGATGCAGGAACCAGCTTGAGATGTTGAGACGGTGGCAGGGCTCCTAGCTGACAGGAAAAGGTAGATTGTATAGTTGTGGGATTCAATTATTGGCAGATAAATAGCTGCTTATCAGCTATGATATGAAATTGAGAACTTTACCTCACCTGTCAGGAGGAAATTCGTGTGTTGTCTCCTAGACTCTGCTAGAGTGGATGTGATCATGATCCACCAGGCATCAGTAAAATCAGTGGAATATAAATTACTGGAGAATGAGAAATCCATATTTTGAGAAATATTTGCAGGTTTCAGTACCATTCAGGTGCAGGACCAGTCAGAGAACAGAATAAATGCAACTGACATTATGGAGTAATGGAGAGAGAACGTGAGTTTTATTAGGGATTAAGAGAATTTGCAGAAAAGGTGGAACTAACACTGGAAGCCAAGTACCTGTATTTACAAATCAAATATCAGTTATATATCAGTTTATATATCAGTTATCCTGAAATAATAAAAAAAATTCTCCCCAAAACATCTTGCTGCTATGCAATCAGAACAGCACATCTCCCACAGTCCTCTGTGGGTTAATAACACTAGAAGGAAAATATCACGGTGACTTGCTCTTGTGCTTGAATTTGGTTCACCATCTAAGGCAATTTCAGAGAAGCCAGTGGGATGATTCGTTAATTATATTAGTCCACAGTTTGGCAGCATTTTTTATAGCAGATGTATGCATTTCATCTGACTGTCCTCATCTCCTGCTGCTCATTCTTGAATCATACTGCTGCCGCTGTTAACACTGATACTGTTCAGAATCTGAGCAGTGAACCACATCAGAGAAGTGATCTGGGTTAAAAATAACTCAGCAAAACCTCCCAAACCTAGATCATATTTGTAGTTTGTATACTTTGTGGCTGGCCAGTTGTATTGGTGTATTTATAGGGTGGTTTAAACTGATGCTGCAGCTTTAGGAGCTTTCCCAGGCAACAGCCTTAACTTTTTAGAAGTAGCAAGTCTGCAAAGTTAAAACCTACTCGTTACCTTGAAATGAAGCAGCAATACATTTCCCCAGCACTGGTCTCCTGCTGGAGCTCAAGGATCTTGGTCCAAATACTTTTCTGCATGGGTCCAGCTAAAAAAGAGCTATGTTAGAGTAAACCAGAATTACTGGTGCTAAATGCCAACCAACATCACATGAACAAGTTCTATAAAAGTTCATTTATGGTCTTTCAAGATTTAATATTTCAAATGCAATTATGAAGTAGTAGCTACTGCTGAGATTTTAATTTGTTAGTTTTTTTATTTGGGAGAAGTATGAAAGAAAGTCACTGCAAAACAAACAAACAAAAAATTTGCCTTCCCCGTAGGTGTTCAATTTAGGAAAAGCAGTGGTTTGAGTCTTTAATCGCTCTGTCAACATTGCTCACCTGTAGTACATCCCAGTGCTGGTGAGAAGGGAAAGAAAATCACTGAAGGAAGAACATACTGGTTCTGAATGTCTGTCAGCTTTCTTCTTTGGAACATATACTACACCCTTTTTGACTCCCTAAGTTGGAAGGCAGTTAAGTCCTGTGTATGGGCTGGCGCTGGGTAACTGATCACATGACTGCTTTTGCTGTGTTGTAAATACGTGAAAGCACATGTTGCTAAAAATCTTCATGGGTATGGCTGCTTTCAGCTGTGTCTGTCCCTGGTCTCCTGAGTGTCATGTAAGCCTACCACTGCTTATGGAAGAGTGTCTCCAAATCTACTCTGAATTAGAAATAAAAACAATCCATCGTTGAGTTCCTGCTCCTAATTAGAAAGACTTGAAAGTTTAATTTTTAAATCATCTAAATACTTAAATAGTGCTATTTCAAATTTGAAATTTCTAAACCTGTCTGATTTACTCAAACATGAAAAATCTAGGGGTTTAGTCAGACCATAACTATGTCTTGTTTTTACTGTAAGCTTCTCCCCCGCTGCCCCCCCAACAATGGCAATGGACCACAAAGTCTATTATTCATATGTTGTTATCTGAGAAATTATAGAAGGCAAATAAATACACTCTTACGCTTACCTCTAATGTTCTCTTCAAGAAACTTCATCTTCCCTTTGCTGTAAGATACATGTGAGCCTGCATGAAGAGGTTATATTGTCCACTGACAAGTATAATTAAGCACAGATGTCTGAGGCACCAAAAAGAAGCAAATGTTAGCAAGGGTCTTAATTTCATCATTTTGCTTACGTTCTATTTAGAGATCTGAATTGCATTTAGAATCAGTTAAAGAGGAACAATCTTTTGGTTTAATCAGCTTTAAACTTGTATGATCTCTTTTTAGGAAATATTTTAAAGAAGTTTTTTTCTTCCCTTGAATAATTGTGCTGCTGAAGTAAAGACAGATCTCCCAAAAGAGCTTTCCAATATTTAAACATATAATAGTGTCATACAGACAATGACTATGGCAACCTGACTAGGAGAAGCAAACAAAAAGATCATTATGGTTAACAACAGCTTAACTAATAACTGCATTTTGATTTACAGATAGACAGGACTGGGAATTAATCATTATATGTGTATGTGTGGTTAACGCATTGCATATCCTTTTTTCTTTCTTAAAATTTTGTCTAAGATTCTTGAGTTGCAAGATCAGACACAACTAAATAACCAGTTCTGAGCAGAATTGGGCAGTAACCTCTTTTCCCGTCCCAAAGGAATTGCTGAGCTTTTGAAACTTTCTCATCTGAAATTCAAACAAAGAGTGTTTTCGTGTACCATCTCTGTGTCTTCCTTTGCAAAAGTCTGGCTCAGCACAGTTGTAGCATTTTTTCATTATTACCACTTTTTAAAACAAGTATTTTAGTTAGATATAGTTACTTTAAGATGAAAAGGAAATACATATGTTCAGAGAATTTCAACATAAAAAATGGAGTTTTCTTTTTGTTTTCAAAATTAATAATTATTTTAAATCAACATTTTCCCATAATTAATTTGCCACAATTAATTAATGTTTCAACATATTAATCTCTACATAGAAAAAAAAATCCTGACCATTTCTTGATATTGTTTTTCCATTTTTTTCATATTTCTATTCTTCCATAGGTTTCACATGTCTGCTGATGAGACTGGATGCAATGGGAATGGAACAGAATCTGAAAAAAACTTTGTGTAGATTTATTTCTTAGCTGCAAAGCAGTTTTAAGTTAGACATTGTTCTGTTGCATCTGCTAAGCAAGATAAACCAGAGAACAAGGTAAAAGCACAAGCTTTGGTTATTTAAAAAGTAGATACTAGTTTTGCTGAAAAGTAGGATCAGTTCTGTACTCAGGTATGAATTTATGTAGCACTTACATCAGTGATAGTTTCAGTTTGTATCAGTGTCTGAGTATGTGCATATGTCAATAAAATGACAGTATTATACAGGACTGCCTTAATTGTTGTTATTTCCCAAAGGTGTCCATACAAGGACACTTATATGACTGAATATTTTGAGAGGAATGTGAGTGTTCTTTGTTATCTCTCTCATTTCTTTTAAATTTTTTTTTATTAATTTGTAACAAGTGCAAGTTGTACAATTAATAGTTCAGAAACTGTGAATCAAATGATGCTAACCATAGAAAAAGTAAGCGCTATGAAAACAGCCCCCAAATTAGAAAGGTTTTGGTTGTGTGTGGACCATGTTCTTTCAGCAGTGACAATAGCTATATTTCAGATAGGAAAAATACCTCACAAGACCCCCTTATTTCTTGAAAAACAACTCACCGAAAACCCAAACTGAAACAGTTGTTGGAAGAGAACTGTTGAAAGGAAACATCTGGAGGAAATGCCATTCCAATTTCAGTCTTGTCTTCAGTATACCATAACATACGTTTTTCAAGATGTGATACTGTGCTTCATCAGACAACATCACAATGAGATCATACCTCTGAATATGGACTCCAGGTCACCTTTATGAAGGATGGTAATCATTATGTCTGATTCTGCTTCCTGAGGGAGTATATTGAAAATATTTCTCTTCAACTGGTCATTCTTTGATGCTAGCATGAAATCCTAGATATGCACAAAATGATTACTGCACAAACTCCTAATCTATGTGCGGATGGAAGCAGGCATCTCAAAACAGGAGCCAGTCCTGAGAGGCCAAGAGAGTTGCAGAGAAAAGTCTAAGACAAGCTACAGCTAAATCCAGAACAAAAATATGATAAGAAGGAATTATGGTAGAAGGCAGTGAAAACTGGGTGATTTTGTATAGCCATATGAACAACAGGACTCTTCTGGAATTTTTCAGAAGAGATTAAAATAAAAGATTTTTCTAGATTGTTATGTATCTTATGTATGTATATTAATATTTTTCTAGTACTCCTTTCATGGATACTCTTAGTATGACTCCAAAACCCATCCAGCCCCCATACTGTGTCTTCATGAATTTATTAACCTGCCCTTAGTGCTGGCATTACATTTGTAAGTGGTTATTTGCCAGCTGTGTATCTGTGATTTCATAGTTATCAGGTCCAGTGAAAGTTTAGGCCCTGACAATTTAAACATTAAGAATTTTTATTGGCTTGCAGGAACAAGACCAAATCTATATCATTGTCATGTAATTTGAAAGAGAATTTTTTTTCAAGTTACAGTCTCATTGAAGGAAGACGTAGTAGTATTGAGACTAGGCAGATAACAAAGTATGTGAAGGATGTACTAGTAAGAGTTCACCCACTTACAAGTAAGCTTAGTTGTCCTGTTTCCTGTTTTCTGCCAAAGAAGGCTGTGTCTATTTTCCTGTTTGTTTGGCTGTTTTTTTTTCTCTGTATGGTAACCTATATAATGGGCACCATAAACCATGTTAGAAGTTGTTGCTATAAAACTTGTAATGAAATAAACCAGTGAGCTGCTGTCCTACTTGACACAAGTTTCTCTGAGTTGTCCTTGCTCTGTTTTAGAGTACTGCATGTAGTAGCTTTTCTATTTTCTTTTTAGGTTTTGGTTTTGACATGGCTTAATTCTCAGTTTATTTCTGAAATGTTTTAATGGTAGCTGGATGTATTTGAAATGTATGTGGCTTTTGTGCACTTGTGAAATCTATAGACGTATTGCCCAATATACATGTATACACTATGTACATATGTATTTTAATCTCATATTCCATGGTTTATGTCTTCTGTCGCAAAATGGACCTGAGCATTCATAGCATACTCATGCTTTTCCATTTACTTATTCTAAAAAATTTCACATTCTAGATAAATTGGGATCAAAAATGTTATTCCCCCTTTTCAGTGAGTGCTTATTATACCTGAGCAGGTGCACCCCAGTATAATCTATACTGAGAAGAGAATACTCTGAGTGCATTGTTTCTTCAGTTATCAAAGAATATTGATATTCAGCTTTTGTGGCTAAAGTACAGTACTCCCAACACAGTTGTGTGTTACAGCAACACAATAAACAAGATGCCTTAACAAACTTTGGCAAAGGAGCCCTCTTGTAAAAACAATATAATTCACAGACACCAGTGATTTCCTAAGGAAGGAATAATTTTCTTTCCTTTTAGTGAAAGAGTACTTCCAAAAGTCGAGGAAAGGCCCTATGTGTATCTTGCACATAGTGGTAGTTTGCATCCAACTATGCTTGCTGGTCTGTGTCTTTGTGGGGAGATCCGTATGAACACACAGAGCAGTTACTCTCTGCATATACATTTATAAAGGAGCGGAAGGCACAGTGGAACTGGCTGTTTAATAACTCCAGCCAGAACATCACTCGTGTCGTGGAGGACCATACAGGTGTGTGCTCAGCTGTAGCACGGCCCTGAATTTTAGAGAACTGAAAGTGCAGCTTGTACATGAGCTCCTCTTTAGAGACTCAGTGACTGAATTTGTACCAGGTCCCAGCTTTGTCCGGGAGCTGGTTCCCCAGCTGTATTTGTTTTCCCCCAGCGGCTACACCAGGGAGCTCAGGGGGTGGCCATGTCCCGCACATGTTCCCTGTGTTTTCCTCATCTTGTCCCGAGTGCAAAGAGGCTTGGCCGAATCCTTGACACCTTGCAGGGAAGGCGTTGTGCCTTGAGCCTTGAGGGATTGCCACAGGTCGCTTAGGGAGTCCCTGGCAGGGCACGGGCACCAGGGTGGCTGCAGGCGCCCTGTGGGACAGGCCGGCGCCACCCTGCGCTGCACACAGCCGGTTCCAGCCGGTTCCAGCCGGTTCCAGGCAGTTCCAGCCAGCTCCCTCAGTAACTCCTGAGGGCTGGGCCAGGCAGCCATGCTGTGGACACCTCTGACAGTCCCTGACAAAGGGCAAAGCGCTGCTCAGGTGGTGAGGTGTGACGGGAAAAGAGTGAGGGACAACCCTGCGAGCACCAGGGGCAGGGCAGGAGCGGGAAAGGCGCCACAGGTGCCAGAGCAGAGACTCGCCTGCGGCCTAGGAAGACGAAACGCCATTAAAGATATCCAGGCTGCAGCTCCTCCAGGACCCATCCTGGAACAGTGGATATGGCCTGGAGGATACTGACTGTGGAGAGCCTATACTGTAGCAGGCTTTCCTGAAACAAACTGTGGTCTTGGAGAGCTCATGCTGGTGCAGAGTTTTCCTGACAAGAACTGTGGCTGTGGACTGCATATGCTGGAGCTGGTTCCCCTGACAGGAACCATGGCCCCGTACAGCACACATTGTAGCAAGTGACAGGAATTGCAGCCCCCATGCTGGAGCAGGTTCTCATGACAACAGCTGTGGTCCTGAGGAGGCTACATTGGAGCAGTTTCTCCTGACAAGAACTGGGATCCATGGAGAGAAACTTCAGCCCATGGACAGGAACCTGCAGCCCATGGACAGGACCCACACTGGAGCTGGGGAAAAATGTGAGAAGGAGGGAGAGGCAGGAAGGGGCTGTCATGTACTCATAGTAACCTCACACTCCCCATCCCCTCTGCACCTCTTGGATATGGTTGGGGGATATAGGGGACCTGGGAATGAAAGAGTGAAACTGAGTGGGTGACAAAAGTGTTGGTGATGGAGAAGGTGATGTTTTAATTTGCCTCCAAATCTGTTTTAACTGGGATGAAATTATTTTTTCCAAAAATCTTCTCCTGATGCCTGTGACTTTTAAGTGATTTGCCTGTCTTTATCTTGACCCAAAAGCTTTTTCATGATACTTTCTCACTTTAGCCTCTTTGTGTGGGACAGTAAGAGAGCAACTAAGTGGCTCTCTGGCAGCCAGCCAAAGTCAACCCAACACAAAGTTCCAGACCTTTTCCAATTCCGCAATACTGCTTTCAGTGTAAAGAGACTGGGGCTGTAAAATTAGAGGTATAACCAATATTCAGGACAATTTTCAAGGTATATGTAAATTAATTTATATCATATCACAACTATGTTTTCTATTTAACTCTCTTACATAAAACATGATTTAGTGCTTTTTTTTAAAAAATTTTTTTTGTGCAGTTTACCACGAGAGTCATGATAAAAGAGGGCTTAATCAAGGTCTAGTACCTGCAGAAGAATCAAGCTAGTTCTTCGTAACTAAACAGTAAGAAACCACACATTTTTGATTTTTACAGATTTTAGAGTGATGTTAAATTTCTCATATGATGTATAAACAAAGGTTCCAGCTCTTGGTTATACAAATATCTCACTGGAGTTTACAGCTGTTACAATCTCAGTATTATATCTTGTGGTCTCACCTCTGGTAGCCCTTCCCTACTATGTCTTTCCCATGAGAATCCTTCCTGGGGCTGTACAGAGGGTTGCAGAATTTAAAAACAATTGAGGATCTTGTCCTCTATCTGTGACTTTTATCAGTTTGGGATAAGGTGAGTGGAGAATCTACAGTACAGTATTTATGACATAATGCTTAGAGATATGAAAAAGCATCATAGTTTTAAGAAAAAAAGATATTCTTCTTTTAGGCAGAGTACAGTTATGTTTTTATGGTCATGATTTTAGAGCAAGTGAAAAGATTACTAATAAAAACCCCACACCTATATTTAAACATCGTTATAAATCCTACCTGATAGCACTTTTCATTTTATATGAAAAATTATGTTGGTATTAACCTACCACATAAGAAAACAGCAAAAATAACTTAGCCTTGTTCTTTCTTGTGACATATCTGAATCACAGTTCTCTCTTTTTTCTTAGTCAGGATGATTCCATGTACAAAACTGACCGTAAATGAGCATACTGTTTGCACCACAGACATGCCTGTGGGGTAATAAGACAGAATATCTGTTTTGAGAAATGAGTGTTGCTGATCTAAAAAAAAAATTCTGCTTACTGAGATCACAGAAGGCAGTTCAGAGAAAAGTGAACCAGAATTTGTGTCATCACAGATGGATAAAAATAAGATGTTGAATATGTATTTTGTGTAGCTAAGACAAAATTATATGTCTCAGAAAAACAAACTCAGATCAAGAGCTAACACAGGCTGAACATCTTCAGCAACGGGCCATGTCTCTGTGACTCTCAGTAGCTACAGCTACTGAGTAGTTACAGTAGTTACAGCTGTTTGGCATTTCCCTTAATGAAGCAGAGATTTGCCCATGCTGTTCAAGCTTAGACTCGTTTTGAAATTTTACCTCTTTTAATAGCTAATGGAGTTTTTCCATTGTTTTCAACCAGGCCACAATCTATGTATTCATCTGGGACTGGGTGAAAACTAAAGCATAATCATTAGATGAAATCAGATTAATATGCTTTGCGGTGTGATTTTGTTGGGTTTTTTAAGTTTTCTGGCTAATGAAAATTGATCTTCTGATTAAAACCCTCACAAAAGTTCTGGCATATTTATTTAAAATATGATTACATAAATACTTGGCACAATGTATGACAAATAGGTTCTCTAGTTAAATGAGTTTTCCCAAGATATTTCTATTTTGAAATGATACAGTGTGTTATAATGTCTTTACTACATGGTATCAGTGTTATAAGCACTCTGTTTTGTGAAAAGATGTTACAGTTTTTTCTTCTGCAGTAGAAGGAAGTGTAATATTGTACATCTCTTCCTGAACAAATTTTGTTTCTGCTATAAATCTATTATAGTTGCTATGAGGAACAAGTCAATAAACAGCCCTCCTCATGTCCCAGTGATTCATGCTCTGACAGTAAATCTTTCAAAGTCGAGATTAAAGGTCTTTACAAACATAAAATTTATGAAAAGATAGAGTTAAAAGGGCAGTCATCAGTTTAAAAAGAAATCTGTTCCAGATAATTTTGACCATTTTACCACTTAGTCATTTTCAAAGTTATTGCTTATCTGAGACAGTAAATAAGGCATACATGAGCAAACCTCCTAACTGACCAAATTTTTAAATTTTGGAAAGCTTGAGTTGGGTATATCTCTTCATGAATACAGTAATAACCTTCTGAACCCAACTGAGTTGTGTGCAGAAATACCTGCTTTACTTTTCTACCTTTCTTCTTGTCTAGATCCATTATTTTATTTACCTCTGGTTTTCAAGACCAGAAATGTCTACTTTTTTTGAAATTATACTTAGATTTGTGTCATCTCTGTTTTCAGAAGCTTTTTGAATATTCATCTTGTGTTGGCTGCTTCTTCTCCTTTCATGGTTTAGCTCTTGAAAATGCTGTTAGATACAGTTTGTGAAGACTGTGAAATCAAATAGCTCTGTTTAGTCACATGTGTCAGTCCAGTAGTACGATTCTGCTCCAAAACAGATACTGAGTTCCAGAGTTCACAGTCAGTTTGATATAGCCATAAAATGTTAAATATTTTTTAAAGTATTGCTCTTTTCTATAAAAAGGGCAATCCAGTGCTTCTTAAATCATTAGAGGCTGCAATGACTGCTGGATTTCAGGTTTATTCTTCAGAGAAGGGTAGAGCAATCCCAAAAGTTAGTGGTAGTAGGGGCCTGCTGTCTACAAGAGAAGAGAATTGTAGCTTTCAAATGTCTCATATTTAAATAGAACAAGTTGACTGATGTAAATCTCAGTGCAAATGTTAGTGTTCCCTGAAGTTTGTTTTATTACAATTTTTTTCTATTAATCATTGTTCGTGTCTGCTAACTGTAAAGTATAAGCAGTAGGTAATTCTTCTCAAGGGATTTTGCTTTTCCTTCCTTTGCATATTAATTTCTACAAAAGATGAAGCAAAAAGAAGTATTGGCATTAAAATTTCAGAGAAAAAAGAGTAATCTGGAAACAAAAACGTTTCACTTACAATCATGAATTGTTTGGAGTCTGTTACTGTAATGAGTCAAAGAATCATAGAATCTTAGAATACCAGATCTGAAGGGTCTTCAAGGATCATCTGGTCCAGCCTTTCCTGGCAAGAGCACAGTCTAGACAAGATGGCTCAGCACCCTGTGCAGCTGAATCTTAAAATTGTGCAGTGTTGGGGAATCCATCACTTCACTGGCAAGACTATTCCAATAGCTGATTGTTCTTGTTGTGAAAAATTTTCCTCGTGTCCAATTGGAATCTCTCCAGGATAAACTTGAAACCATTACAACTTGTCTTTTCCATATGAGTCCTTGTAAAAGGGGAAATTCCGTCTTCTTTATACCCATCCTTTAAATACAGGAACATAGTGATAAGGTCTCCCCTAAGCCTGAACAAACAGCATTTCCTCATATGGCAGGCTTCCCAGTCCTTGGATCATCTTTGTGGCCCTTCTCTGGACCCTTTTCAGCCTGTTTATGTTTTTATTTCGTGTATCAGGGACCAAAACTGAGCACACTATTCCAAGTGTGACCAGAAAGTAGCACCTTCAGGTGAAGGATAATGCTGGGATACTGAGTGGGATAATGACTTCTTTCTCTCTGCTGGTGATGCCCTTGTTGATGCAGCTCAGTGTCCTTCCTGCTGGCTTTCTTTGCCACAGCAGCAGCAGCACTGCTCACTCACACTGAGCTGCTTGTCCACCAGGATCCGCAGGTCCCTTTCACAGAGCTGTTCCCCAGGGAGATCCCAGCCTGTGCTGTGCTCCTGCATTATGTTTTCCCAGGTGCAAGGCCTTTAAGGTTCTTGTTAGCTCACTCTTCTGGCTTATTCAGGTCTTCCTGAAGGGTGGCTCTCCCTTCCGAAATGTCCACTTCCCTCATCAGTTTGGTATTGTCAGAAAATTTCATCAGGGTACACTTCATCCCATCATCCAGACGATTTATGAAAATATTACAGAGCAGTATGCTCAGTATCGATCCTTGGGGGCCTGCACTTTAAATACAGGAAGATGTAGAGTGTAGATACAGATGTAGACATAGATGCAGTTGTATACACCTGCATATGTCTATGAAAGGCAAGAGAACTATCTTTTAAAAGGGTTAAAATGCATCTTTTAAAATTACGTTTTAAACATGGCAAACTGTATTTCAACGAGGGCTGTAGAGAGAGAATGCAGCAAGCACCGGGCTACTTACAAGTAGGAAAATGTTTGTTTAAGTCTGGGGTGATATCTGAAGCACAGATTCATAAGCACAAAGGAAGTGTCATGTATAGTTCTGGTATTTAGATCAGAATTGCAGCTCTGGATCCAATCAGTTGAGCACAGGGTCTGACTTCAATAGCTGCGTGTAGGAGTAAGTGTTTGCCATCTAAGGCTGTAACAGCCAGCAGAGCTTACAGTGAGCCGTGACTTGTAGAGAAATACACCATAGTAAATCATGCAGATCATATATTAAAAACTATGAGATGCAGCAGTACAGTTTGTTAGGCAGACTGCAGACTTTTATTCCATGTCTCAAAGCTAAATGGTGTGTGCCTGAGGGAGGGTTGGGGATGAGAGGTCAGTGGAGTTAAGCTGATTTACACCTGCTGAGAATCTGGTATGGTGAGTTATTTCCAATCACTCCTTCAGCAGTAGGTATTTATTTTTATCTTTCTAAAATATTTTCCTCAATTGCCTCTGTTAGCAGTCCTTGCTGACGTTAAATATTTGAGAGCAATTTTGCCACAAGTAGGACCAGTTTTAGTGACAGCTGAAGTTTTCCCATAAACTTATGTGGATTATGCAATTTGAATGGACAGAATTCAATCTTAGCCGCCTGTCATGTTGATCATAATCACAGTTACTTTTTAGAGAGTATTTTCATAGTCTTTGCACATATGATCTCTGCAGCTCAGAGTGTTTGCATACCACGCAGCATCTGGCTTGGTTTTTACAGGATCTTAACAGATGCAGTCAGGAACAATGTACAACTCCCTGATGTCTAAAAATAATTGTATTTCAGTAATCTCTTATGCTATATTCACTGTCCCATACGAATGTAATAAGCATAGTGCATTGGAAATGACTCCAGAAAATCAGAGGAAATGCCTACAGCATGTAGCCACTGAATCTTTTCTTTAACGAAGAAGAACTATTAGAGATAGAGAATACTAAAGAAAATACTTCCCTGAAGTGCTTAGTTAAGGAAATATATTGAAATCTTTGTGTCAGGGTAGTTTTAACTTAAATCATATTAGAAATACTTTGAATATCATATTGACCCTCCATATAAAAGATATGAATGACTTATTTTCTTAAACTGTTACTAGTAGTTGGCCTGCACGATATTATGTTAAGGAACCTACAAAATTGCTTCTATTTTCTTCGTATCAACAAGAAAGAAAACTGTGTTTCATTTCTGTCTAAAATATAGATACGCCGTTGTAACACAGTGGAAGGAAGTCTTGGGCTCATACTTTTATTCTTCCACAAAAGTATCATTGACTGAAGTGAATGTTTTGCCTGAATAGAAAGTCAGAGAGCAGGATGAAATGCCAGATGAAGCAGACTGCTTATAGTAACTTTAACATAAATATAATATCCAACAACTGTGAGGAACTCCAAGTACCAATCATGTGTAACCCTTTCAGATCCATACAGTAGATCTGAAGTTAAAACCCATCCTCAAGATAATTGCTGAAAAGAAGAAATAATTAGGTGCTGAAAAGAAAACATAAATAGGTGCTGAAAAGTCTGCAGCCACTCATCAGTAAAATTATGTTTGGGGATCTTTGTTGTAGAGAGAATCATAAAGCTAACATTTTTCTAGGTTTTCTGCCTTCTGTCCAAGTTTTCATTGGCAGGAAGAGAGGAGTCTGGGTGTTGATTGGGATTCCCAGGGTTCTAGCAGGACGCTAGGCTACAGCCTTTGGAACTAGTAACCACTAGTATAGTAACCACTACTGGGCTACACCCACTGTACTGGCAATCACTCCATATTGTTTTTTTTTATTTAGGACAGATGTAATGAGTTGGAAAATGAGCAAAGTAAGAACAATATTAGGTACAACTCTTCAAAGGCCAAAAATTTCAAGCCAAGCATGAAACAGGTGTCTGAAATGGTGTGCCATTGAGGAGGGATACGGTGTGACCAGCATGCATATATAGGTAATCAAAGTGAGATCAAGTTCTGTGAACAGAGAATATGAACAGCATTAAGCACATGTCTCTCCTATTACTTGAGACTTGTATGTCAAGGAAAAAGGAAATGAAAATTTCGTTAGGCAGCTTACTCAGACCAGAATGATCTTTGATATCTGAGGTCTCCATATATTAGCAGGAAAGATGTCTCCAGTTAGTCAGATTATACCTTCAGCACGAAATCTAAAAAATTAAAAAATTAAATAATAAAAAACTCCAACCCCAAACCCAGGAATTGGATCTCTGTCTAATGACTTAGGGATTCTAAAGGTAAATGATTTTCAGGTATGCTCAATTTTATGGAACAGAGATCAACTAATTAACAGCTAAATAACATGAGACTTGAGTGATCTATCACATATAATTATGTGCAAGTAATAGCCTTACATTTCAGATAATCCATAGGCAGTAATTTGTTTGTGTCAGTGAGAAGTGATGAATAGCAAGCAAATTTTGTAAAATCATTATTGGTTTGTGGTTCAGTTCTAACAGGAAAAATGACATGTAGTAAACAGTGTTAATTTTGAATGTTCATCTAATTCTGCTAGAAGGGAAAAATGACAAGGTTTCAATTCTCATTTTCAGCCATTCATTTCTGCATTGCAAATAAGTCACAGATAGCAAGTCAAGAATGTGCTCCTTACAACATGAGCAACTCTAGCTGCATGTACAATAAAACATTTTTTGGTGACAGTATTAATCCAAAAATGCCAGATGTATAATATTTTCATGTGTGCTTTTCTTGTCAGTTTCATGTGGTTCCAGTTTTCGTCCCCTAAAGGTTTTTGTTTTCAGGAGCCAAGATACACTGGAGAGCACTCCAAATTATCTGACCTCTATTAAGTATGAAATTTCAGAAATTTAGAATGAAAATTGTAGGATCTGAGGGACATAAGGTAGCATAAATTATTTTTTAACGTGCTTTAATTATTATGGGTACTGAATACAACATTCAGCCAATAGCTAGTGATGTTGTTTGTCCTTTTTTCCATGCTACACAAGTTTACCCTTTCATCTTTTGAATCCCAGGCAGATCTTCTACGGCCATCCCTGGCTTAAAGCTTGGTTCCATGACAAACCTTTGCTTAATAATTTTTATCATCTTCTGTTAGAGAAATAGTGGATGGTAGGGTTACTTAGCTGCTCCTTTTGTGAGTTCCTGGGTGACCATCCAAGGTTAAGTGTGCTCTGATATCCACGTAGAACCAGTTTTCTTCATATAGGCACAGCTTTCAACATTAAAAGTGTCAACTGCAACCCCGTAGAAATGGTGTTTCTCCTATCTTTTTGTGAAGGAGAGCTGCCATACACTGCTGCATCTCAGTTATCAGGATATCATATTGTGGGGGTTCACTGATTTTTATACCCTATTGTAAATTTCGTGCAGTTAAATTTTTAAGCGGAATGAATCTGGGAAAATTCCTCTGAAGGAAAAAGTACCACTTCTGCTAGTAAATGGTATTTTTGTTAAGGCATTCATCTGTACTAAAACAGTCTTCAGTTTTGTGATCTTCTTTCAGTGCAGATTAGGATGTTCTTGAGCTGAAAGTACAGCATAAAGTAGAAAACAAAGCGGCTTTCCTCTTTATTACATTCTATGATGCATATTTTTCACTTCATTGCAAATTCATGTTTTTCCCTACTAACTGAAATATATTGTAATTCACTCATTTTCGTAGCATATAGCACAACACAGCAATACCAGGAAGGCAAGGCATTTTGGATTTTTGTATCAACTACAACAACAGACAGCATGCATATGGGAAACATGAAAAGACTCAGTATCTTAACTCTGTATCTAAGCTTAATCTCTTAGCTTCTTGTATCTTCTGTTTGTACAGTACAATATTTTCTCATCTATTATTATGCAGAGTATATTTGAGGCAACGGAACCAAAGCTAGGCATGTACTGAATTAAGTCTGATTGCTTAACTTCAGCAAAACTCATGCTTCTTTTGGTCTTCTTGAAAGTGATTAAAGCAAGAGCAATTTTGCTGTGGGGCTTATGGAAAAATAAAGCTTGCACGCTTCCAGGATTTTAGATTCTTGAGCTAGTTTCTTCTTAAACTAGAATTTTTGTAACATGAATTTGTCAAATACTTTAACCATCTCAGAGGGCAGTGAGGTAACTCGGCAGCTAAAATGAACTATTTCTATTTGGATAGATCCTTCTGGCCTGCTTCAAACATGTGATTTGACTTCATCTCTCTCCTCATGCTTAAATAAGCAGATACTAGCTAGCTTATGTTTCCAGTGATGTGCTAGAAAAAAGGCTTCTGTCCCGCAAAGACCTTATACTAAATGGTATAAAATGCATTATGGAAGGTACAGGCAAACCAGCAGCTCAGCCTATACAAAGCAGGGAAAATTGTGAAGCACCCAAACTTAACACTCCCATTTCAGTACAGCAATATCCATACCACAGAATTCGCTGTTTTCAAACATTACAACATAACTGTCCCTCTTCTTTAGAAACTTTTAATTAAAACAATTTAAGAGAATTCTATTTCCAGCTTTGGTGACATTTTCTAAGGGAATGGAGTAGAAGGGATGGAATATCTTTTTTTCAGATTCGTTTTTACCAATGCTTCTTATTTCCTATTAGCAGTTTTTTCTTCCTACTGTCTTCTGACTTGCCTTAAACTATGCCCTGACAGAATCTAAACTCTGCTGCCCTTCAGAGTACATAGCTGAGTGCTTTTTTAAAAGATCCAGGGAAAAGTCATTCCAGGCCACTTTTCCATGAGGCCTGGGGATTTGGAAGATTGATCATTTTCATTCCTATATACCTTGGCAGTGGATAAAATTTTGTGGAGGGGCTTGGATGTAACTGAGAGACTTTAGTTACAAACAACAATATGGTTGGATGGTTTGTTACAGAAAAAGTGGTTTCATTAGAATTTAGTTTTCATTAGAAAAATCAGGAACATAAACTCAAATGAGCCTATCAATTGAAAAATGTACAAAATACTGTTGTGTATCTTATTTTAGTTGTCTTGTTTTATTAAAATCACAAGAATTTTTTAATTATAAGATCTATTTCATGTAAGTAGATAAACTCAAGATAGTTCTTTCCTCTTTATTTTTCCTCCATATTTGTTTTCCGTGTTAGTTTAATGCAGTTGCAGAGCTCTTTCACAATCCAGCAGCCATGCTTTACACAAGACCTTTCCATAGAGATTTTGGGTTGATGTAAACAAAGCCCAAACAGAAAAGAGCTTTGCAAGAGTCTCCATTTATATGCATGGTTGGATCCTGACAGGCAAAAACTTTTGGAAAAAAACCCATTATTTTTTATTACAAATATTTATTTCATTTCATTCAGTATGAATATTTATTTTATTTGACTGGAAAAATTCTGCTATGTTATATTTCCACTCTTAAGAACAATTACTTTTCAGTTAAACAAATAAAATGAGATTTTCTAATTTTTTTTCAACACATCTGTAGCTCCTGCGAGCTTTTTAGAGATGCAGCCTAATATCCCTTGAGTGCTTTTAAAAAATCTCGTGGTTGATTTAATATACTCTTGTCTGTGCCTCCAGTTTAATGTATGTGCTAGCAAAACTTTTTTATAGCATGAAAACATACGATTTTTGAAAGTTTTGCAGAGCGTATCTGAAGGGTTATTCCCTTATCACAGAGAAATAAAAGAAAATGTAACCAATACTCTATTTACTGGTCTTGAGTAAGACCAATAACATAGCATAAAAACACTACACATAAAAATACTGAGAATGTTTCTTAATCAGTACTGAATGTATTTCTTGCTGACTATGGGAAAAAGAAGGCTTAAAATTCTTTAAATACTGCTGAGCAGAAGCAGTGCTTATAAATGAAAGTTATATATGATTTCAAGTGAAGAACAAAGAGATTATTGTATGTCAGTGGTAAAGTGGGCTGATTTCTGAAGGACGCGATAAAATGGGTGGGAGAATGGAAGAAGTTCAGGATCTCTGATATATAGTATTTTTTTGGTGCGTTCAGAGGTTGTGTCAGAATTGTTGTTAGATATGATTATGGCTGCTATCAACAGAAATTAACATAAAGTTGCATGGGCCAAAACCACAGGAACAATTTTCTAACGGAAAGGTTTGGGCATGTCATGTACCCCTGAGTTAGAAATGAAGCCAGATGGAAGCAGTCCAAGATAAAGGCTTCAGTACCACCAGCTCCCTCTAAAATGTAGGGAGACTACAGCTTTCCTGAATATGTGGAATAAATCTAAAACTGTGCAAATCACTTTGGTTTTGAACTAGAAGAAACGAACACAGCTTATTTATCCAAGAAATGTTCCCTGTTACCTACACTGGTCCATTTCCTCTCTGAAGACAAAACATTTTATAAACAAAAATTTGAGGCATTATTACACTAATTGGGATTATCTGCATGATAACCTTCTACCCTACATGAGAAATGTCCAGATGACGTCTGCTCTAAGCATGACTCCGGTAATGAATAGGAAGCAGATACAGAAAAAGAAGAAGAGAAAATGTTGAGGCTGATACAGTATTTTCTCCATTATCTCTAGCATTTTTTTCTTAACATAAGTGTAATACAGTAATACAGTATCAAAAGGTGGAAACAGGAATGAAGGATGCACAGGAAGGTATTTCATCTGCAGATGACTTTTTATCTAGAAGGTAATACCTGGCTAACTCACCAAATAAAACCTCTTATAAAATGTTTCATGTCTTGCTTGCGATAACAATAATTTTATTATGGTACTGAACAATGTTGCAACAATGAAACATTAATGAGAAGAAACAAGCATGAACATTTTTGTAAAGTTACTCGTTAAGTGTTTATAAAAATATGCAAACTGCAGAGCCACTATATTAAATTAAATTACCACCATTTGTGATAAATAGAACATATATTATGTAATAATGTGATTTTAAATTGTTTAAACAATCCAGATAAATGGTGGAGTCAAGACCCTGGAGTTTTTCCCATTGAATTTAAAAAAGACTAGGCTACTGTTGAAAAACCTTAATTTAGTAAATCAGTATCTGTGACATACATGTTGAAAAAAATGTGATACATGGAAAAGTTAGAAAGAAAATCTCTCTCAGTCACAAGCAGATGTTACTGTATCTGGCAGAAATTTCCCATGAGAATCCTTTTCTGTTGAGACATGCAGTTTTAGTTTGGTCAAATGGACTGAATTTTTTAATATTCGTGATAATTTTCACGGGGGAAATAAAAAAGAAAGATGTGGTTCCTTGGATTTGTGAATCCTTGCCTGGTCACGCAGCAAAGCCGCTGTGGAGCCACGGCTGCCTCAAAGACGGGACCTTGACCCTGAGAGAGGCTCATCTCCCTTTGCCCTGGGGACTTTGGCCACCGCAGAGCTGCTGCCTTTCAGAGTGGGAAAGCTGGAAGCCCACAGAGCTGGGTGACCTGCAGGGACAGTCAAAGGCCCACGTAATGGGCTCACCTCATCCTTAGGCTCTGGCTCCAGACGTTCCCGCCTGTCCCCTTTAATGGCCATGCTAGGGGATCAAGTGGTTTAATAAGGCCATTGGTGGCTTCTCCTGACCATTCAGCTTAGAAATCAGTAAGTGTGATGTGTTGTGGAACAGAAGTCTTAGAATAGAACACCATGTACCTGCTGTAGCCATTTTGCTTAGTAGACAAGTTGGGGATTTTGTGCCACTGAGTGATGTGGTTCTGCTCCTGCTGCTGCTGTTTTCTTAATGCCCCACGACAGAATGAAATAGGCTGACACTCCTAAATTGAACTGAATGGACCTTCAAATATCTTATTTTCCTGTTCAAGTTTAAAACAGTTCAACTGCAAAATATATTTATTCGGTATTAACAAGAGTATCTGTTGCTGCTTAATTTAAAAAGAGAATGAAGTAATAAATTAGTAGTGAAATATTAAAAAAATATAAAGCCCAGGCAACCCAGGAAAGAAGGGATTGCTAACATTATGATTGCTTAAGTTCTGAGAGAAAATTTAGCAACTCTGCTGCCAATTTTCAAACTTTGGGGTTTTTTTCTATGATATGTGAGCAGAAACAGATGTTCTCCACCACTAACATTTGATCTGTGTATAAAGAATTAAGGGTATTATATACTGTCAAGGCAATGAGTGATATTTAACCATGCAGAGTCCTGTTAACCTCAGACAGAACTACAGTGGTAAGCATCTGTATATTGTCCTCAAACCTTAGAGCAACCTAATATGACAGTCAGGTCTCTATAAATAAAAGTATTTAAAGAAACAACAAGGTTAATTTAGATAATTCCAGACAGAGGTAAGTTTTAGTTTCCAGTAGAGTTGGGGCCATGAAATAGTTTTGCTTTGCATAATTCAACAACAATTTCAGGTATCAATCACACATTTTAAACTTGAGTCCTTTTCTTAAGTATTCCAGCATGTTTAGCTTCTTTCCTTCTCGTTCTGCAGGGGAGCCCCAGGGTGGTCTTAAATGGCTGTTTCTGTTTAAGAGGATCACTGTCTGATATACTCTTTTTGTTGTTCATACTCTGATTCCCTTCTTGACCTGGATCAAAGAAATTGGAAAGTTATGAAGTCAGCTTTTCACTTCAAGTTTCCTCAACTACTCAGGCTGGAATGCCCAAGGGAAAAAAGCATTTAGTAATGATAACTATGTTATTGCTGTCTCACTACTGATCTTCTTGGCCATCAAGTTAGAATAAATTGGGACAGGCACAGAGCCTGTGTAGATCAACCTTAGGGTTATGAGAGAGCAGAGCCGTGCTACAGCTCTTATCCCTCCTCAAGGATGTTTTAAATAAAGTTCTCCTGGATCTAGCATATTTAATAAATAGCAGATCTGATGCTGTTACTTATAATCATAAAGTGTCAGTGGCTTATTTTATATGGCCTTTGTGAAAGCTCATTTTTGCACATCCAAGTATTTGCTCCGAGTTCCCTGTAGTTTATACAGTCAATATTGGTACCAACAAGAGGAAATTCCCCAGAGCAGCCAAGTTGCTTGAATTGAAAAGAATGCTCAAAATTACTTCTCTAACCCAGCATTTTCCAAAGTCATCGCCATAAATCTGCCAAATACATTCCAAACTAGTGTTTTATGACAGAGTATTCCCCTTGTTATACCCAATGGAAAAGACTGTAATATGTGCCTTCTTTGCATTAACCCAAGAGGCATACTGAGAAATTTTAATTTAGAAAAGATGAACATGATACAACATTTCATATTAATTTTCAGTTTGGAGAGTACTTATGTAACAAAACAGTTTTAAAGAGCTGGATGCATCAATGAGACCACTCTTGTTAGCAGATGCAACACTGTAAATAAGGGAAATGTAATATGTCAGTCAATGGACTAAGTTAATTTGTAGTATGCATTAATTATAAAAGAAAGTTCTACTTGTAGGATTATAGAAGAAACTTAAATATTTTATTTGTTGGAAGAATAGAAATCATAAAATCTGAAACTCCTATAAACCTTCAGGAAAATGTGTGCCCAGGAAAGAAGAAAGATTCTGTGAAAATTTCTCCAAAGTCACCTGGATTTTGACACCCAGAGCAGACATATCATAGCCATGAATGCCTCACTGCTAGCTCCAGTCATATAAGCTGGGGGTGTGCCTAAGATGGAAATGTTGGATCCACATTTGCAAAGTTGGACAGGCTTTGCTCATGTCTTCAATAGTCTTGTGAGACTCTTTTAACTTAAAAAGAACAGGCTGCATTCTGCTGTTTGGAGTAATACCAGAGAAATGAGATGAGCAGAACAACTATAAATAGAAATAGACAAGGATTAGAATATACATTACTATGACCTTTGCTTTTCTTAAAGTGAGATTAAACAATACAGATGTACTGAAAGTAGGACTTTGTCATGCACGCTATGATAAAGTTCAGAGTCCACTGATCTCAAAAATGTGAGGCACTTGTGATCACTAAGGGTGATCTTGGATTCCCTACCTACCCTCACCACTCATTAGGTAGGGCAAGGTATATCATCTCTGAAGAAGGAGAAGAGTAGCTGTGGACCAGATAATGTACATGTATTTGTATCTGGATTTGCTATAAAGAAAACATTGCTGCTTGCTTTGTCAGGGCTTGTGGCAAAGCCACCAGCTAGGCACCACTCTGTGAAGAGATTTGGACAAATTCCTGTAACTGGAGCACATTGTTTAAGAAAAACAATATGGAGAACAGTGAGTGAGGTGATTTTACTTCATAAAGCTCTGTCTAATAGCACCTAGATGTCAACACTTATGACAAGAAGCAGATTTAACCACTCTTAGCTGATCTATAAGGTCATGTGGCTGCCTTTTCTTATCGCCCTAGGGCTGGCCCCCCACACCTTCTAGGGTTAGTACCATGCTTCTTCACTATGTCACAGAAGGGGAATTAAACTAATGGCTTTCATTGTTTTTCCTGGAAGAGAGGCAAGTTTTGTTATGAGGATAAGCTTTCCCTTGTCAAGGGAAACTGGTGTGAAATCTCCTTCAGGGTGAAGCTTTGATCATTATTCTTACTCTTTTGGAGTTATTTTGATGCTTTTTGTATAGCAAAGGACAGGCAAGACTGTAACAGTTGGTTATAAATTCCTTCGCATTGAATAAATGTATTTTTTCCTATATGCTAAAAATTAGTGACACCACCTCTTAACCATAGTTAATCACTCACCCTATTATAGTTCAGCTGTGTTTGGACATTAAAGAAAAATCTGTCAGACATACTTACTATTTTTTTTGGTGCCAAAATGTTTTTCCGCAGTTCATTTCCCTATGAAGTTAGCTCCAGTCATTTTGAATTCATTTAGAAAGAATGGCTTCTCTCAGTCACCTACCCACCCACAGATGCATGCAAAAAGCAGAAAAGCTTAGTGTATCATACTAGGAGATCATGAACAGCAGGCTACATTCCTCCTTGAGATGCAAGAGAACAATAGCTGGGGGTCTGTGCTAACCAGGTTATTAGTAAACACCTTCCCAAGATTCCAATTCGTGTGTGTAAATATGGTTTACAGGCTAATAGCAACTCTTTCTCACTCTTTTCTGAGTTATTTTTAGTGATAACCCCAGATTATTAATTAGCTCAATCACAAATCTGCATAAGTGAGGTTGTCGTGGTCAACTCAGTTTCCATGAGACAGTTTCAAATAGAGCACAATGTCGTGGCAATGGCTATCACTGCACTATCTCTATCCCCAGCTCCAGCCCTCTGACACTTCACACATGATATAACCCTAGTATGGGTACTTAAATGTACCGTAAGCTTAACTCTAAATTCAAGACAAACTGAGCCTGAGCCCATGAATTGGCCTGTAGCTAAGCAGAGATGCACGTAAATCCCTAAAAAACATGTTAAGTTAGAGATCTCTTGTTCATCCATTTCATGCTTTCTTTAACATTTAATGCTCCAATTAATTTTTCTCCATATTAATCCACATGTCTTTTCTGATTCCCTTGGATTATGCTTTCTGGATTTATGCTTTCTTAAATTTTTTTTTTGATCCATGAAGAATAAGATCTCCTTAGTTCCACAGAATTATAACTATCAGTTATTTCGTTCCCACAAGACTACAGGGAAAAATAATTTTTTGCCGTTAAACAACTACAATGCTTGGAGCATTATTTTTCTGCCATATATTTCTTTGTTTGCTATGTGGAGGCTTATAAAAGCAAATTTCAGCTTGTATTAAAATTTGTTGAATACCTTTAGCAGTGCACAGAACATTACAACTAACATATGCCATCCCATGATATTTCTTTTTGTACTCTGCCTGTGGAAAAAATCGCATACTGTAAACATTCATTTATTAAATATTAGTGGATGTTAGATGTGCGATGACATATTTCTTGCTAGCTCAGGGCCAAAAGCTAGTGCCCTATTTGCAAGATATTATTTAGCTTACCTACTGAGTTCCTAAGCCGTGATCCCTTTAAGCCTAATTGATATTATTTTAAAATTTTTTGCTTTTTTTTATTAATTTTTTGTTGTAAATTAAAGGATACAAAGAGAACTCTGAATTTTTGGAAGCACACAAGCATAGATGCAACAGACTTCGTGCCCTTGGAATAATTTTTTAGGTCATACATGTACATTTTGAGCAATTACAGGAACAGTGTTTGCCATGAATTTGGAAGTCCTTAACTTTTTCATTATATATTAATGATGTAAGGATCTGTCTTTTCATAAGTTTTGTACTGCATATACAATGCAGAGCAAAGGCTTAAAGACATAAGAGTAGCATGAAAGAGTTTACCTCTAATGTAATGTAGTAGCAACTTTCATAGCTTAATGCCCTTTTGTTGGTATTTTTGTATTAACGGAAGCAACTTGAGCAAATTCTAGTGCACAATCAGTATTGCTTAATTCTACCTCTATGTGTGCAAAAATCAAAAGATAAAAAAAAGTGTAATTAAAAGATACTGGTAACCCTGACATTTTTCAGCTTTAGCAAACTGATTTGTCAAAACACATTTTTTTGTTTAAAAATGAGATGAAAACTTCATGTCACAAGTTTTCAGTCAGCAATTAGATCTTAAAAAGCATTTTTTGATAGAATGAAGGAGGCAAAAATCAAGTGGCAAGAATTTACATTGGTGGCAGTTACTGAGGCAAGGATTTGCAGGAAAATAAAAAAGTACTGTATAGGAAACATCCTTGCTGATCAGATAGAAAGCCTTTGCATATTACTCTACTGTGTAATAGATGAAAACCCCACACAGTTGACAAAACAAAGGTAAGCAGAAGGAAAATGTGTCCTAAGAGAGCGTGAGGGAGCCCAGACCCAGAGGCTATTCCAGATCTGTTAGCACAACTGCCTTTAGACCTCGCCACACATCCAGATGTTGCTGCTAGAGTCTTCCCAAGCTTGGCATCTGGGTCCTGGCATGCCCCAGGAGTGGCCTGGGGTGCTACACCCCTCATTAGGGTAGGTGCACAAACATAAAGGCCAGCTGAATTGCTTCTTGTCTCAGCTGAAAGATCTAATTTGCTTCAGAGTGTAGATCCTCTAGACCACAAATGTGAAATATTTGAGTAAAAGTGCTACAGATTAAATATTTCTCACTATATAAAAAGCCATGTACATCTATTAAATTCCATTTCCCTTTTTTCTATTGGTAGAAGCTCTTCACACACCCATCCCCCTCCCCCAGACTTCAGGCTCTGTGTAGTGGTACTTTTTCTCAATTTAGAGTAATTAGTAATGGCATTCATGAGGTTTAAAAATTGTGTAAGTTTTCAGGCTGAATCTTGTGAGGTTCTTGCAGCCTTTGCATATGATATATCTATCACTGGTTGCCGTATTCTGTCCTAGACAGATAGGATTTCACCCACACAATAGGGATACTGAGCAGTAACTGTAAGCCAGATCTTCATCTGGCACAAGCTGCACTATGCTTAATCAACTTCAGTGTGAAGCTATGCCAGTTTGTACCAGCTGGGCATTTAGCCCTTTGTCTGCCCCCACATAAAAACTGTGTTTATCTGCTTTTATTGAAGCTTTACATTTTCCATGTGACCATAAGTAACATTTTCACTTTGGAGCCAAAACTGACTTTTTATTTCATTTCCCATTTCTGCTCCATCTCCATCCATCTTGAGAATTAAATGCACACGGGGGAGGGTAAGTAAACTGCTTAGGAACATCTGGGATGCATAGAGTCTCTGTTTCAATCTCCAGAGAGAGCAACCCATTTGCACAGTACGTCTGGTGAACATAGAGCTATTACTGGAATCAGTAGCTACTTCAGATATCCAAATCTTGCTGTGCTCCTTTCCCATCACCCACTTTCAGTCACTGCTATCTGAGACCAAACAGTCTAGTAAAGGACAGATGCTATATGAGGGACAATGGACTTGATTTCTGTGCCAAAATCCTGAAATAGCTATGTATTTGCAAGTTTCCGCATCTCTCTGCTTCAGACTGGGTAAGATTGCTACAAAGTCAAGTCCGCTTGTGCAAACCTGAATACATGAGCAATCATGTATCCACCAGTGCTATTGATTTCAACTTCAGTGTCTAAGTGCTCACCACATGAGTAAGGCTTGAACATAATAGCCGTCTGATAGTGTTCCAAGTTTGGGGGGATATATGAAGGTTAATTGAAGCTACAGACTTGGCAACTTGCCTCAAATGGCTGTGTGCCATGGTGTTTGGGGATTTTAGCTGTTATATGTGTAAGTAATTGCTCTTTACCAAATGCTTTAGGGAGAAGAAAAATCACCAAATCTAACAATTTAACGTATCATATTCTCCACGCAAAAAGCTAAAGCAAACCCAAACTTTCAATATATGTAAGTTGTGCCTTGGCGCTGGGACTGTTATCTAGCACCAAACACCATGTTCCTGCTTCTGAAAGCATTTATCAGCAAATTATTGGTTCAGTAGATTTAATCTTGCTGTACAACAATGCTATTTATGAGAAGAGCCAGGCTCATGTTGCATACCTGGAGACCTGGCATGCAAAAAGGCAGCAGGCAGACTGAGTCTTTTTAAGTCCATACTTTTCCCATCTGTCTGTCCTTCCGCAGAACTGAGGCTTACTGGCCCCACACTGTGTTAGCAGAACAAAATATGTGCACCAGCCACTCTAGGAGAGGGTTTGATACGCAAAGATTCAGCAGATCAGATATGCTGAGTTAAGCATTAACGAGTCAAGCTAATATGGTGAATTGTGAATTGTGAACTGAAAGAAAATGTTCGTTTCTCCCATCCCTGCTATATAGGTCGTAACCTCCAGCAAAGGAGTCATGTGGACAGTCAGAAAAATAGTGTTTAAGTGACTGATACTAAATCCAACAGAGTACATCTGTTAGGGCCCTTAATGAATACTGCCAAAGAGGTTAAGTTTGTGTTCACATGATAGGCTTTAGACCTATCTTAAAGCAGTAGATCTTCTCCCAGCCACTGCCTTGAAGCTGTGCGACAGAATTAATTTCTCAGCTAGATTATTGTTGCTCACATTTTAACAGCTGAAATACTTCCAGTCAAAGCCTGATCATCTGATAATGTATAATAAGAATATATTGAATAGAGATATTCCTGTTACTGTGGTCAGAGATAAAAAGGAGAGTGCTTTGAGTCAAAATTTCAGAGTAAATACTAATCAACATATTCCCAGGATTTAAGAGTATCCTTTGGACTCTGGCATCAGGAGAATGTTATAAAATCAACTTCTGTCTCTTTCTGAGGATGGCAGCATTAGCTCAGCTGTGCCAATCCGACTGCAGCAGTCAGCAGAAGTTGTGTATGCAGCCATAGAGCTGCAACAGAGTCTGATCATCATCCTGATGAAATTACACTGATCTAATTTGCACGCTGTGAAGACATTTGGCACTGGCTGGATCTGAGCCGTGACATCTTCATTGGAACTAAAAGTACACTAAGAAGTGACATTACATTTCATACTCTTTTGTGCCAGACTGTGGCATTTCTTCCTCTTTGAAGGCATTATTTCAAGAACATTTAATTTGGCTTTGATATGTCTGCCATTTTGCTATGCAGGAATGTACTGAGCCAGAAAAGCTCAGCTGTAATAAAGTTTGGCACCATCAGCCCACCATATACCTGCACCATCCTGTGCAATTTAATTGGCATTCAGTGGGTTGATAAATGGATTGGCTTAATGAGACAATATACGTGACATATGCAGGACTCTCCTGAGGAATAAGATTCATTTTTGCACTTCACACATCAACATGCTACAGATACCAACACAGTCACCTCCAGCAGCTGTGCTATAACCAATGACATGCCTTCCACTGTGTTGACCAATATCTCTGCTATCTCTCAAACTAGCTTTACATCATTTTCCATTAAAGAATGTTCCTTTCTGAATTTTTTCATTATCCTACTGATTGCAAAAATAAAGCAAGATACTGTAACTGCCTTTGAAAGCTCCTGTGTAGTATAATATCCATATATTTTGCTGGTATAAATCAATAGCCTATCTTCATAGCTTTCTGAGGATTAGTGCCTCCATGTTTAAAAAAAACTTCTAGTTGTAGTTTGAATACAGTATAAGTCAAAACTAAAATTATTCAGTAAAATACACATAAAAGTAAAGATCTGTGTTATGCAATTTTAAATGACTATGAGTAAGCATGACCTATTCTTCTCGAAGACTCATTTGTATGGAAGAATTAGTTTTATGTTAGAGCCATCTCTGAATTGAGGGTGAAGATGGAGATCTCTGGGAAATTGCAGAGCAGCTGACAAAGCGGAGCATTTCAGTGCTATTACAGTACAAATAGTTTCTGATTGCTGAAAAACTTCGTTTAGACTTTTTTTTTCCCCAAAGAACCCCTAATTTTGCCTTAGGAATGAACAAAAGAGAATCAGTAACATCAGGGATCTGGTTCAGTGTTTAAAAAACAGTGGTTTCATGGTAGATCTTTGAATTTTGCCTCTCAGATGTAACCATGAATGTAATCAGTGTCCTTTGATGTTTTTCACAGTCCTGCTTCTCAGGGTTATAGATCCTTTAAGAGTTAGGATTTAACAACAATCCAGAGAGCTAATCTGTCTTGGACAAGAGAGATACACATCCAGCTTTCTGGGATTTTACAAAGTCTTGGAAAACAGAGACAGAACACATTAATCCACTTACACAACACATACACACTGACAGTTTCTTAGCTGACTTAAAAATGTACATATATATCTCCCATATTTTAGAACAAAACCATTCAGTATGACCAAGTTCTCAGTCATCATTACCACCAGGATAATGAGGATAAATTGCAAATAGTTTTATTGGTCTTTCTTCTCTGGTGTAATTCTGAGGGTCAGATTCAGATGCTTTAGGTGAACCAGTTGTTTATCAAGATATAGAAAGGAATCATTACCAAAGAGCTGGAAAAAATAGTCGAAATTGTGTAGGCATGAGGAAAACTGAGAGCCAGAGCACTGTTTGCTTGTCTTGCCCTTGAGAAACTGTGTAAGGATTTCCAAAGGAACCTTAGGGAATGAGCAGCCGAACTCCTGCTGAATGTACATGCATAATGATATATTAAATTCCTTTTTTCTGTTGGAAACAAAAGCTAGTCCACATGTCCAAGAATGTACAGACTCACACTACAGGAATGGCCACTACTTCAACCTGGAAAAGAAAATTTGGCAGAGGCAAAGAGGTGAGTGAGGCTGCAGCTGGCTGTTGCTGAGCTGTGCTCTGGGCCGTCACAGTACCTGCCGCTGGCTTCTTGTCCATAAGAGGGAAGAAGCCCACGTATCACTGCCTCAGATTTCAACTGGGTGCCAGTTTGATGCTTGCAATTCTGCTCTAAGGAAAGCCTCATACATGCAAATAAGCCCAAGGAAACTAAAAAATGAAACGGTGTGTGACAGTTTCTAATTACTGCGTAAAAACAACATATGGAAACTTCATTGTCCATTTCATCCCTCAACATGTACTATCAAGTTAGATTTCTTTTGCTCAATCATTCTCTCTAGAGCATTTGGAGCTGTTTCACTCGTATTATATGAAGAAAAACAGCACTTGATATGAGCAGTGTGATGGTTTTACTTTCTCTGTCCGAGCTCGTTAATCTCACGGAGGGTTTAAAAAAAAGCAACAACCTTACTGGCTTGGCAAAAACTGTAGTGCTCCAAAAAAGCAATGATTTCTCAATTCTTTTTCGGAAATATTCCATCTATGGTAATGAATCATATTTGAAAATGTGTGAACATTGAGAAAGAGGGGAATAATATAGTATTTAAACATAGCCATGGTAAATGCTAACGAGTAGAGAACATCACTTACTGATGTGTGTTGTTGAGGTGAATTATTGTAGATCAATGAAGGAATAGGAAGTATGATTTCTTTTTCTGTACAATTAAATAGGAGGAGGTATTCTTCTAAGCTTTTAAGTGTTTTCTCCTAGATTTCAAATTGAAATATTTGTAATGGAAGCATAGGAGAAAATTTAGAGGATATGTTTGGGTCAGAGGAACAAAGCATACATTGAAGTCCCGTTTTCTATGAGCAAAAGTCTTGCAGCCTTCCCTATCAAGCCCTGTGGCCACAGAAGCAGTCAGTTAATGAATCAGAAAAAAGCTGGTTACCAGATGTCCTTACTTATTAACACACACATCGCATTCTGTAATGGCATTCACTAAACAATCTGTGTGGAGCAGCCTCTGCTCTGTTTAAAGTTCCTTTTTCAAAAAAGCACTTCTAACTTTTCTTCCTCTGTGATTGATTTCAGGTTAGCTGTTGTTAAGATGCTGCCAGGCATTTTGTCTAATTGAAATTTCTCCCGCATTCTGAAAGTTCCTCAGGTACCTAGCAAAACAAAACAGTTTTCAGCATTTATTCTTTTCCTTCTAAAATGATAATGAAATAAGATAAAATAAAAAAAAAATATTAACTTAAAAGCAAAGCAGGAGAGAAACCAATTCTCTTTGATGGGTTTCCACTGCTGCTAATTTTAATGCCACCCATTGTTCAGCTCTGCAGTCTAATTTTATGTTAATATCCTGAAAGTTGTCAAATCTTGGCAAAACCTATGCATAAATTACACAGAAAGTAGCTCACAGGAGGGGGAAAGTAATGACTGTCATGGTTAGCCAAACCCATTAATAGTCTGACAAGCAATAACCCAAGAGCTCTGGTCAACTGCTGCAGACATCTGTGAAACTTTTGCAATTAATTTTTTTTGGAGGAGGTATCAGCTGTGAAATAGCACATAAGTGACTGATTATTATCAGCTCTGCTGGTGAGGGCAGAACTGATCAACTCCAAGCATTCATCCTTCTACCACGTTATTGGTTTTTGAATATAAAGGTTTTATTTTTTCCTTATTCTTGAGGCACTCTAATCTCCAGGAAGGGAAAAGGAGGCGTAATTGTACATGAGTAGCACTTATACGTAATCTTTCATATCAGCAGTTTCCAGAGAACTTTACAGAGGTCATTAGCATTATCTCTGTCTATAAAGTGAAGAAACTGAGGCAGAGTAATGTCTGTGTGCTCATGCACGACAGAACATCAGTGAGGCAGACAAATGGATAGAGGGGCTTTCCTGAAGTCGGATATTAAGCCAGAGGTGTGTCTGCTACATCAAGCACTGCTCTATAAAACTGTAAGGTCACCTGTTTAAAAGCTGGAAGCAGCACACTGTGCTGAGAACACTGTAGCTATTTGGTAAATTATTTATCAAGTTTTTGATCAAACCAGGTCCCCTGAATTCTAGTTTATAGGCTGAAGGGTCAGCTGAGATCTGTTCCATGATTCTTCATGAATACAAAATTCATAGGGGAAAGTGCCTTATAATTGGGTTGACCTGGTACAGGTCTGCAGCACCAAAGTGCAGGCCTGTTAAAATTGAAAATGCATGCATTTTAGTTTCTGAATTAATGCCCTGCATGGCTGACATGCTCACAAGTAGCCCCTGGATCCAAAAAGAAGAATTATTTGCCCTGTTGCATTACTGTGCCTGTTTTTTTACCTGCTTTTGTATAAAATCTAAAATCCTGATAAGCATTTGTCACTGGTACACTGTATTTTTGTCTTTAACAGGACACCATTACTGGAAGTTTTTACTGAATTAAATCCTATGTACTTCCTTAAAAGCTTTTCTTTAGGCGAGGAAATTCTGGTTTTGTCTAAGTAGATGGTCTGAAATATTGACTCTTAATTTCTTATTGTCACTACAGTACAAAATAATCCAGTAGATGCTAAAACCAAAAGCAAAACCTCTAAAAATCCTCAGGCACCATGATTTATTTGTAATGCTATACCCCTAAAGAAAATAATTGCTCTCACCAGTATTAATGAACAGATAATTAACATGATAAAATACATGGGGCATATAAAAGTGCAGCCATATCTTATTTTTTGACTACAATATAGACCCTTATGTACTGTTATAACAGCCATTACATTCCAGATCTTTAATTTTTATACTTCGCTTTTTTCATTCTGCATCTTGAACTGTTTTAAAGCTTAGTGGACAACATAGAATAAGCAGGCACTTTAGGATATATTCTGAAAAAAAAAGAAATGTTACTCAAAAAATGGGATTTTTAAAACCAAACTTATCTTGGAAAACACAATAAAAAAGGACATGCTAAATGTGGCACATAAACTGATGCCCACAGTCTGGAAAACAAGTTTGCTACTGCCTTGGGACACATAATTTTTAGAAATAATGGACCATTTGGCAGTTCTGCACATGTCACCAAGCATGCTTGGAAACACCATGGGCTTTGCTTTATTAATATACATGATTTGAAATAAATTCCCTCTGAAATGCTGGAGAAATCCTCAAAACAACTAATTCACGTGACCTTTCATTATTTAAGATAGCCTTTATACTCAGGCTGTCCTGTGCTCTCAGAAAAGAGAGATATTATCTAGGCTACTGTTTTTCATCCCCAAACCCTGGCAGAAAGCAGTTCTGTGGGAGAGACTGCAGTGCACAGATGGGAAACTATCAATGGGCATTTACTTGGGGTGCTGCCTCATTCCAATTAGAAGAAAGAGAAAGGAAAAACAGAATCTTGATCTTGGTTCTGTGAACCACTTCAAACTGAATTTAGGATACTTTCCCACCGCAAGGTAGCACACACTGCCTTTTCTAAAAGGTCCTTAAAAAGATCCTGAACAACAGCAGCGGCAGTGGAGAGTTCAGACACAATGCTGCAGTCAGTGCAGTCCTAGGAATCCTAAAGGTGAACATGATCAGTACAGGCAACAGAAGTATCTAGGTGTCAGACGACTCTGCTTCAAGTCCAGCCATACCCATGGTGCAGTAAAGTAGGTGAGAGGGCGTACCAATTCTCACACATCATTTCTAGGAGCTTTAGCCCTATGGAGTCCTGTCAGTCCAAGAGTACAGTCTCTGCCATTGTGCTCAACCCTGTGCAGAGACTGAATGCCTGAAGGTGCCCTTCTGCCCTTGTATCTCTGCAAAGACATGGACACAATTTAGCTTTTAGTTCCTCGAATGAGCTGATCCTTGTTATTCAAAAGCCTCTTTTCTCTTGACCGTAGGTTATTTGGAGGAGAAGGATTTGAAGCACCCCCTTTTTTGCCCTTTGGCACAGAAACTTCGATAGAATGTTTAGGCTGGACAAAGGCCTGCTCAGAATTAATATAGCTTCACTTTTTGTTGAGAAACTTATTAATGAATTAAACCTATGCATTTTTAAATTGTCTGTTTCTTGATATGTAACTACAAAGTAGGAAAATAAAGAAATTAGATAAAAATAAACAATAATATAATATATACATACACACACACGCATATGTATATATGTATATATATATAAAATAAAAATAAGACATGGACAAGGTCAGAAGAAATGTCAGGCTTTCCTAGAATCAAGAAGATGAGTGAAGGGGATATTCCATTTTAAAATTCTGGTTCTTTAGACTAGATAATTGTTGTTTACCCCCTTTCCACCCTTTCCCCGTTCTCTTCGCTTTCATGAAGAGAAAGTCAAGATTTTGATTTTCTTTTTTGGTCAACACCGATGGTTTCTACATCAGTAAATTCAACTTACTTGTGACTGCTCTCTGGCATATGGTGCAAACTGGCCCACATCCATGCTATGAAACTGTCTCACTGTCCAAAGGGTGTTTGTGTTCGTGCTACCTATGGGGAAAGGTCCTTGAGAATTGTTTGGAACTGCTGTAGCTGGGAAAAGCCAGGAGTGTGTCAGGGACTCTTTTAACAATTTAGCGGTGTAGACAATCAAATCCCACTGCTTGGAAGCATTTCCCTGGCACTTTTAAATCTGCTAGTCTAGACACAGCTACTGTGGTCAAAATCTGCTTCCTCTATTCACATAAATAACTCCAGTGAAATCAGCTGTGAGATTGGCTGTAAAACAAGAATTCTGTTTTGCAAATGATTTTGAGCATTTGGCCTTCGTTCTACTTTGGGGAAAAAGAAAACAACCCACAACCTCGAGCTTTCAAATTTTTAAAATTAAACAACATAACTGAGAACTATCCAAATAACAAATAACCAAGTGGCCAATATGTTCATCTAGAATGTAGGGGCTCACGTTGAAATCTCTATCTTCTCTATGTGAGAAAAGCTTATTCCTGATGAGTCACATTCCTGATGAGTTTGAGAATCCAGTATATTGGGAATTCAATATATCAGGAATCCTGGTGCTCCAAATTGTTTTATTTTTTACATTAGCATGAAAGCTTAGCCTGAAGCTGAGGAAATTCCAATAAAGAAATACCTTTACTATGGAAAAAGTGTTTTGTTAAAGATGTCCTGGTAATTTACGGGATGTGATTCCAGAAGTTCAAACCCATCCCCCCCCCATAAACCAAACCCACAAACCAACTCTGATCCCAAGCCAACTCAGCCTAAACTACAGTAGTGCCTAAGACATTTGCCTAAGTAATGTCTCATCGCAGAGCTCACAGGAGTTTAGGTGGGTAAGGAATTTTCTCAGACAAAAGTTTTTCTTTTTTAACTAAATTAACTTGTACATGAATTTAGTGAAGTAAAAATATGAAAAAATATACCAGCTTTGACTGTAATGTTTTAGAAAAAATACTGTGAAAATTTTGATAATCTTTTCGAGTATAAAATATTAAGCCTTTGTTTAGCAAATATTTTCATTTCACTTTCATCTCATAGAAGAAAATTAGAAAATAATTATATATAATACTATATATATTCATGTGAAAAATATAAACTAATCAAACATTTTGGGGTTGAGGTCTGAATATTTTATTTTGATTCTTGCTTGAAAAATTGGTGTTTTTATCTTTTGCCTTTTATTCCGAAATAGAAAATAAAATCTATCCCAGCTTTAATAAAGTCTTTTATAATGGTAGTATAGGGTTTGCATATAAAGCTAATTTTCTGGAAAAACAATAAGTGAAAGAATATTTGTTATAATCCTCTGAAAAATATTTTTAATTTAAATCATCTTTTGCTAGACATGCATTTTCATTATGTTTTTCCATATGTCAGGTCAGATTCGTATTTATTTACTTCGGTTTTTTTCTATAATGTCTCCATATAGAAAGAAGAAAGAAATATGCAATAACTGTTGTATTTTGAAAAAAAGGACTTAATTGAAAAAATACCTCTACATAGAATATTATTTGTGTAAAATCAGTTTAAAGAGCACATACCGGACACAACAGACCATACGTTAGCTTTCATTAGAGGCACTTTCACACACAGGTGGTCGGCCTCATATGGAAGCGTCATAGACACAAACCCTGTGCAATTCACCTACAGTCACATATTAAACTCGCATTCTGTGTAATCAAACACATTAGACTTATCTTTTTGGAACCTTTGGGATTATACATCATTAACTGTGAGCAAATCCTTGTGCACCTTGCATCAAGCTGTTGCTGATGACACTGCTAAAGCAGTCAGAATGTGACCTGAACACTCTTACAGGTATTGATGCACATGCTGAGGCCACGTTCAGCGAAGACTTGATGAGAGACTTTGCATGATGAGTCAGTCTCTGCAGGCATGGAAACCCCCACCCCAAAATAAAAGTAGGCAGTAGGTCTACTGAATTTACTAATTAGACAAAGGATGGAGGAAAAAGTAAGGTGAATCCCTTGAGCAGAGAGGACCGAAAAGGGACCTCTGTGTTTCAAGTTTTTCACTTGTCTGATTCCGAGAGCAGAGGGGAAAGGGGATCTTGCTCATTGGTGCAATTGTGTGATATCCATTCCCCGGGGAAAGAGCTGGCTGATGGCCGCTCACACATACCTCATTTATACACAGGTCAGCTGATTTTCTACAGCCCTCCTAGACTCAAGCATTTCACTGACACCTGCCTCCAAAGAGAGGATGATGGTTAGACATGAAAGACTTGGAGAGCAACAACTGACTGAGGGCTACCTACAGCAACACCCAGCACCAAAGAGAGGATCATGGTGTTGCTGTAGCCACACAGAGGCGGGGCTGCCTCTAAAGAGGCAGCCAGGGGCAGAGCCAAAATCAAATCTAAAATGAAAAATATAAAGGGTTTTTTCTTCAAGTCCTTTTCTTTTTTTTTTTTAAAGAGATTTTAAAAGTAATTTTAAACTGACATCCTTTCTCTGTAATATGATCCTGCTGCATTTGACATCATTCTAGGCAAAGACATGAATGATTCAGAGAAAAATACCCACTGAAGCCTACAATGTTTGTTACTGGCAACAATGTAGACTAAGACAGTTCATGAGTTCTGATTTTTTTTTTGTAATTCTAATGATCTCAGTTGACAAAATACATTAAGCAAACTAGTAATCCATTCACATTCCAGTACAGGACTTTCAGAATAAAAATGCAGGTTGGATTGAAAAAATGTCAATCATCTTTGCAGAAGGCTTAAAGGCTTATGTTTTCTTTATTATTTTGTATGAAAATACTTAGAAATCCAAATACTACTGTGAAATGGAAATACTTTGGAAGGAAGTATCCATCATTGAAAACAATATTGAAAGGCTGAAATATCAGGGTTACATACATTACAGCTAGAATGAATGCACAGTGTCTTAACACAACAGCATTCTCGCCTTTTGATTTTCTTTTTTCGCAAATGAAGATGTATTATAACATCTGGAACTAGTATATTGATTGATTCATTGTCACCATCCATAGGAACAATTATATAAGTATCAGAACTCTTTTACATTTTCAAAATACAGCTATCTGCTTCCTCTATTCAGGTATATTTTAATATTTAAAATATATGAGATCACAGGCTCTCAAGTACTCAGCTTCAGTCTGCTGGAGTTCAGTAATGTTTGACTGAATTTACACCAGAATAATTGAAAGCAGAATGAGATTGTCTTACTACATAGTTATATACTTTTTCCACCAACTTATAAAAGATAAACTAATGATGATCTCTTTCAGACTTTATTACTTCATAGGAGCTCTCTTGCTTGCTGTTCATCTCTCTTTCTAATTCTCATTTACTTCTTATATATATATAGCTTCATTAATTATTGTAAAATTCATTAGATCAGAATGAATAATTTTTATCCTCAAGGTCACTAAATGCATATTCAAATTTGGTGTTTGTTTTTTGGGTTCAACAGTGGGTTTTTGGAATGTCTGAGAAGAATGATGTCCTTAAAAACTTGTTTATCCATAATTTTCAGACTGGTATGTTTTTAATTACTAAAATTTAAAGGAGCTATTATTCAAAACATATTTTATGAGTTGTGTGTTTCCAAGTCCAATATTCTGATTTAGGGATGTGGATCTCAAGAACTTCAATCTGAAGTTAATCTTTGTAAATCAGGCTAGAGTGGATTAAAATGCAAGAAAGGAAAAAACCTTACCACAGGTTAATGAAATGGACTGAATCTAATCCAAAAGAAACTAAGTGATTATAAATTGAAGATTACTGCAGAATAATTCCCCTGTAATCCTTCTATAGTTGACATTGGATGTGTGACTTTCTAAAGGCAGGTCTATCAGAGTTTAATTCCTTCAGTGATTTTTTTTATTATTTTCCAGAGCACTGAATTGTCTTATATAACTAGTTCACTGCAGTTCTTATAGGATTTAAAAAATCCTTTTCCACTTTGTTTATAACTCATAGAGAAATCTGCACCTTGATTCTTTTTAAGAAGAAGGTCGAGTATTTTTTTGTTTATTTTTAAAAACAAAAAAAAAATTGTTTTCCAACATCTCTCCCTGCATTTCTTTCCCTAAGCAAATTAAAAGAATAAGTTATTAGAATGAAACCTTTTGCATGTCTGGTTTTGATTCCAAAACCTCCCACCAGGTTGAGTGGGTTGGGTGGGATGCTGTTGGCCATGTGTGCAGTTAGGACACACCACTGGCACATGCTCAGCTTGCTTCCTCTCAGGTGCCAGAGCCTCTTCCATAGGCTTGCTCTCCAGTCTGCTGAATGGCAATAAATCTGGTCCTTCACTCATACAATTTTTCAGGGAAAATAAATAATAGTTTTAATAACGGTATTCTCATTTAATTATACTGGATAAAGAGAAGATTTAAATAAGCAAGAAAAATTGGCATTTATAGGAGAAGAAGATAAAGAGTAATAGGAGTGTTTGTACTACAGCAATGTAGCAGTGCCATATCTCATTCTTACCAGATCAGTGCAATTCCACTGATTGCTTTGAAGCTGAAGTCAGAGTGCTTAACAGCCAAAACTCTCTTTCAACTGTAACTGTGTGTTTTAAAACTTCATATAAATGAAGGTAAATTTTTGCACCAACAGAAAAGTTACCTACATAATTATTAGACAAAAAACTTTTACTTTTTATAATAATGCACAGAAAAACAGTGGTGAATTTAGAAAATTCTAGCTGAGAAGAAACTACCATGTTAGAGTTCTCATTGCAGTGAAGATGCAGAATCAAGACAGAGCACACATGATTGATATTAAGATTCTGATCTTGTTCTTTAACTGCCTTTAGTATTCCAGGCTAGATCCTTAACTATTTTATTCTCCAGTTTCTCCAACTGTTAGTCAAGATTGAGGTGCTTCATAGTCTTTGCAAGCTGTTTTTTTACTAATCAGTACATATATGTACATACAAAGTGTGTCATATTCATCTTTGTTTCTTTTCATTTCTGCTGCAAGATATGGTATTTTTGGTAAAGAGGTGATTTTCTTGTGAAGGTTGTATTTTAATCTACATAGGGCACTGCCTATGATCTGGATAGCATATCTGTCAACACAGCATTGTTGACAGTATACATTAGTAGAAATGCAGTGTGACCTGCACCAGCATATGACAGCCTAAATGTTTTTTTTCTCAGTTATTTGGAGAATTTGCAGAATATATCCTCCTTCTGGATGTCCAGAAAATTTATGCCCCATGCTCCAGAAATTCTATAGCTATTTTGCAGATGAAAGGAAGAAGACACTGTTGCAAAGTTAAGTTAAACTGCTCCTTTGTTTTGTCTAAGTGAAGATTTTATAAACAAGGAATGCAGAATGAATTTATAAACAAGGATTTATAAACAAGGAATGCATATTATAATAAAAAGTAATCCAGGGTCCTTTAATATCCATGACACTCCTAAGAGAAAACATTTGCTTGCTTAATCCAGTGAAATTTCTAAAACTGATGACCCTTTCCAGACTGCTTAGTGCAGACCAGTTCTTTGTGGCAATCAAACAGGCTTTGTATCATCAGAGGAAGTATTTCTGCCTGGTGTTAAGGGGCTGGGATAAATCTGAAGGGCAGGCAACAGGAATTTAATCTCACTAGTATTCTCTACATGTACTCTAAACGCAAAGACGTAACAAACTTCCTGTAAGTCAGGAAACTCACTGACACAATAAAGCAACAGCACATTAAGTGTTTTAAATCTCCAGGGCAACAGACATGGTGATGGATGACTCATGCACTACTAGTCAGCTCTTGAGTAATCAAGTGAATAAACTTTAAAGTGATAGTGGCTATATTCTCCATTAGAAGCCCTCACACCTGCAATTGGCTTGGTGACATCTAAGATCAAGAGCTTAAGGGTTTCTTGAATGTAACCTGTATCACCCCAGAGTTTTGGTGTGTCACCTCTGATCGCTGTCCCCAGTATATTTCATTGGTTATTCATGGTCAAAAGCCACACCACACCACGCTAAAGGTCTGCAAGGTCTGCAGAAGCCTGTTCTGCAGCAGCTTTGTTGTGTTTTACAGATCCTTCTCCCTTAACAGCAGTACTGCTGTGGCATCCGTGGTCATCTGAAGGCACAGAACAACATTCTGTCATCTGCATGACAAAGTGTGTTTGCCTATTACTGTACCCCTCATTTGGTTATAATTTGACCTCCATTGCTTCTTCCAGTAATGGAAAATGTTTCTGACAAGACGCTCCTTCATTTGATATAATTTACTGCCATCTCTTGTGTACTTTGCGTGCTTTTAGTCTGTTTTACAGAGTATGAAAACTAGTCTCATTGCCTCAAGTTTAAACCAACCTAACCCAAGAGAAGCCTTGTCCTATTTTACTGATAATCCCTGTTAGTTCTTTAGAAGCATGAATCCCAAGGCTGCTATATTGGAAGGCCACAAAAGATGATTCCCTTTGATCACATCGCATATCTGATCTCTATTTAACCTACTACTATATCCCAAGAACTGTCAGTTTGAAGAATTCTTTGAAATGGCTCAATCTCTTTTCCACATTTATGTTTTCACTTGTCACACCACAGTCATCAACAACCTTAAGTAACCCAGAGTTAATTCCAGGAACTGATTTTTTTTTTAAATGTATGTAATTTCCCCTTAATTTCTTGTCTTAAGTTCAAATGATACTTCCTTACACACATACAGACACAAATGTATATATACGTTTATGTGTTACCAACACACTGTTTGGGACTTAGTAAAATCATAAATAAGATAGGATCTAAAGAATAGAACTGTTCTTAAGAATTACGGCCAATGTAAATGTGAAAAAAGGAATGGTTCCTCCTCCAGGATGCCTTAAAAATACACTGTGGATGTTGTTAATTGTTTGGGATGAATTTTAACATAACTCAGAGAGTTATGAAATGGTTGAAAGCTTTCTCTTTACCTAGGATAAATCTTAGAGAATAATAAAGTGCCTCCATAGCCTTTTTTCGCTTCACCTAACAGTATATTCGAATCCTCTATCATTTACAGAGATGTTCAGGTACTCAGGACATAAAGGGTTTTTCTTGCTGTAGAATCAGTGAACACTAATTTATAGAAAGCAGAGAATCTGCCTAAGGTTTTGTGTCTCAGAGTGGAAAATCCTCCATAATTTGGGTTTTAAAATATGAGACAAGTTAAGGGATATCAAGCTGTAGCACTGAACTCCTGGAATGGATCTGACAATTTAGACTGTATGGTTATGAAGGCAGGGAAATTTTTAGCTTCCTGAACTTTTAGTTGTTTTTCTCTATGAAAAAAAAATCAAAAAGAAATATAAGTTAAATGACAAGAAAGAAGAGTTCTGGTCCAAGGCACTGTTTAAAAAAAATTCAGATACCAAATGACTGTTGGAGGTACACGACCCTTTATAAAAACAAGAGTAAATCTACAGTTCTTGGAAGTCCAGGCTTTTTTGTTACTAATATATCATGACCTTGCCTGCACAATATTTCTACATGCACTATCATTAATCATTAGTACTATTAGATATCCAACATAGTATAAGTAAATTAATCTCAATTTACTAAAACACTAACATACCAACAGCTACCAGCTTTGTTAGATCATAGCACTATGACAAAATGACTAAAACTCAGGACCAGTATAACAAACAATATAACTGAAGTTTAAATGTATTTTTGCACATTTCTTTTTTTAAAAAATAGAACAAGTTATTGGCTTTACTATGGTGACATTTTATTTTGTGATTAATTTAAAAAAACATTGTAGAAACTATAAACTCATTTTAATTTGACAAGCATTTGGTAATTAATTTTCAAACAATGCTATGGGAATCTAAGAAGCACTCTTCATTTGACATGTATTTTATAATTTATTTTAAAACAATGCTGCACGAATCTGCAAAGGCATTATTCATTTGAGAGTTCATTAATTATGCAAATGAGTTGCAATTAACAAATCTGTTCTGAGGATGGCATTTGCATAATAATGAACTTCATGTTTGTGACATTATTTAATAAGATACCTTTGTGCATTTTTAAACAAAACACCCTTGTGAATAATTCGGATAAAAATGGACAACTAGTCAGTAACATTAAAAACCAAAATACTACCAAGAGCAACCTCACTAATATAAATCATATTGCCTAAGCTCTCTGTAATAAAAAGGTATGTAAAAGCTGATTCTTTTATTAGCCTCTCCCTTCCAAAAAAGAGACATTTTCATTCATGGTGTTTTCAAAATGGTGCTTAGGAATAGCACTGGGAAAGAACTGGTATTTATCAAGACAGCTGGAAATAAACAAATGAATGCAAACACCTATTTAGCTTTGCTGCTCTGTGACATAGATTGAGACTCTGCGATGATAGATCTTATTACAATCTTATATGCAGCATGTGAGCCAAAAGCCTAGAGATGATCTTTTGTTGGTTGTATGATTAGCAAAAGGCAGCAGCATTAAAAAGATGATTTGAGCTAAATGTTCTTGCAAAAGCAGAACGGCTGAGTAAGGGCCTTTTGTTTACACCATCACAACAGTGAGTTACAGTTCATTGCAGCCAGGGATCTGAATTCCCGCACATCCCATACAGAGCTTTGAGCAGCAAAGTTTTTAGGGCAATGTGGACCTGCGTGGTAACCGAAGGCAAGATTCTCAGCGTGAAGAAAACGGACTTCAGTCAATCATGAAGCCTTTGTGGCACCTATATTTGTATTTAGCCCAAGACAGTGTCGCTTGGCAACGCTTTGGCAGAGTCTTGGTCCTCTGATGGAGGCAGTGAATCAGTGATGCGACTGATAAATTGACAGTGGCACCTTCTAGGTGCATTGCCTGAAAGCTCAGAAGGCTGGAAATCCTTAGACAGGGCTTGGATCATTCCCTAGTGCCAGTGACTCTCCTCTGGCATCTCTTATATTTATTATTCTGCCGTCTGTCACTGATGAGGAAGTATAGTGCAGCATAGCTGTGTGTGAATTCTCCAGGACTCAGTCAAGTGCTTTGAAATGCATGTGACAGCAGCTTCCATCTGAGAAGGTATATGCAATAAAGGCAGGCAAAACCAGCATAAAGATACATAGAAAAAGATGAAAGAAATGTCTGCAAAAGTTGCATCTCCAAAATCTACAGTACTTGGAAAAAAACCTTAATTAGATAATTTTGGTAGAATACTTAAAAGTAATGAGCAGGAGGAGAAAAGCAGAGGGTATGAGAAACTTTTTCATTAAAGGTTTGATTAGTGTTATGTTCTTATCTATATTTGTACTCAGAGAAGTCCAAAATAATGATTTTATTAACATTAGCATTTACAATGGTGCCAAGGAATTTCAGTTGAGAATGATACTACTTGTGTCAGACAAGATATGGGAACTTCCCATCTAGGAGAACTTATAGTCGAATAGACGAGACAGAGAGAGGGTTTGAGTAGGAGGGGATAAAACAGATAAAATAGTGACATTTTGAGCTATCACATTAATACCACAACATTTTTTTGTACCTTTATAAAGCTCAAAGAAATGGGGTTTTGTTTGGAGACAAAAACAGTATGGAGATGGGAAGCAAGAGAAAGGGGGTGTGAACAGAAAGGTGAGGCAGAATAAAGTGATGGTATCTAAGGGTTTGGAAAGGTATTCCGTCCTCATCAGAGAACAGGACATTCAAAAAATGTGAGAACTCCAGAAACTACTTCCAACCACTAATTCATGCTTAACCATTTTCAAACTAGCCCTTAAACTCCATTCCAAGTGGTATTTTACTCAAAAGACCTTATCATAGAAAAGCTGAACACAGCTTACCTAAACACTTGAGCACTACTCCTAACACTTCTGGCCACATAATTTATGTCAATCTACAGCCTACGGATGTCCTTGCACACGTACTTGATAAGTGTGCAAAAGTCGTTCTTGGCAACATCTGGAGAAGGCACCTGCTGTAGCTGTTCCCTCTCAGCTCCTTTCACGTGGCAATTAACTGATGTCAACGGCAACTTTTGGGTTTATTGTTGGGTTTTGTTGGATATTTTTATTCTTCTTTTTTTTCTTTTTTTTTATTTCTTTTAATAAGAGGCCCAATTTCTAAGGTCTGGCATCTACAAAGAACCTATGTATTAACATTTTCATTTCAGGAGGGATGAGAGGAAGAATCCATCAGGGTGTTGCAGTGATGCCAGTCTTCAAGGCACCCCCAGTTGGTACGGAAGAGAGATCAGGCTGCCTCTTTTGTGTGAACAATTGAAGAGGAGTTATCCCTCAGTACAAAATTAGTAGAGGAGGAAGTTCTAGCAAGGGTCAAATGTCTGTTACTTTATATTATGCATGAATAGGTGATGGTGTGAAAAGAAAAAACTAGAGATATGGTTACTGGATCATAAAATGATCACTCCTGAGGAGTGGCCATGTCACCTATTTGCTTCCTTTTCCTCTTCTTTTTATATTATTTGTCTTAATTGCCAGCTCCACTGCTTATATTTCTTCGGAGCATCCTTCTCAAGGTGCCCAGCCATGCAATGATGTTCCAGAAGTGTTTGGGATGCTGCTGGTGTTCATATCTTCCCTCAAAAACACAGAGGCTGCTATTTCCTTCAAGCCTGTCCCACTGCTTCAGTGTCAGTCTAGTTCCATTCACAGACTTTAAATGATTTTGAGAATCTTCTCCTTTGTGATCCCACTGCCAGGAACTAGCCCCTCACTGGAATTAATCTATGATGCTTTATGTGGGCAGTTTACAAATACTACCTGATAACTTCTTAGTCTTTGTGTCTTTCCCTGCTTTTTACTTCCTGACAGCTTTAATACAGTTTTGGATACCCTTTCAGTGAGCCAGTTATGTTCCATCTCCCTCATTCAGTGTAAAAAGGGCAAGTGGTGACTTTCAGAAACTTTCTGACAGTATTAATTATTATTTTTCAGAAAATGGTTGTGTCAATCAAGTAATTTACTTGATTGTCAAATCAGCATTTAGTGCAGTTTTCTCTCTGATTTGAGATAACTCTTCAGGTGGGATTTCCACTTGTTATTGAGACGATAAGCAGAGCATTGCTATATTAACGCAGCATAAGTGAACCATCTTTGGACAGTTTAACACATTCACAGATGTCTTGGCTCACAAAACAGCTGGGAAGCCTTTGCTGTGTTATATACAACTGAGATACTATTTCTAATATTAAATAAACACCAAGGATCCTCTCCCTTCTTTGTCTTTTGAACTCTCATTAACTTTGTTCTTGTAATTTTGCCACACACAGAGTTAAAATAATCTTACATGTAGATTCATCTATTTGTATTGATCATCCATAAGATACTTCCTTCACAAAATACTTATGTCTTTCTGTCTCAGTTACTTTTATGGATGCAACTTTTTCAGATAACTCAGTCTATAACTATATAATGAACTAGAACTCAGTAGCCATGATATGATTCTTGATACATGGCACTTTTATTTTTGTTTTACCGAAGTAAAATTTAAATCCTTTGAAAAAGAAATAGAATCTATTCCAAGATCAATGTAAAATGTAAATTTATCATTAAAATACTATAGCACTATTGGATCAAGTAGTGAGGTTTTGATATTTTCTCAGTATGAGAGTAGAACTAGATATGACTTTCAAATTTCGGAAATTTTTAATAAATGTGATTCTTCTTCACACATAGAGAAAATATTTCTTAAAATTAATTTGTAGACAAAGGGATCTAACATGCAATTAGATCATGTAAGCATTCATTAATTCATGTAAAATAATTAATAGCTCAGCAATTATTGTAAGAAAATAATGTATTAGTACTAGTCAGTTCATGTTCAATTTTCCTTCATATGATTCAAACATTGGATAAGTCCAGAAGCTCTTGAGACAATTTGTATTTCCTAAAGTCTCTTCAGATGAAAACATGACAAGATACAATATTGAAAATACCTGGGAGATTAAAAGGATGATCTCAAGATCCAAGAATAGCGATGTTAATCATTTCCTCCTATTTCATACCATTTATTATTTCCATCTTATATGTCTCTACAGAAACTTTATTGTTAGTTCTCATTGTCTTGGAAGCTTGATTAACAGAGAACGGGTATTTTTGCAACTGGCACTGACGTGAAAATCAGTAAAAGACTGATGGTCTTAATACACGCCCTGCTCTGAAGGTGCTCAGTTCTGCAGATTCTCAGAAGCACTTTACTTGGAAAAGGTTTGCAGAACTGGGCTGACAGAGGTTTCAGTTATACATTCTGGCTCAATCTTTAAAATATGTAGAAGTATATAGAACTGCCCAAAGGGAACAGAGAACTGAGTTGTTAGATCTTACTAAACAAACCAAAACAATTCTATGAAGACAGTCTCTATACCGTGTAAAAAATATAAGTGGTGTTCTTTAATGGGTACTCAGCTGCAGATGTGCACAGTGGTTTTGGTGTTCCCTTATTGCTCATAAATGAGATTACTGAGAACTGTATTAGCACTGACTATTAATACAGAAGGGCATAGCCTATGCTGCAACAAAAAATGCCACACGTTCATAAATTCTATAACATTATTAGTAGTAGCTATATCCTGTCTACTGTGATAATAATATTGCAGGGGACAGTGGGAATACTGAGGTTTTAAGGAAGCTGTTGTGGAAAAAAAAGCCATACTTTCTGTAAGCTGCTTGGGAGAGGGAACTGAAAGGTTAAAGCTGCAGCTCTATAATGAGTTGACCATTTAACTGTAGCCTCTGGCATATTTCTACTGTGTTTCACTCCCAGCTATTGACCTTTATGCTCTTAGATCGTGGGATTTCCTAGTTGTCCTGTGTTTAACAGGCCTGCAAAGACCAGTCAGAACTTTAGAACCCGAAAGTACTGTGAACTGATTTTGTAAATAGCTGCTTAATAGCTAGCAGTGCCCCAAATCTGAGGAAGTGATGCTTACGAAGTATAAGATAAAAATAACTAATTTTTACCTTCTATAGATAAAGAAATCCTTTTCACTGTTTTGTGCTATCCTCTTATTTGTCCTGAGAGTGAAAGACCAACTCCCCTAGAATAGTTGAATTCTATTTTGTACTGTTTTCCCACTATGAACTGGCAATGCAATTTCAAAGGTTTAAAAGCAATAGATTGAGTAAAATAATTGAAAAGCCTTTGTTTTTCTCTTATGTACTCCCTAACTCTTAGCTGTTTCAAGTGCTTGTTGCTATAAAGTGAATGTATAGCAGACAGTATAATGAATCTTACTGGTGTCGATGTATGTCTGTATAAGGCCTTGTTCAATCTCATTAGCTCTTTCAGTGAGATCTGGAAACCTCTTCTATATAGTCATTTGTTTCCCATGGTGATCCCTTTGAAAGCTAAACATAGGAGGAAGAAAACAACCTTGGCCACATCCCATTTTTGACCTCTTTGCAATTCCTACATGCTCACTTGCTGTAGTACCAGGAGGTGCTATTTTTGACCAAGCTGCATATAACCATGGGCTGGATAATTGACAAGGAAAGAAACAAACATTGTACTGTGCATTTGTGAAAGGACATACAGACACTGAATGCAGAAGGAGTAAGGCCAGCAGCTGCAGTGGTCCTGTTGTGTGGCCAGATAATTTTCCTGTGATATTCTGTAAATTTCTGGTAACACCCATTCACAATTAGCCTTCGAATCAATGGAAAATTCTTACAAACATGAACGTTCAGAGTGAGAGATTGTCTGATTTAAAGTACATCCTTACTCTAATTTAATGTCCAGCTATAATGTTCTCCAGTATTTCCAGAAGTTTCTCTTGAGTTATAGCTCTCTCAGTTCAGTATCAGATTTTTTCTACTTGCTTGACCACCACACTGTATTTTGTTCAACACATTGTGAGTTTAAGAGAGATTCCTCCTGCACAGATTGAGTTTGACTCTTCAGCATTGCGAAAATGATCTGCTGTGGTGTGCAGTGACTGTTTTCACTGGATCCTGCCAGAGCTTCTTTGTGGCACAGAGGAGGTAGCAGAAGGAAATATCCCCTTCCTTTGTACTCACAATCTGTTCTTGCCAGCACAAATCCGTAATTATATAGGCTTGACTGTGGGCAATAGTTACAAGGGAAAAATAAATTCTTTGACCTTCATAGTACGCGTTGGATAATTTCAAGTATAAAAACTTGTCATCACACCTGCTCACTTGTAGAGTGTGTTATTCCCTCTTGTATTTCAGTCACCATCTTCACATCTCTAGTTGTATCAGTGTCATTGTTTTTATGACTCACATAATATTTATCTTCCTTAAATATCCCTTCTTTCCCTACTCTTCTCAATCTCTCATAATTCCTTTCTAATTTGACCATTTCCATCCTCATTCTCCTTTCTGCTTAGGACCATTACACCTGTGCAACAATTAAGAGCTCATTTGAAACTTGTCTTATCCAACTGGACAGTGCTCCTAGAGGCTGTATAAATTTGACTTTTGATTGCAGTCACTTAAGCTGGCCTGTAAAATATCTATTGCTGTCCTTTCCCCCAGTTGCATTCTTGTTTATCTCTTCATGTATGCAAGATAGATAGGGTGTTATCTCTTGAAGATAGATAGGACAAGGAATTTTCTAGGTCAGAATAGGTGCTCTGAACACATCATATGTGAAAAGCCTCTCTGTTTTTCTTCTCAAAACATGAGAAAACAGTGAGTAAGGAATACCTTGGGTAATAGATGCATATAAGGTGATTATATTTTGCCTTTAACTTGAATACAGTTCTATTTGGTTAGTAGTAAAAAATGGATAAAAGATTGTTTAAGAGGCTTAACTACAACTGAAATTAAGCACCTTTCTGCGTTTTATAAATTCTACACATTGAGACACCAGAAGGAGGAGGGCTTTTAATCTTGTTTCCATTCTTTATTAAGAAGCTTTGTGTAATTAGTTGCATTTCTATTGGAATAAATGGTAATTTGGAATTCATCCAAATTGAAAACCTAAATGAAAAAGGAGCATTAGTGCTGGGTTGCATGCTAAAAGAGGCAAACTTCTCTAGGGCAGATCTGTTCATGCAACTTGGCCCTGCTTAAATAAAATCTATAGAATCCATGTGGAATTTAAGTGGGAAAGTAGCACGTAGAATGGATGGGAATGCAAAAGAAAACAGATTTTCAGCCAGAAGGGCAATTCACTTATAGTTAAATGAAAACCCCCTAAAACCAAAGAGAATTATCTATGCTATGTAGAAAGTTGGTTTTGAAATTAAAAAAAAAAAAAGCCTATAAATAAATGCAAAAATATGACTGCGTGTTTTACATTTTTGAATTGAGTGTGTTTCAGCAGTGACTGATACAAGTTGCCAAATGACACTATGCTGTATTCAGGTGACAGAATTATAAAAGTACTCTTGATGCTGCTGTAGGGTATACTGTGTCACTGCTTCCAATTATAAATTCCACTTTGCAGCTGGCTGTGTGTCCTCTTAAAAATATTTGAAAGGCATAAAATTTTCACCTATTTATTCAGGCACTTATGAATATTTTGCCCCCTGTCCTTTTTCTTTTACAGCTAATGATTTAAAGACATTAATCTGTGATGCACTCAGTGCTTTGGGGGAAAATGGCAAATTTTTGTTTAGGGAAGTTGTGACTGATAATGCACATTACCTTTCTGCAGATAAATATTTCATAAGGAGTTTTAGTGCACAGATTTGTGTCCATGAACAACAAGCACACAGGACATGATGGACTGGAATGCCTCTGAAAGAGCTGTCATATTCCATTGTGTCAATCTAAGAGCTGGGGTGTGCTTGAATAAACTTAAAAATTCTTGGTGTTAGTTCTGATAACGTTTTGTTTGTGATGTGGGGAATCCATCTAAGGAAGGCAGAGATTATAGAGTCTTGATACTTGAGCAGAAATAGCTTACTGGTCTGTACTGGATTTCATAATATGCCACATAAATCATGAACTGTTCATTTGACTTTCAGTGCCTAATACTCTCCTTAAAGCCAGGGTAACTGGCCTTTAGAACATGACTCATGATGGTATATATGACAGACCCAGGAGGTCTCTAACTGTGTATGGATTTAATAGTTCAAATGTTTGTACTATAGCTAAAGAGACAACTAGGTGAAATACTGAAAGTGACGTAAATTTCTCTTCACAAGAAGAGATGGAGGAAACATCTTTCTCTGCTGTTAGAAACCTGAGTTTCTCCCATGCAAGCCTTATTTTCCTTTCTTTAGTATTTCAAGGAAGCACTTTTCCTGTGTTTGGTTGTAACAGTAAAGATAGAGATGCTTTGTGTTACAGCTCCACCGGTTTTTTTTCAAGTTGATTGATCTAATAGGAGTTTTCTATCATCAAATTTTATAGGCAGACTACAGACCCCTCTTCCACCCATGCACCAGATTTGAAAGGTTTCCTTCCTTCCGTGCATACATAAAGGAATCAGCTACAATTTACCTAGAAACTGAGTCAAGTCACAAATTTACAGGGTCTTCTAGGAGATGCATAAATTGGAAGCTCACCATTCAAGCACCTCACTTAATTTCACTTCGAAAAAGGACATAAGGTCTACAGTGCTTAGTGATCTATATTAATGAGTTATTTTATTTCCAGAAATAAAATGGAGACTAATGCATTTTCCTGAGTGGCTGCAAAATGTCACTTACAAGAAATAAGACAGTGAGGAGGGCAACTTTATGCTCTGCTCCCTGAAATTTTGAGATGAATAGTTGGGTATATTGCTATGTAGAGGCTCATTGCAATAATCCAATCTAGTTGTGACAAAGGAGTAACACAATTTGAGAGAAAGACAGATCTAAAAGAAAATCTACATTTTCTTATAACAAAAATTCTAGCTAGCTTTGGATTCTGGACCTAAATCTGCATTCGTTGCCTTGTGATCAGCATTTCCTTGCTGGAAACGATAAAACCAGTGAATCTTGAAGGTCCTTTGGCTATGAATCTTTGTAACAAAAAGATGTAATTCCTACTATCTCCCCCTGTGCCATCAGTATGTTACTTTTCTTAAGATAAATGCATCACCTTCATTTCAAAGTGAGCTGTAGTCAAAGTGTTCTCCTATAACCTTAGATTTAGACTAAGCACAAGGGAAACCCAAGCTTACGGTATTATCTGTGTCTATAACACATTGAACTAAGTGTCACAGCTAGCTATTATCAATGCAAATTAAAAGACCTGCTTCAAGGCAAGAAAGGTCAGAAACAAAAGCTGGGAAGTTCACAGAGGGCCCAGCAGCAGATGAACACTTACCCAACTTCTGCTGTCTAGAGAAAAATCAAGTGGTATTTCTTACACTTTCCTCAGTGGGTAGCATGACTAAACTATCACAGAATAAGTCACAGGAAAAAAATCTAAAATATTCTTGAAGATTGGTTTGTCCTGTCCAATCACAAAAGAATAGGCATAGCTAATGAGATCAGTATTCTGATCACTGAACCCAAATCTCTAATTAGGGGAGCCAGGAGATGCTTTGTAAGACCTTTTGTTAGCCTGAGAGGATTCAGATGTTACCCAAAATGTTAGCCCAAGATGATTAAACAGAAGACACCATGACAAAATAAGTAATGCAACCTCTGATTACAAAATATTGTGCTCATTTCAACATGAAGTATCCTATGCAAAAATGTGTATGACTTTTTATGCCTCTACCAGGGATTGGAGGAGGTGGGCAAATTTAGTTTTGAAGGATACATGAGTGGGGAGTTCATCAGATCTTTGCAACAAAATATGAATGCATAAATACATGAACATTACTTTTTTGGTACTTTCGACTGTGTTTGCAGCTGCCAAAATTATGTTACTGAAAGTAAGTTTCTCTTGTTACGTTTCAGGAGTGATCTTTCCAGGACTACCACAAAGTACAGCTGTTTTTTCCTGGTTGTCATTACACTTTTTCACATTCCACATCTGTTCTGAGCATATGTCTAGATTAAGTTTGAGAGCTTTTCCATGTATGCAACATCCTCATATTCTGAAGATACATCAAAGTGACATATTGCTACTGTCTTTTGACCAATATTTTCAACTTGTGACATGCAGCAACTGGAGAACAAATACAAGACAGTTGTCTACTATCAGGGCAACTAAAACTTTTGACTATATTTAAAATCTTGTTTTTAAATGATCCTCTGCTCGAAGTGTAAGCAATTACTTTCATCTAGCATTTCTTTATGAACCTATTGTAGTTTAACTTTAAACAAGAATATTCTCATGTGAATAATCACCCCATATGATAATTTTTTCACAAATATTGCAATAATCAAGCTTTCCCATTGCTTCTTTTGCCAATTTCACACTAATCTTTTCTGTATGGCTTAGAAACTGAAGGTATTTACTTACCTATGGTTTTGAGCACAAACATTTTCTACAAACTTGAACTGAGATACAAATGCTTTCTATCCTTTTAAAATGTAGCACTGTAGTGGCTTTCTAGGTCTGCTTATCTTTGGAGTTGGAAAATGTTGAATTTTCATTTTGTCAAAGGCATCTGTAGAACAAAATTGGCTAAAAAAGTGTTTTATGTTACAGCAGAGTGAAGCCATGAATCACATGGTAACACATTAGAATGACTAGTATCAAAGGAGCCCATGGGGATTTTAGGAAAAGGTAGTTAAGCAATTAATAAAGATATTTAAAATCCTAATATGGCAGATACAGCTTTGAAGGCAGCAAGGGATTAATATTTATTTAATAGATCAACAGATTCTGTGCCAAAAAAGAGATATAAAAGGAGCTACCCTACTCTGAATGAAACATGCACAATTTGAAGAATATTTTGTGGCAGCAGTGACATCAGCACATCACACTTTGTCATGATAGCTGAGAAAAATATCTCGCCTTAAAGAAAAAATTACCTTTGCTGCTTCTGACTATTTTGGCTGAAAATTACTTCCAAGCTCTGTCACAACATGTTGACTGCAATCTTCAAAGAGAAAGGAACATATTGCTACTTAACAGAGGTGACATGGCTTAGTTACATGATTGACAGCAGACAACAGTAACTGCTCTGCAATATTTTATGGGGTTTGGTGTGACTATCACCTGCATGTAGGAAGGGAACTTTCCAGTTTCCAGAATTGCTGGTCGTGTTGGATTGGTAAACTCCATTTAGGACAAATCTTACTTCTCAGCAGAAGAGAAGTAAGACTTCTATGTTTATTATAATTGTTTTCAGAAGTTATTTACAACTGGCCTTGCCTAGCATAGTCTCTGAGGTGCAGTGTGTCACGAGTGGGAAAGATTGCTGTAAAATTCCTTTATTTCTTTTTGCAGAAAACTTAGAATGCTTAAAAACCTCATCTTCCTTAGCTGTACTTTAGCTTTCCAGAACACGGATGTATTGCCATACTTTGCAGTTAAAGTATTAATGAGGCTGCTGAGGAGGATGATGAACAAAACTACTATTAATGTACTGGTTTCTTCAGACACAGGAGGTGGGGTTGCCTTATGTCACCTGCTCCAGGGAAAAATAAAATTCTGTCCAAAAGCTGGCTTTTCTTAAATCAGTTAAAATAGAAGAGAACTAAGAGGTGACAACTGTTCCTGTGGTCAAAGTTCAGGGACTTTTACATACAGAGGTAGAAAGATAGGAAAAATACAGGCAGTATTTACAGTGTTATCAGATACCCACACATGGAGAGGATGAGAGGCTTCAATGAATGCAGCAGTACAGAGATACTGAATCTATCTCACAGCTGACATTATTTCTTTTATTATTTTTCAATAAAAATTATACAAGTGTAATACAAAATTCATCTAAAAACATCAGGAGAACTATTCTTTATAGTTGCTTTTGGCATCATGGAGGACTAAACTGAAATCAGTAGCTAAGAATGGAAAGCTGAAAGTCAACAGTTCTCACTGGACCATCAATCTATGCAATAATGATGAGGCAGATGTGATGCTTTTTAACTTCTGCTTAGTATCTAACAGTTTTTTTACTCCAGCTGATTTCTTTTAGACTTTGACTCTATTATACCCATTGCTTAAATCCTAAGAAGCCTTTGTTTTTGACATGTTGATTTAAGGAGAATTTCTCAAGAAACAGTAAATGATGCCATATTTTATAAGCTGACTTCTACTGTACATTGCTGACAAAGTAGCTTTGCATGTATCATTCTATTTTAAGTGACAGTCTCAAATTTATTGATAAAGATAATGCATTTATAACAAGGTGAATTTAGTAACTACCACCATATATCCCTTTTAGAATCATATGCTAATGAAAAAGATGCTCTAATCATTAGGGCTTGAGCCCACTGAATACAACACCTTCCAATTAGCACTCCCCAGCTTGAATACTACCATTAACATTAAACAGCAAAAACAAAAATGGGTATCAATTCACATAATAGAAACTAATTGATGAAGTTGGAGGGTGTGATTATTTGTGATTACTTTACAGTCATGCACTGAATGTAGGAGAACCCCAGTTAGTAGTTAATCTCTAGCTACCTCTTTGAAGATAATGAAATTGGCTTCCTACTGATGATTATTCATTAACAATTAATTCTTTCTTGGTGATCTGCTTCATTTTCAGCTTCTCACCATAAACATGCAATGGAATAATTACAAGTGGAAATGAAAAAGCAATTAGTGGCAGATAATGCCAACATCTGATTAAAACACAGTAGAACAGATTAGCCATTCGGTAACTGCAACTTTGCTGCCTTCAGCAGGGAGATGTAAGTTACCCAGTAATACTACAGTTCAAGCTGCGTTTCCCTTTTATTGCTTCCCTTACATCGTGGTCTACCACATTAAATGCTTTCTTTTATTCTTGGGAGCACTGACTTGTTGTAAGTAATTTTTAAAAATTAAGTATTATTTGAGATGATTTGTCATCCTTCATGTTGAGACCTTCTGTTGAGAAAGAAGGAAAAAAGTACTTGAGCCAAGTCATTTAGTGCACTTACAAGCAAATGTAATTTTTTTTTTTATTTGAGGGAAGATGATAGAAGATTTGCTTGAGTGAAGTGTGTGAAGACAAAGATCCTGCAATTTAGTATCGCCTCTCCTAGACAGTGTTTTCTCTTAAACTAGAGAACACAATAAATATCTTCTGTTGTAGCAGATGGTAGTTGTCTTTACTGTCACAAGCCTAGCTTGGTTTCGAAACATGTAGTGTGATGCTGCTGGGTCTCTAGATCACCACCTCTGAAATTAGTAAATATATACTATGACCTTTTAAAATTGTGGATGATTTACATTATACAGTACCTACAATACCATAATTACCAAACACTTAGCAAGAAATCCAACAAAGCAAATAACTGGTTTCCAAGAAGTATACAAAGTTGATGGGGGATCTGAGAACCATACCTAGAGCTCCTCTTGTGTACACAAACCACAGAAACTGAAAGGCAAAGTCTCAGCCCAGTCTAGAATACCAGGCTGCATTCTTGCATTGCAAAACTTTCAGCATGGCAAGTTCCCAGACCATTCTCTGGACTACATTTACAAAAGAGTTACTTTTCAAATGCTGATTAAGGAAGTGGCTTGTTATAACCTGATAATTTTACAGTTCTGATTTAGGTAACAGAGTTCACAAATAGGTGAATAAACAGAGCCGACACAATGGGCACGAAGATGTGTCAGTGGCAGGAATTTCATTAACTTCTTGGTCAGAAAATGATCAGTAAGGTGGAACACAGGTTATTTTTGTTTTCAGTATAGAGTTAACATGGTAGTGTTGTCATGGGCATGTGGTCTGTTGGATATTTTCAGAACAAAGAATTAACAGCATTTTAGGAGTTAATGTTGCTTGGTTAGTTTGAGAGGCTGAATGTCCTTTTTTCAAAAAGGATGGCTACAGACAATCCATGTGCAGAGATTTCTGTGAGAATGGAAAATGACCTTCAAATACATGGAAAACAGTGTATTTCATGGTGGGTTTATGTTTCATTTAAGTTTCATTCATTTTTAGGTTTCATTTACTTTTAGGTTTCATTTACATTTGCTCCCAAAGATTCATGATGCAGATGTGCTGAAATATTTGTCACAAACTCATGATTTGCAGGCTGAAAGCTCCTTCTCTGTCCTAAGGACAGGTAGAATATGGTAAGAGGAGAGCCTTTCAGCTACTGTTAGTATAGCAGGTTCTGTATTCTCTCTCGTTTTGTAATTTTCTCTCATTTTTAACGAGTCCTGGCAAAGCCTTTGAAAAGGCATGCCTTCTGCCTTGACCTCCCTCTCTCTCCTTTAATTATTTATTCTGTTTTCTCCCTGTAGAAGCTCTATTTCTTGCAAGATCTTCTCTTTCTGTCTAATTTTTCAATTTTCTTCTTCGCTTGTCTTATTCCAGATCTTTCCTTCATTATTTCCTATAGCAGGTGAAAGAATGCTTTTGTTTATTTTGTTCTCAGTAAACCAATTATTGAAAAAATGTTTTTCCTACCCCCATTTTCTATATTTCTAAATTATCTGTGTGAACTTTTCACATATGTTGTCTCATATTCTCCTGGGGACAATGGTTCTAAATTATTAAAAATTTGCTCAGAGTTTTTAAGGTACTTCTCTCAGTCAGATCAGAGATACCATCCTGTTACACAACTAATTTCTTATCCTACACCTTTGCTGTGGAAAGTGATCATCAGCAGGAAAAACTTTCAGAGCACTGAGCTTTTCTTTTTTACCAGTTAGTAGCCACAGCAGCACCATCCTATCAGTTACTTTCATCTGTCTGTATTACCCATATAGAATTAGAACGTTAAATATATGAGATGAATTAGAAAGAAGCAGCAACATAATTCCCTGCAAAACAGCAGTATTTTTAGTCCAGAGAAAGCTTTCATTTTGTTTTCTATTGATACTATAGCGAATACTGATCTGAAAAACCCACAGTAAAGCACTCTAACCAAATGTTCTAACCACATATTTGGTGGAGTATGAACTAATCAGACTAATCAGCCAAATGTCTCAGGAGAATAAGGATGTTGCCATAGTAGCACGTTTCTCTCACTTGGTAAACTTCTCCTTTTTGAGGAGACTTTCCCTTACAGCTGAAGGAGATAGACACATTCCATATAAAATGTCAGGGGAATCCTGGTTGCATTGCACTGATGTGTGAAGCTCCTTTTTAGTACAATCTCCATTCAATTATACAGTAGTGTCTTGCACTAAGTTTATAAATGTAGAGGTTTTCAGTAAGGAAAAAATAATTTATTTGGATATTTTTTCTTTCGCATGAGCTTTTTTTCTCGCTTGACTTATCACTTGACACAAGGTTCTGCAGCCAGTGCTTGGTGATATATCAATCACATTCAAATGCAAAAAGAGAAAGAAGTTAATAGTTATTTTTGATGTTCGTGACATCTAGTTTTGACTGGCTGAATTTTTGCTCTGTGTACTAAAATTTTGTTACTAACATTGGAAAAGAACTTTCAGGCCAAAATTTGCGTCCTAAGATCTTGAATGTTTTATATTTTCACTTAAGATATCAAATATAGCATTTGTACCACAGAAGTAAAGCTTTAAGTTAAAAACATGCAGCAGTAGTGGCCATTTCATTTGCAATTGCCAGTAAAATAGGAGTCCTGAAATACCAGACGACATTTGTTGATGCATTATTATATGTTGCATTGGTTTTTTGCTCCTTTCATTTTGGAGTTAGTAATTCAAACTTGTTTTAATGTAGAACATTTACTCATCAATCCTGTAGTATTTAAGGCATTAGTTAGTTTAATGAATTAGTTAAAAATAATCTTAATAGTTGACAGGAATTCATTCACAGGCCTTTCCAAGCTTCATGAAATGTGATCCTCCATAGTTCCTTAACAGCAGCAGAACCACTAAAATGGTGTTTTCAGTACCTGTATAGCAAGTCAGTATCACATTCACAATGAGGAGGCACATTTCCCGTATTAGCCTACCACCATAAATCTGTTTTTTCTTTATAGAACCAACACATGTAGGGGTAATACTACATGTGTTTTCCCCATACCAGTTTGTCCCTTATGTGACTGGACATGTGATTGGCCTGGTGATCACCGTTTGAGTTTCATGGGTTGGGCTGCTGATCACTTGCAAGATTTATAACCTGTTTTGGACATGAAAGCCTTTACAGAAAGTATTTATCAGCCCCCTTACAGGAAGGATGGTTAAACTTAGACAGATGACTGTCTTATTTCTGAATTAGCAGAAACACTATCTGACCTTTCTACTGCCTTGGGCAAGCCAAGATCTCCACCTTACTACTTAATTGCTCTTGTCTGTCCTAAAAGGTTTTAAAAAGCAAGACCTATAGTTTTTTTTAAATTAAAATCTATTGCGTGGAGCTGGGGGTAGAAAGGACATTGCCATGGCACTATGTTGTTTGGCTAGCTCAAGGACCACTAGGTGCTGGGCACCCACCCACGCGGGAGAGGGTGGCGGAGGCTGCTCGCAGGCGCGTGGGAGGGTTGGCGAGGTTCCAGCCTGGACTCACCTAACCCACCGATGGTCCAGGCACGCTGAGGAGGTAAGAACAAGGCGGAGGGAACTTCTGCGTGGGAGAACAGGAGTGGGTTTAACTCAACTTGGAAATCCCGCGCGGAAGCCTGCGGGAGACCATTACACAGACACTTTATCCTTTTCACAGTGGGAGGGGAGAATACAAGATAACCAATGAGGCAGAGACACGGGGTTTGAATTCTCGCGGGCGAGGGGTACAGAACCAATGGGAAGTACCGCGGAAGGAGAGGAATACCGGGGGCCAACGGGGCACTGAGGGGTACAGAACTTTCCAGAGGGAGAAACCAAATACAGGGGGGAAAAGTGGGGAGATGGCAGCAGCCTTATGGGGGGGGTGATCTGTATACCTCGCACAGCCTCCTGGGCACTCACAGGGCTCCTGGGCTGCGTGGGTATTAATCCAGTGCACCTGCTACGGTATTGCTGGCCCAGGAATCGGCCATAGCACACTGCAACAGTACATGGTGCTGACAAGTCTGCGGTCATTGTAGAGTACAGGTTTGAGGTCATACAGATGAAACCAGGACTGCTACTTACTTGTAGTAAGCAGTCGAAAGCAAGAGCACCAGCCATAAACATTAAAATACTCAGGAAAACAAGAGGTTTCATTTTTGTTTCATTGACAAAGGATTATCCATTTCATTCCCCCAAATAATTTTCTTACTATCCTCAGCCACGCAGAGATTCTGCAATAAGTAATACTGATACTTGTGTTCTCTCTTGCGTCATGATCAGCAGATTTCACGAAGTCTTACAGATTACATGTTTCGGGTCTAGTTCAAAGTCTGTCTCATCTGTGGTTTGTATTATTCTTAGTTTAAGCCATTCTTATTTTGTTACACTCACAGCAGTCCACGTTACACTCATTCTTTTTCTCCTGCTGAGCATGGGGTGATAGATCCAGAAAAGCAGAGGCAGACTGTCTGTTCCAGTAAGTGTTGGTTGCTTTCTTCAGAGAGACTTCTCAGTCCATTGCTATCACTAAAACATAAGAAGACGTTGCCTCCCAGACAGCCACTCACTTATTGTCCAAAGTCATATTTGACTCTCACCTCCTACTAATTCTTCTCTTTAAATTGTGACTATAATAGTTTTCCTCTCCCTATGCCTACTTGAATTGTCGGAACATATCAGTCATCCTTTTGACTTCTCTGCTGACCTTTCCTTCACCTTCATGTTAGACGCAGTCTTTTCTATTTTGACTTCTAATGCTTAAAACTTGAATCACAGCTTAAATCTTCTTCAGCACACATAAACAGAATGAGAGAAATTTAGATTATGTAGAGAGACATGTGGTGAAGACTGGAAACAGCAGAAGAACAAAGCTAAGGATTAACATGCCGCCTTAAAACCACCATGACAAACTACTAGTAACCACCCCATTGAGAATGTTAATCTGAAATGCAAAATACCATTAGACATTCTGGTTAAATTTGCCATTACTATTTCACAGCCTACTGAAACTCCATGGATCTTTTGCCTTTTCTCATAAGACCTCATCTCCACTTGAGCGATGTATACCTTTTCTTCTATTAAAGATTCACTGTAGTTTCAAGCTTAGGGATCTAGTAATCAGCATCTGAAATCCTCAAATCCTTAGATTAGTCTTGGAATGACATTTATGGTTAGTTTAACAAACTTTGATACAAGAAAACAGACGTGGCTTTAAGCCTCAACCTTGTTTCTCATCTGTGAAACTTTGCAGTAATAATGTAATATTTTTTATATTTCAAGAATTTGAACTAGACCTTCACGACTAAAGAACCATGGTTCTGTATCTATCGAGTTGCTAATCACAAACAATCAAAAACAAACACAAAACCAAAAGACAAATCAACCCCACCCTAAAGCAAAGATCGCAACTCTGCAGCTCTGCAGAAGGGTAGGATGTACGTATACGTGCAAAAGGGAATGTACTGGAACGTTCTGTGGAGTTCTGTGTGCTCTGCAGAGCCCTTTTGCTGTCCTTTTCCACTTCTTCCAGTGAAGGAGGAATTTCTTCCTTTCGCTGTGTAGACACTGCCTCTGCTTTTCTACCACTGAGATGGGGGTTATGCAGAAAAAAGCATGTTCTCCCATTTCCCTTTTTTTACTGAATCCCAATCTGGACTTTTAGTGTAAAGTTTTCACAGATGCCGCGTGGCAGTGGCAATCATAACAGATATCTCTAGTTAGTAGAGAAGATTGAGATCTATGAAAGTTCTGTCAGTGGATATTCAACCTCAATATTCTCCTGCAAGAAGGAGAGAGAGGGTGTTGTGTTGGGGTCTCAGAGAAACAGAGCAAGTATCTAAAAGTAGGAACAAATGGTGAAAAAAAGAAGAATTCTTTCAATCGTTTTGTCCAGTGTTTCCAGGCACTGCTGGCTACCCAAACAGATCAGCTGTATTTAGTTTACCAGCCAACAGCACGCAGAGCAATACAGAGCTCAGCAGGGACAAATTTCCTAAGTCCATAGTTAGTAACATGAAAATGTTCAAAGTCTTGAAAAGACTTTCATAGCCTATGCTGATCCCCATGGTGCTCTCCAGTCAGTGATAGAGCAAGTTTGTTTAAATGATAAGATGGCAACATCAACATCAGACACTTTGACCTCTAGTCTTCTGTGGAAATTAGTGTCACACAATCGATGCCATGCTCATCTATATGTGATCAATAGGCAGTGACAAACCAAACTGAACTCCACCCAAATCCCCATTTATCGCTCTAATATGCATGCCTGTGTAGAAGGTGACAAACGGGATATCTTTGGTTTGCAAACTTGTTTTGGTTAGCACCTACTTACCAAACATTGTTACAAGTAGTCGCTATTTACAGATAAGATGAAAACAGGTACTGAACTGCCTTGAAGTTAAATTAAAGGGGAGAAGGATGTCATTGAGCTGTTTTCTAGATTTGCAGGTACAAACAGAGTGAATGACAAACATGTAATATAACATACTCCTTCCAGAAAACCTGAATTCTCCCAAAATGTATCTTCTTTTATTGAAATAGTAGAAGTAGGACCACATAGCTCTCTTTTATTTATATGGTCTGTGGTATCAGGTGAAATGAGTGCACTATATTCCCACTGTTATGGCCTACTCAATTTATACTCTGTAGACTCTAACTTTAAAAAAGTAAACACAAAATTCCCTTTCCTAAGACAGTGCCATCTAGGGTTTTCTAATAAACTATGTGGAATAATTCACATGCTAGCATGTGGGGGTTTTCCCCTTGCTTCTGCACAGAATCTGCAAGTCACAATACAGTAATATGATATCGTTTTAATTTATTGACTCAGAAATTTAGGGTGAGGAGTGAAGCAAACACTTCCTACAATACAGAAAATGAGATCCAGGTCCTCATTAGATTATACATAATAGATATGTTCATACATTTGCTGTTTACCCTCAGAAGAAAATAGTCAATTTTTCCTGAGGCTGCAGAACAGTCTCAGCTTCCTGACTTCCAGCTTATCTGTTTCCCTGGTGTTCAGCTCCTAGATTTGCTTCCAGTGGACGCTTCTGGACTGCGAGAAGCTCTTCATCAAAACCTAAAGTCTCACACAAAGGAAACATCTCAGCAGCTGACTGAGTCTAAAAAAGGATTGAAAATAACCTAGGAGAATAACAGGAAGCAGTTCTAAACTCTAAATATTGATCTACTCAAAGCTTGCCTTAATTTGCCCTATGTTTACAGTAGACTATGGTCCTATTGCCCTCTTAGTATTTATTTAAAAAGAGTTTTTATAGCCTACAAAAGAATCTTTGGTCATGGTAAGACAGATTTTTTTCTATTTCTACAAGGAAATGTGAGATTTCACAGCTCTTTTATCACATTACAAAAGTCCCCCCATGCTGTGCATCATGATCATGCAGACACAAGGAAATGAAGCTTACCAGGTTACCCAAGCACAGCTGAAGGAACAGAGAGTACTAAAAATACATGTACAATGCATGTAAAAAGACTCTACAGTTACATATGTGCACACAGATATGGTGTTGTTTTGCAAGATGGAAAAGAAAAATCTTTCCAACAAATGAAAACACTGAAAATGAAATGACAACAGCAGCAGATGTTAAAACAAATAATCTAATTAAGATGATTTCATCAACCACTTTAAAAGACATTTAAAAAGGCAATATAATATTAAGTCACCAGAAGAAACGTTGATTATGCTTGCATATACAGGCACAATAACACTCCAGCTGAAGCTGTCCCTTGAAGCGTGAAAACAAATGATACTTTCAAAACTGTTTATTTTTTTTAATCCAGCTGTGCTTCACATCCTGCCAGGCAAAAGGATGTGCATTAAAAAATTCTTAAGAACTACAAACCACGACCAGGAGACTGCAATTAAAACTAACAGAAATTGTGGCTGGGTCAAGACAACAGAGTGAATTCCACGAAGCGTGGAGAATAGCTTCATTCAGACAGTGGGAAGAACTGTCAAATGAATTTGCAAACACCGGGAACCTCTTTTTCACCTTCTATTCATTGCTTGGGTGGGCCAAATTCTGTCTCAAAAAAAACTAAAGCCAGAATGAGGACACAATCATATGAGTCTGCATTTTAAATCTGATGGTGGAAAATCAAAATCAAAAGGCAGAATTTTGTCCTGGTCCCTTAGAATAATGTTAGTGTAAACTATCTTCCCCTCTTCTTATGTTTGCTCTTCCTTTCAGTTATACTGTAGGGTGCAGTATCAGGATTTTACTGTTCAGTGTTATTCTTACTGTAAAACATTTAGTGTGGGAGGAGTGCATGGGCTGCCTCCTTACCACAACATCATGTGTATTCAGCTTCTCCTTGCACTGGGATATATAGCAAGAAACACTCTTGCCTTCATGCCACGTGTTGAATTTTTATTCCCAGCTCTTACCTTCTTTATTTTAAAATGGTTGCTGGATAATATAGTACATATTAATTTAAAAAAAAGTCAAATATATACCTCCACTCTCTTCTTTCTATTCTCTGTGAGATCCTGTTCATGCTGGATTTCATACTGGGCAGTTTCATTTCTGAAAGGTCTCTGGTTCCTCTTTTTTTTTTGCTTATCATAATTGCTTCTGTAGGAATGTATCTTTACTACTTCTATAGCAGTCTGCAAAAGCATATTATGTTTCAGAAGAAAAGAAAGAAAATCTTTATTTTGAGTGTTACATAAAAGGGTAATATTTCTCAGTGTTGGTTTTTTTTTTAACCGTCTTCATGCCTGTTCTTCTTTGTTACTTTTCCTTTTATTTAAATCCTTCTTTCTCAAAGCATGGCATTACAACCTTATCCCTTTGGCAGAAAACTTTCTATCATTAGTGTCATTCCTAGAGATTTCCAACGGAGGTTTTTCCCTCTCATCTTGGCCCCAGTGATAGACTACCAGCACAGAAGGTAAGTTTTTTCTTTGCAGAGTAGTTAGTCACAGCATGAGCAAGTAAGCAGGCTCTTCCTGACACCCTCCTCAGGCGGTAGCTTACAAGCAGTGCTGCAGAAGAAGAGCAGGCACAGAATAACTTAACTAGCTTGGGCAATGAAAAAAGAGCAATGCCTAGTGCAATAAAATAAAGTGGTGCTTCAGGAACAGAATTCCTTTTTCAAAGATGACATTCTTGACTGTAAAATTCCTCTGTAAGGAGCTCAACTGAACTTCACAACAGGTTTGCCACATGGTCAAGGCTCATTTGCATGTTTTGGTATGGATGTTTTTGGGATTGAAATAAAACCATCTTGAGAAAGTTTATATTTATCCCTCTTCCTTCCTGAATCAGTTTGTCAGCAAATCCACTAAGCAGTAGTAAACCTTGCCTGGAAAGACACTAAAGTGATGTTGCAACAGTGGATGTTACTTAAAAGTATTACAAATATAAATTGTTTTTAGAGGTTACCTCAGCAACAACATGGAGCAAACAAGCAGATTCTGACCACATTAGAGTCAAGTGAAATGTTTCCTCTTTTACAGATAAATAGTTCATTTGACATTCCCACATTCACTGCCACTACAGAAAGTTTTTCTTAAGTGTGTGTAGGTAATCACTAGACTCACAAAGACTGGCAAATCTGAAAATGTGCTGTAAACTAGAAAATCTTGCAGAGGAAAGTTCTCAGAGCAACACCACCATTCTTTTGGTGAGGTGGCCAGATTTTTTCAGACAGATCAAGCCCTAAAACTATTCTCATTTTCATCAATAGGGAAGTCGAACATCCAGTAAACCCTCATAGTACTGAGAATGACAAGGATATTACAATTATTATTAAATACTTGAATTGGTGTTTAAGGCTGCCATTGTTCCAGTCACCATAAAAAAATGATCAGTAAGTGGTTGTTTTGTCATTAAAAACCAATGTGTTCATGAAGGGTAGAGATATTCTATTTTCTTCAAAAGACATCAGAGGCAAGGAATACCTGCATATTTAAATAGTCTAAATCAATTCATTTGAAACAGTGACATCAAAAGTACTAAATATTTATACCATATGGAGGGAAAGAAATTGTGACCGGGAGCTTGAGCAGGATAAATGTGTTGTGGCAGACTGTCACAGCTGCAAGGCAGAGCTTCTTTTCTGACTAACTGCTCCCTTGCATTTTTCAGTTGATTAATGAAAGCTAGTCTACAGTAGAAAAATGTAAGAGTCAGCCACTGTGCCTGCTGTCTATTGTGAGTGGATATTCTGGTAATGTTGGTACACGGCAGTGGTGGATGGCTTCTCAGAGACGAAGAACTTTGTCTAAAATCGATTCTTGGTAGAAGTTGATATGGGAGTTTCCTAGCTTGGGAGTAAAGTTAAACTCTTTCTCTACTACCACAAGAAAGTGTCTTAGCAACATTCCTAGCTGGAGTTAATTTGTTACAGCAAAGAAAAATTCAGCTGCAACTACCGGAATTGAAATTTTGACAAAACATTGATTTTCAGATAGGCAGGGGTTTTCTTTTTTTCTTCTCCACAAGGACATTTCAACCAGGCCCTGTCATTTATATTAAAACTCAAATTTTTGTATGAATAGCCAATGTTTTCATCCAAAAATTATGTACTTATTTCCTAAAGAAACCCACACACCTGCTACAGAAATACTAACTAGTCCTGTATCTTCATTAGATATACGTTGTTCTGTTAATATTTAGCTTGAGTCATTAAGCTGGAGTTTCTGGATAACGCTACTAATGCTTGTTTAAATGGATTATGAGGTGACATCACAAAGATGAAACTCATTAAAATTACTAAAATCTTTGATTTATTTCTCACACAAAGTAGCCTAAAAACCTCCAGATTATCTCATTGCCACTTGATATATGCCACCTTGGTACAGATTTGAATAACCCAGCAAAGCAGAACAGTTACAGCATAACTTTTAGTGCTGGTCTGAAAGCCAAGAGGATGAAAACTTGTACCCTGCGCTTAGTCTTTCACAACTGTCTTCAAAGAGGGACGTTTCATAGACCTTTGATTATATTTCAGCTTGATCACTGGACGGGTCTGCTCATGGATTTACAGCTAGACATAGGAACATTCTCATTAATTGTGAGATCTCCCTGACTGGCTTGGGCAGTAGTTGAGCAGTGTCTTTGGTGGCTCCTACAGCACCTGGAGTTTATGCTCCACTGAAAACTTGAAGCTAAGCACACAATAAGGGCAAGATGCTAGAAGAAGAAAAGCTAGTCTGAAAAGTGGAGAGATAATATGTTAAACCTCCTTTTTCATTTAGTGTTGAAGGAGGTATTTGTAGTCTGCAGTGAAAAGTGTTTTGGGGTTCTGTGCACGTTTAGCGATGTTTTTACTCTGTATGAACATGTGCCAGTCAAAGCCCTACATATTTGCTGCAGAAGAGGTAGAGAGATATAAGCCCTACAATTTCCACTCTTAAAGAGCTGGCATTTGTGTGGTTTTGTCTGATGGAGGCACTTGAATGGTGTCAGTCTGCTGTTAAGGCGCTCGAGGCAGTGCTGCAAAGGTCAGAAGAAAGTCTGTTTCGCTTTTTGCTCACGTGTGTGAAGCTGGCTCCCATATACTGTGCTATAAAAGTATTTTTAAAATCTTTCACCCAGAACTAAGAAGCCATGTTGCCTGTTTGCACTCTTTGTGTAAGATTACAGGAAGATAAGCTTTTTTGACTTATCTGTTAGCCAGTCATAGACGTGCTGTGGTTAACACCACGCCACACCTCAGCCGAAAGGTGTTGTTAAGAGGCAGACCATTTCGGCATGGGCTTGAGATTTCCTTCCAGTTGCTTGCTACTCTGGCAGCATACATATGGTCTGAAAAACTACAGCAAATAGGTGATGAAGAAAATGTTGCAAGGGTCATCCACAGTTACAGGGTAAGACATCAATGCCATGCTCCAGGATGCTGGCAGACTCAGGCCTTCTCACAGCCCTCAGGAGCTACTGCATCTCTTGTCCAACTCACTGGCAAAATCAACTGCATAGCCTGGTTTCTGTGGAGCTTTCCTTAAAAGAGACAATTCTGGGACTGGAGTTGCAGAATTAGAAAACCAAACCAGTCTGCATCTCATATTTAAGACAATGTATCTGAACTTGATTTGCATATTTTACATTTTGCTCACTCATTCCTCTTCTACCTGTCCCTTCTGGCTCAAATAAACCCATAAGCTGTGGAGCAAAACTGCATGTCAATAGCCAGCTGGCCATCCTGAGCACTCTAGGACCTGATGTGGGGTGACTTACATGTGAGAGGCAGGGAAGAGATGCTGACCCTTTTGCAGACTCTTTGGCTTTCACAGAGGTAGTGAGTACTTCAGCAGTGGAGCTTTAGAAGACTCAGGATTAGAACTGGTTGAATAAAGAGTTAAGGTTCAAAATCTTGCCTAACATCACATGAATTGACCATGTCCTTCACCTTGAAACAGTAAGACTTTTCATAAAATTTACATAAATATCAGTAGAAAGTCTACTTCAGGTTGAATTTCACAGCATACGAAAAAGTTCTCATCCATGTAGATTAAAAAAAATTACTATTTCTTAAACTGCGCTGTTTTCAAACTGAATGAAACACTTTCATCCACCATTTTTTGGACAAGAGCAACCAGACAATAGTCTTTAAGCCTTAAGCATCTCATAAATTTCCCATAAACTTTCAGTCTGATTTAGATTCAGTCTCTGCCTTTGCAGTTTGACACATGAAAGCTCAAAACATTCTCACTAAAATTCTGAGAGGAAAGTGATGCCTGGCAAATTTGCTTATTGTGGAAAAAGTAAAGTTTGAAATAAAAAATTCTGTGGAATTCACCTGGCAATGAAACTATCTTCCCCAGGTATAAAACTCTTATTTACTGCTTCAAACGCACACTTCATTTATTTTACTGTCTATCATGAGAAATACATAGCAACAAAACAAACCAACCTGTGCTGCAATGCTCAAGGAAAAACAATTCCATCAAATATAAACTTTTTCGAAAAAAGTAACTCTACAAAGTATGCACCTCCCCCTAGTGAGAACATGGGAGAAGAAAGTGGAACTGAGAGATGTTTTACACATCATCGAATGTTTTCCTACAAGTGACTTCCAAAGTGAAGAATCTATACAGAATATGGTTTTGGTATCCACATTGTACTTTTGGAAAGCATCTGTTTAATAGGTTTAAGTAGTGAATAAGTTTGCATAAACAATATGATGAAAAGTGGGTAAAATAACCTAATAATTGAAAAATTACCCATTTAGCAACTGGTGAATGCTGGTTACACTTAAGATTCTTGTTAAATCCTCCTAGCCTATATGGCTGCATAACAGTATAATACAAAGGATACCTACTGTAAGTTAAGATTGTCTTTATAGTGTTAAGCACAACTTACAATTGGTTCAGGGAATTCAAACACATGAGAAAAATATTAATCAAAAGCAGTTTAAATCATGCTCAGACTTAAAAGCCCAAGATGCTTTGTTAAAATTGAAAAACTTCAAATGCACACAGAACCTGGTGTATCTTCCTTGAGTTTCAGTGGGTGAGTAATTTCACTTTACCACAACTGCCCTGAAAACGGAAGATTACACTCTTGCTCTTTATAATGCCGTGGCAGCATGAACTAATCCTGCCACAACAAATTAGCACTACTGAGAAGAGCTGCTAAACAGCTGTAGACCTTTAAATTAACTGATTAATTTTTAGAGTATGTGACCTCTCAGAGTGCTGGACTACAGACTTTGTACAGTGCTTCCTCACAAGAGTGTGTTAGCAGATCAACTACAACCTCAGCAGGATTCAGCTCACATGATTTTTTTAAAACTTTCTAAGTCTAGGAAAAATAGTCTATTACTTATGTCCAGCATTAAAATAATAGGCATAGTTTTCAGCTCAGAAACTATTTCTAGATGTTAGTGTTAAAACATCGGATTCCTTCAAAGGTATCCCTTCTTTCCTTTTTCAGTGAGAACCAAATGCCCTGTTTCCGTCAGTGCAGAATTACCCAATTTGTCTTTGCAATGCCAATGTCAGTGATCTCAATTCTAAGCACTTGAAACACACTGTACCTACTCAGAAATGCGATTAAAAAGTCAGATGAAAATACAGCCTCAACCTGAGGCTGGAGATAAGTTCTGCTATCGTAGGACACAAGTCAACCTTATGGTCATAGTAAATGAAAAGCCATCTCAAAGGTGGCACTGCGCCTTCCAGCGTGCAGCTGCGGAGTGGGAGACCATCACCTGCATGTGTGCTCTGCCCTGCAAGGAAGAGAAGCTGGGAGTGTTTGCTTCGCTTATCCTTTACGTCACTGCCGCAAGGTAGAATCAGATAAGTTTATAGCACAGGGCAGGCACCAAATGCTGAGACAGTGACAGCACAGTGTTAGACACAGAAATAAAACTCTGGGTGGTCCTAAACCACTGTGAACATCTCATGCTATTTCTTTCCCAGTAAGACATCTCACCTTTGTGTGGCTGAGAAATCCAGCTAGCTCAGCTTCACACAGCTGCTTACCAGCAAGTCTTTTGCCTTAACATGGAATTCTAGACACTTTCTACACTTGTGTTTCACATGTGCCTCAAGGCACAAACACATTAGATCTGCAGAAGTTGCCCGCAATCTCTTGACTCTCTAAACTGTTTTTCTGTCATTTCAGCTGCCTAGCAGCTCTGATGTGATCCTCCTTGCCAGGATTCCAGGAAAGAAATAGGCAAACTCTAACCTCAATGGCCAGGGAATTTGTCCCACCACACAAGGCCAGCCCAGTAGCTGCAGTAGATAGTGAGCTAAGGAACTGCTCCTCGTACCTGTTGTAACATAGTGTTTGGGGAGATATCACACTCTCTCTTATTGTGATCCTTGCTGCAGCTGGCAGCATGATTGCTCAGCATGTTTGGTGATGTTGCTAGGAAGCTTATGAGCAATTTCCTTTACTGGTATTTAAGCATATTTATTAGTCTGAATTCGTTCTCTGCTGAATATGGTGTGCACAAAGCTGCCCTGAACCAGGAGAGCACCTATGTATTGTGTCTGCAATGTAGATACAACTGGTTTAAATGATCCAGGTCACCAAGTTCCCACATTGACCGGGTCACTGCTTGTATGGGACTGCTTCTAGTTCTGATGATCTGCACACTTAAGGATGCCTAGTCCTTGTTAGCACTACGCTGCACTGTCAGAAATGTCTGGATTCCTTTGTGGGGGTTTGAATACCTCCTGCTTTCCCATCCAAACCAGAAACAGTTTATCAAATTGACAGTCTGAAAAGGTAGATTTAATTCTTTGCATTAATTAAGAAGCCAAAGAGCAGTGAGCTTTGCATGGTATAAACAAAACCAGCAACTGAGAATGTGGTGATGAGGCAATAATTTTTGCCATACACTTTCAATGGCAAAAAGTAGAAAACATTGGTCTTAACCACTCAACAGCTGTGATAATTCCTGCACTACCAGCACACGGAAAAAAGGTTTTAAGATTTGTGTATGTATAAAAGCACTGGTTTTTATTGCATTTTATATTTTGAAAGAATCTTTTCTTAACATGTATTCGCAGTACATTTTGTTTTCAGTGTTGTGCTAAGACAAAACAAAATAACCTTTGTATCAGGACTTATCAAAAGTTGCTTAGGCTTTCATGGTCTATATTGTAAAATAATAATCTCTGTATCTCTGTTGCCTTTTTGAAGCAGCTTTTTAGGACAATTTAGTCTTCTAATAATTAGATTTAAAATAAATGGAGCAGCATTTCCTAGAAGTGGGTGGCACAGAAATCAGTGCAGTGGGATTTCTGTCTTATGCAGTTGAAACATGACAATATGTTTTTCTTCACTGCACCACCCAGAGTGTCTTGTATTATATCTTCATTACCAGGTACATAAACTGCCACAAAATGTCAAAGTCTATACTGCTTTAAGGCTGGATTTTGTTTGCTCACCTTGATGAGAATTTATTCTCGTAGGAATTTATCTGGAATTTAATTATTTATGGGAGGGAATATGTTAATTTGCTTTCCAAGGAGATATATTACAGACATCAACTGGCTGCCTAGAAATATTTTAGAATCATTTCATCATTTTTCTTTTTTTTTAGAAACAAAGTTTCCTTTATTCTCCAGGCCGTAGTGGTTGCTTCATAATTTATTTTTTGTAGGAATGAGGATATTTAAGACTTTCCTCCTTGGATGGTAGTGATAAAATTTTTCAAGTTGTGTGACTTGATGACTTTTTGGTCCTTAAGATCAATTATGGTCACAAAAGAAGGATCAAAGTGATGCAGTGCCCTAGGATAAAAGGCAGATTTCAACTGGGGAGCTCTTGAGTTTACCTGGCAGCTGTGGCAGACACAAGGAAAATCTGGTGATGTGCTGCAAAGTGACTGGCTTTTGTAAACTGTTTGCTGAGTCATCTGTCTGCTTCAGTCTGAAAACACAGGAGTTGCACAGGGAAAATGAACCTACAGCACCTCAGCGAAACACCGTTCACTGCACACTGAGGGAGGGTTCATTTTCCTGCAACTCAACGTTCACAGACATTGACAGGATTGACTGTTAGTGACCAACAGTGATATCACTCCTGCTTTGGGGAAACCAAGAGCTGTCTCAGAGGTCTGCCAACCATATGTGTCTTAGGGAGAAGCAATGAAGAATTTAACTGTATTACATCCATGTGTGAATGTTGGGTTCTCCCCATCCCACCGTCTGTCTGCCAGGCTCCCACAGGCAGAGTTCACACCTAAAGGCTCTGTGTGTTTTCCACTCTTCAAACACACAAAGAGGATGAAGCAAATAATTGCTGAAGACTTTGGTGCAAGAGACAGAGTCTGAGTTCTCACTCTTTGCACAGTCCATGTGGGGACTCTTCCCAGCACCTCACCCCTGCTTGTGAGAACGCTGAAGCTGTGGGCGAGTTGTCCATTTGCACCAGTGGTGTGAAAGATAGGCGCAGACAGGAAGGGAAAATGCAGCAGTTAGGGAGAAGGAGGTAACATCCCATCAGGTTTCCAGCTGTTGATTCTACCCATCCCAGCTAGACGAATCAAGTAACCTCTGGAGTTAAATCAAGTAACGAATCAAGTAACCTCTGAGTTATCCTGTGAGCTGTCAACCCCATTTAAATACGCTATGCTATTTAAATGTGAGTGTGAACGGTAGAATATCTCATTAAGTTAAAAGTACTGTTTTAATATTAGCATATGGGATGGAGGGGAATATTTAGGGTTTTTGGCAGGGGATATTTTTTGGAGGTTTTTCTTTTCAAAATTTGCTTTGGAAAAAAAATGGCCCAGAAATCAAAGTTTTCAAACTTCGTAGTATCTAAGTAAACCATGTAAATGTCATCACAGGAGAAGTCTTGTGGACTTCTTGCTAAGTGTGTGCAATGGTCTGTCTGACTACTACATTGAATAATTCTCTTAAAGTTATTTAACTAGCAAGACTTCACAGTGAAAATCTTCTGTGACTATTAACCCCAAGAAGATTCCCACCCCACTGCCACTTTATTTCCCCACAGCTGTAGCAAATGTTTCATGCTATTTATTCTCGAGAGGCTTGTTCTTCTGTCCTCTCCACAGCAGGAGCCTTATGTCAAACTTTTTTAGGTGCTATTCTTGGAATCACCTGTCCAGTGATTCAGAAATTGATCTCAGCACAAGTTTGTAGGACTTTTTTTTCTATTGTGATTTCTGGAAACAATTTCTCCTATGAAAGAGTTGGTGTGAACACATCCCATTTAAGAATTTCTCAACAGAGATTCAGATTGCTCAACTCATTGCTCTCACCATTTCTGAAATATCTTAAGTTTTCATTTTAAAATGAAATCTTTAAGGCAATTTAATCCTGCCCTCCCCCCATTCCCACTCTAGTCATTCAGATTTGTTGTTAATTCAAGTGTTGAAAATCTTTTGCTAGGTAAAATACAGCCTAATCTGGCCATCACTACTTACAAACTGAAATTTAGGCATGGAAATTACTTGGTTTCAAAAAAGATCAGCTTTTTAAACATGGAGATAGTTTGCATAGATAATGTACATATGTAATTAAGATAACTCAATATAAGGGTGATTCTTGTTTTTGCATGTTAAATATCTAGGATTTATCTTTTTTGACTGTGATGGACATCTTCAGGCTGAAGTACCTGTAGGAAAAATGCACACAAAAAACTCCTTGTAAAATTTGAAATACTAAAATGGGCAGAAAGTTGATAACAAACAATATATATGTGACTTGTTTTCCTAAAGATTTAAGGAGCTATAAAACCAGATATAAACCCCGATATCCATGATACATTACATGTTCAGAATTTATAGCTGTGGCCCCAGCAGCACTTTTTTGTTAATTCCACTCAACTTTATCAATAATTCTGTCTGAACTACATGTACAAGTGCAAGATTCTTTGAAGTCTGGAGACAAAATTCAGCCAAATTATCTCTGGGCAAATTTCTGTCAACACAAAGCCCTGTAGAGCTGATTTGAAGTCAATAGGAGCTTTTAATGAACAAGAGAATTGGAGTGGCAGGGGGCACACAGGAGCAGTCTGTGCCACCCTTGTTCCTCGTTGCACATTGCACAATATTGGGTTTATGCAGTGGGCAGGAAGAAAAAGAAACTGGTTACAAAGAACAGCCACCAAAAGGAGGGTTGGCAAAAAACAGAGAGTGAGAAAACTGCTTGTCCAGCCCCTGTTGTGGATAGCACCAGAACACAAGAGCAGAATGCAGGGTTGCCTGTTACACTTTAATATTAGCCATCAGTGGATGTTAAATATACCTAAATGAGAGAGACATGTGATCAAGGCAGCTTCACAAAGGTGAAGTGAGAATAAGCAAAACAGTCCACTGACTCCACTGCTAAATACATCGAGTAGCATATTGTAAATGCTGCTGCCATATTCAGGCAGGCTGAATGGTAATTGCATCTTTGCGTTCTCTGAGCTTCTGTTTGTGTTTCTTTTTTTTCACAACTGAAACTGAGCTAAAAGTGCTGCTGCAGACTGGAAGGATACTGTGCCCACAATAGAAGGAGTGATGGTGATACAAGCCTAGAACTCCTCAAGCAAAGATGACTGCACGTCATAGGCTGGATATGGCAGAGAGACAACTTCATCTATCACGCAATTACCTCTAGGGTAGAAGAGGGCAGCCATTTAAAGGGCCATCACTCTACCCAACGACTAAGGACAAAAAGCAAAGATTAGCTACAAAACTGAAATTATGCAGGAACTGTTAGGTGTATAATGGTTTATAATTTCATTCTACTTCCACTAAAATCAGTTTGACTATTTCAACATGGGCAGAATTAGGCCTGCTGGTATTTCTCAGTGGAAGTTTGATTAAAGTAAGACAGCTAATATCATATTGATAACAAAGAACACTGCAGGAACAGTGGAGACTACAAGCTGTCTTGAAACAGAGAGTTCTACCTACCAGCCCTTGCTGAGAGGCAGCCACGGGGTGTGAGTCCAGGATGCTGAATTACCACAGCCTGCTCTGTGTCAGGTTTTTGGGAATTTGCCTATCCAAGCACTGATTAGGCCTGACCTCTCCTGACATCTGAAATCAGTCAAGAAGGAAATTAAATGGTACTAGATTATCTGTAAGACAACTGTTCAAGCGTGCAAATTTGTAGAGATCTGATGTGTCTCAGGAAAAAAAGGATTGCTACTTGACAGCTGGCCACTGAAAATTGTAAGTTTTAAAGCTATTATTTGTTGGATCTACTTACAGAATTACCAATAAGCTCAGAGTTGCAGCTGAAAATTTTGTGATGAAGCCTTGATGAGAAAGATGCACTTTTCTCCAAAGATGTTGAGTCATTGAAACTAAAGCTTCTGCTAGACAGGGTCATTTTCCATGGATTAGAGAGAGCATGCATTTGTCCAGAACAATCCAAACTCAAGTCTCAAACTGAATCAGAAAAGGATTTCAACTTGGTATTTTCCCACAGATACATATGCAATCACTAGTTACTCGCTACCTGGAGCATTATTTAGCATTCAGAATTGAAAGCTTTTTGAGATATCTGTCAACCAATACCCACTTTAAAATTTTTCCTTAAAAAAAGGAAAAATTTCCTTCTTTTGTGCAAAGGCTGTAAAATATCTGAGAGTGGGATGTCAGCTCATTTCCTGTGCTCCTGGACTGGCACATTGGCCAATGCTGTCACTTTGAAAGCAGCCCTTTTCCTATTTTCACAACAGCCTAGGTTTTGAGTTGGGTTTTTGAATTTGTTTCGGAGGTTCTTTTGGTTGTGGGTGGTTTTATTTTTTGTTGTTGTTTTGTTTTTTTGTTTTAGTTTGGAGAGCCAAACACTTATCCAGAGCACAATTCTACTCATGTGGTATTCCTCAACTGTTAGTTCCACTATATCTTTGCTATCCGCTATATCACAACTCATTATATAAGATTAGTAATCTAAATCACATGGCACTGTTCCTGCTCTTTGACTGGATGATGGTGAGTGCCCTGCTGGGGCACCAATACCTTATTTGCAAATAAAATAAGTTGTCACTTAGTGAAAAGCCAAACATTTGTGTGGGCAGATGTCCATTAGCACAAATGTTCATGGATTAATCACCAAAAGGGGTGTGAACACTTTTGAATAGAAAAGCGATTTAGAATTCATGCAAACATTTGTGAATAATTTCCCTAGCTTTTCTTTAGCTTGGAGAAGGCCTAATGTTTTGATGTGGGACTTGCTGATTATTTCAGTGCAAAATGGAGTATTAGAACTGAGACATGAATTCAAGTTTCACTAAGATATTTACAAGTAAATTTACTTCCCTGTACTTTCAGGCTGTACTTTCTACCTTGCTGATTGCAAGCTGAAAGCATTTTACAAAGCAGGGCTGTTCACTGTACTACACTGCAGCAGCTCAGTGCAGAAGTCAAGGACCATTTTGAGACACCTTAAACTGATCAAATAATTTCTGTTTTCAGATCAGCATGCTCTTTTAAATACTGTATGTTTTAGTGGTATATTCCAATTATTATCTGCAGATAGATGGATCTTGCACAGTGCTTTATAAAGTGATCTCTCCCATTTTCAGCTACACTTAACATGCTTATCAAGCATGCATTACCTCAAAGACATCATCTGTGTATCATTAAATGCAGCTTTGTAACAGAAGCTGAGACTTCTACCTGTGATTTATGGACTACAGAAAATGATTTTTAAACATGCAGCCTTGTGGAAACAGAGTTCTTACACTTGCAAGACATAAAATATTACAAGGACCCTGCACATTAAAACTGCTGTAGGAGTTGTTCGTTGCTGATGAGATGGCTTGTTACAGGTGGTTCTCTGCCTACTGCAGCCAGAGAATGCTAGAAAAAACTTACTGCAGAGAATTTTAACAAAAGCAGATAAGCAAAAAAGCTGCTTGTTTGATTGTATCAGATAATGGAGCTTTGGGAAAACTTAGATTTATATTAGAGTCTGTGAACTGCAGAAAACCATTTACTCGACTCCTCACACTAATATTTTGAAAGGGAGTTTGTGAGTATTAAGTGCTTGATCTTTGAAATAGCAAAGATTTACTTTGAACTAAAGGTACAGAATTAGATGTCTAGCACTGGATATATGCTTTTAAAGAAAAAATACTGCAGTTATATTTTAAGTACATATCTTACTATAATAACATATGCATTAGTTATGAACACCAGCAGTTGTTCAAGCACAGCTGTTTACAATGATAGTATATGACCTGACCTTCATAACAAATCCATGTAACTTAAAGAAGACCTAATGCTATGATCACAAAACACAAATGAGAAAAGGAAGCACAAGGTCTGACCAATACCAGGAACATCCCTTTTTACCATATTATTCTCTCTTTCTCTCTCCCCTCTTCCCCTCTGCCCCCATGATTTTAATAATTGAAAAAAAGAGCAGTTTCTTTATACAGTCTCTGAACTTGTCACATGCTTGTCTTTCCCTTGCCCATGGGTATCATCAGCATGAACTTACTTAAATTTTCTCAACAATAAAGCACTATTATAACCTGGCAGTACCTTTTAATAAGCTGTTAATTTGTATTACAATGTACAAAATCTGGTCTTTTTTCTTGGAAAAAAAAAAGACGTCTGCTAAAACAGAGGTAGGAAACCATCAGTGAGAAAACATCCTAAAATGCACTCCTTGGTTTGCATAGTTGAGTTGAACATCTTGGACAATGATCAGAATCTAGGGAGAACTGCCCTGTGGAGAAAACATAGGGAACAGCTACATGACAAAAACCTTTATCAATGATGGAAACAAGGAAATAGCCTTTCTGTCACCTGAAGGTGCAGTTTGTGGATAGAAGTGAATGAGAGGGAGAGTGAGATAATGCACACTAGAACTGCCATGTGAGGTGCAACTGCGACAGCTGGCCAAAAACACGCTTAAAGAAGAAATCAGGTTGTGGGATGTGACAGACATCCCCATCTTCCACCCTCATGTTACTTTTGGCATAATGATTCTGGTGAAGCCCAGTTGTGATAAGATGTACCCAATAGCTATCATTCCTCACATGTCCACCCCTCTTTCCCCTCACCAAATGCCACTGTCAGCAGAGAAATAACCATGAGCTTCTTCACATCTGATCTTCTCCTGTGAGATCCTTTTACCTGGTAGGAAAATAACTATAGGAGAAAAACTAATGTACACTCAGAAAACAAAACCTACAAAGCCATCTTGGGCTGGATGAAATAACTCTCTATTGCTACAGACAGTAATGAGAACAGGAAAAAGATAGATATCAAATATGGCTGTCAGGTATATTTTTAAACATTGACCTGCATAAAAATGAGGGCTGGGAGAGAAAAAAAGATATAATAGATTAAGTGCATACAGGCGTTTAAAACCTTACTGAATTGAAATATCACAGCCTAGTTTATCTAGTTAGCTAATGAGACTCATTTTAGTAACCTGAGTGATGCAGCACTTCTCCCTGTGATAGCAGCTAGCTTATCTGATACTAGGAAGCGCTGGGAGTTTCTGTGTTATCAACTGCCAGGTAAGAGCAGTGCAGCAGTGCTGTGGTGCCTGCAGGAAGTGCTGGGGGTATTTTTCCCTCCTGAGGCTGAGGAGCAGCCTCGCTGAGCCGTGCTCTGCAAACCAACAGCTGCAGTGTATCAGGGAGGGCTGCAGCACAATCAGCCCGCAGCTCCTGTAGGCAGCGTGTTCCTCCAAGGGTCCCCAGCGAGAGCCAGCTGGAACCAGTTGATGTATTAAGATGGGAGCTTGTGCTTAGCAGCGCTGCTGAGTTCGGGCACAGGCACTGAATGAAACACAATCTGACTCTGACCTAGTACTGAAAACACATGGGACTGGCACTAAAATGAGCTAAGGAAATAGAATATTCTGAGTGGAAAATCAGAGGAGATAAAAGCAGATAAATTGCCACACTGTAAACTGTTGAAAAATGTGTAGGACAACTGCAGATGTTTTAAAATATCCTGTGTGCTGAATCTGCTTGCAATGAATAGGGTCTGTGTAACCTAGTATCTGCTAAGAACAGTTCCTGTGCATTTTATGTTTTGCAATAGTTTTTAGGCCACAAATGAGAAGGCATACAATGACTTTTCAAGTGAGCAAGTGCCCTTATTTTGTTCTATAACGAGTAGTATTAGAATGTAATTTTGCCAAATTTGATCTGGAAAGCAAAATCTAGCACATTTCCAAGATCTCCCAGTGTTAAAAAGCAGCACCTTTTACTAGATATAGTTAAAAAATAGAATCATTGTTTACAGGCAGTTCCTTCACCCTTTCTAATTTTAAGACAACTACTTGTGTTTGCTAAGTGTTATTCTAACCACAGAAGAGCATCGCAAAGCCGTGCTCCTGTGATCCATAGATTTCTTTGTATCCAGCTTGTGCATCTCCTTGGAAGAGTGAACTACATGGAGAAGAAGAATGCAAAATAATTTGTTGTAACTCTTCGGAGAGTTATACAGAACACCACATAAATAGGTTAATATGCCATCTGGATTCTTTCTAGAGGAAATTATTTTAGAGACTTGTGAGTGAGCTTTTATCTTGTGAACGAAGAGACAAAATACTGATCCCTTCTGCACCCATGGGAAAAGATTTCCCCCTAGAAGCTGAGCAGGGAATAAAGAAAGAATTCTTTGGCATTAGCTGTGAGTGATGCTGCATGGACAGTCAGACACAGCCCAAAATCTGAAAAGAAAGTCTATCCCTAGCATCCAAGGTAGCCTACGCATTGCTCTTACCTGTATTTTATAAACATTTGCAATTTTGAGAAGCATCCATTAATTAGTGGGTGATATTCTAGTAGAGACAATGGTTTACTGTACTATTTACATTTTAAAAAAAAATTTCTCCTAAGGAAACTATTTACAGTTTGGTTTTTTTTTTTTTACTTATTAAATACTATAATGCTTCATAAATTCTTCCGTGTGGGTCTATAACTGTGTATAAATTGAATTATTGCCTAATGCAAACAACTTTTCACAAACAAACCCTCTAGTAGAGATAGATCCTTAAAATGTCCAGGGTAGCAGTTTACTGTTTTGGCTCTGGAACTGGGCATTAAGACTAGCTATAGCAAAACAGCCAAATTTTGAATCTTCAGATGCCTAATTGCTCTAATAGTACTGAGATTTAAGTGTCTAACTACTTTTACAGATCTAGCTATATATAGTCAGACTCTTACTGTAGCACACAAATTTTTGACTCAGCCAGCATTTCTCAAGTTGCATGAAAAATAGTAGTTGCTTTCCTAAAAAGATCCTATCCCTGTCAGGCTCTGAGAATGTGGAGGCAGGAAGTATGTTTAATATTTCATTCAGTGTGCTCTTCTGGGGGAAGAAAAATAATTGGTTCTCAGGATCTTTTGTGCAAGAAGATGGTGGTTAAGGTTACACTCCCACAGTTCATAGGAAGCTGGTGGGCGTAAATCACACAGTTGGTTTCTGGCGTTCTGCCATGGGCAGACAGGTGGTTCTTTGCAGCCCTAAAAGACATGAGGAAGTTGTCCTACAGTGATAAGTATAGCTCATAGCTTCATTAACATTCTTTCACAAAAACTTCTAGGTTGGACTTAGAATAAGGACCTGGATAAAAATTTGACTTTCTCATGAGTCAGCTGTAGAAGTAGTGTTGAAGACTAACACTTTTAAATAATACAGAAAGTGAGCAAATTTAACCTATTTAGATCTTGCAATGAAAAAAGAGTTCAATTTGAGAGATAAAGCTCAGATTCCTAATGCATCATGATCTAAAATCTCACTCTTAAATGATGGATTATCAAGGGTTAAATGAGAGCTAGCTAAATTTTGCCTCTCCAGTGTTTCTGGGATTATATTCTGCTCTGTTTCCCCAGGGGAGTTATCTGCCCTTCTGCTGCTTCAGCTAAAGATTCCCACCAGGCTGTTTTCTCACTATGGTAATGGTAGAAGGCACGACTGTCACTTTGTCCAAAATACGCACTCTCGGCTGTGAGTTCCCGTCCTTGGGTCCCCCTGTGCTGCCCCTTCAAATGGTGTAAGAGGGCCTCACTTCCTGGGGTTTTGCAGTCACAGGAAAGTATGTGCTGGCAGCTTTTCCAGTAACCAGACAAAAATACTAACCACAGTTTGAAGTGTCTGATTGGTTTCTGCCTAGGCATATTGCCTTTCCCTTGTTCCTGCAGTTTATGTATCTGTGCTGTGTATTTACAACGAGGAACATGCGAGTGAAAATTAGTATGTGTGCAATTACCTGAACACGAGTCAAGACTGTTACAGTGCTGATGTCTGCAGATTTATTATTTACCGGTTAATTTGGTGAGACAGACAGGTGACATCATGATTTGACAGCAATTACACCACTTGACAGAATACTGAACGTTTGGAAGAGAAAAGTCTTGCTCTCTTGCACAAATTATTCCTTTGACTACAAATATTAAAAATCAGTCAATACCAGGGAATACCAATGAATTATCTTCCCTCTAGGGGAATCAAAAGGGCAGAAAAAAAATTCAACAAATAACATGGTTTGCCACTAATAGCAATGATTCTAGGTGAAAGCAAGCTAGCTATTAAGTGTTTCTGTCTCAAAATTTAACACTTTGTGTTGGTATTTCATTATTTAAGATCCTCAGATTGTCATCAATGTACAAATACACTCGTTGTCTATTTACATTCTAAGATACGTCTTGGCTTTAGCGTATGTTCTTTGACTGATCAACTGATTCAAACCCTATAACTTCATATAGATATTATTTGCAGATTTTACAGACAGTTAGATCTGTACACTGCAGTTCTGACTTGCCACTGAGCCCACTTCAAATAGTCATTAATTACACTGGAATCAGAAGTAGGTATTAATCCACAGTCATTAGCACTGGCTGACTGTGTGGCTTGAGCTCCTCACGTATTGGGAACCTAATTCTCAGCTTTAGAGGACAGGACATTCTCCTTGTCCATGCTTCTCTTAACTGCTCTTCAGAGTCATTGTCAGAATAATTACAATGTAAAGAAAAATATTGCTTCTCATTAAGCTTATGACACTTACACCTAAAACTTTGAGCAATGAATAATACCTAATAAGATGTATAGCATGAAAACATAGAAGTAATGTTCATAATGAACCAGATCATAACTGTTTCAAACCTATTTTTATAATATTATTTTTCCTGAATGTGCTATTTATTTTTCTGTTTCTATTTAATATTTTGTAAAGTCTCAAGAAACAATTCTTAAATTGCTAACAACCACCTCTTAGCATCACATGAAAACAGTGAGACACAGGAGGCAGGGTTCTGCTCTGATTAAACCTGAGGAGAAATTCCAAGGTGCTACCCACTGACAGTGGGGAGTCCTGTTGATACTGATGCTGGTGTTAGAGTGTGAGCATTGCACGTCAAAATGGGACTTCTTCAACAGCTGCAAATGTGCAAAGCAAGATTTGCCTTTCCTTGACTCATTTATAGATGAAGGAAAAGTAACTGGCTAACAGAAGATGAAAAAGAAGCAGTGATGTCCCTTTGGTGCAAGTTATTAAATGTCAGGTGAGAGGATCAGGTGGCCCTGGGAGAATTTTTCCTGCTTTTTAAAAATTTATTTTATTTTCCTCTTTTGCTCGTTACTGCACAGACAACTATTAGAAAAAGCTTTAAGACAGGAGTTTCTGTTTCTTCTGTCATGCTCTTTTGAGCTGAGTCTCCACCCAGCTCTCCTACACACATAGACCAGCAGAAGCAATTGTCAGTTAGTCCTGAAGACAAGATAAGAAATGGTGGTGGCATTTTTGGTCCACCAGGAAATGGCACAATAGACCATAGAATTCCACCATTGTAAAGCGTTAAATAATGGTTAAAATAACAGGAAAAATATTAAAAGCATGTTTTTTAATAGAAACTGTGTGAAGAAAAACAATTAGTGAATTAATCCTTTTACATGCGAGATTCCATAACAATGTATGTAGAAAAAGGTATTCAGATATATTGAGCAATTATCAAGTTATTTAACACTCTGAGAACTTCCACCACATTTTATGATTGTCAGTGTTGCTTGAGTCAGTGCTGCTTCTGGCTTACAATATTCTTAGCAAGCTAAAATCTGTTGTGTTTTCATGATATTTATGCAATGATAAAAAAATCTGTGACTTGATGCAAAGTCTTTTTGTAATGTTTCTCTCAGTCAAAAGGGGACACAGAGAAGTTCCTTTCTATCAAGAGTTCTTTCCCTAGAAACACAGGACCAATTCCATATTTTATTTCCTTGCCCAGAAGACAGGCAAGAGAGGGTATGCCTTTCTGCAGAGTGTTAACAAAAGCGTAACAATAGAGACATTTTTAAAGAGCTCACAACACCAGTAAAAGGCAAAGCAGAGGGCTGGATATGGAGCTGTGGAAAGTTCATGGGAAGAGTGGAACTAGTAGAACCATGTGGGGAGCAGAGGTCTCGGCATTAGCCATCTCTCATCTTTCCAAGACCCTGATTTTAAGTTAGGAACTCCCTGCTGCTAATGGAATACATGACTCCAATTTTGAGCCATCACTTAGGCCTTTTTTTTTAACTTCAGTACTATATTACTATATTGTAATATATTACTATATTGTTCATAATATAAAGAGATAAATATTAAGCAAAAGGAGGGGGAAGAATTGGCTACTTTAAACATTCTTAAATAGAAACTAGTTTTGTAGCAAAGACTGTATTAAAAATGTGATGCATAATAAGTAAAATAATTTGAATTGTTAAGTGTCGAATTCATTGCATTAGCAAGTACAAAACTTTGCCAGTTAAAGCTGATACAGGGATACTTACTTTTCTGTTTGACAGTGGAGGTGCCCAAAAGATTCAAAAGACTGCATCAGATTTTGTCAGTGTTTCACACAGCGGTCAGGAATTTTGCATTTTCCACTATATTCAGTGAACATTACTAGTTACAAGCCCCACCTTTGTTACTATTTTATCAAAAGCTAAGAATGTTAAAAAAAAAGGTTATGTTAAGGAAAACAATTTGAGTCGTATAAAAGACTATCTTTTTTTCCTATTCTGTAAGGAGTTCTCTTAAAACAAAATATGACTTGATTAAATTGCTACATAAATAATTCCCAAGGTAATTTTTGCTGTTAATTTCCTTTCCTGAGTAGATGACTGCAAATGGTGAAAACTGGTATTTTAAATATGTTTTGGGGCTTGGTGGTTTTTTGTGTCGTGTTTTAACTTTTTTTATAACTGTAATACAATTCTTCTATGGCAGAAAGACTATTAATTAAATTTCAGAATCGGAATTGCATTTAATGAGTACATATATCAATATGCTGGATTTCAAAGTCCTCTAGCTGCTGCCTGTGTTACCGTGCTAAAATAAAGGACTGTCACTAAACTTGTGAGCTGAAATAATTGCCTGCAACAGATACCCTAAATCAAAACACTGTACAAAAATTTAAAGATTAGAAGAAAGTGGTTTTTCTCTATTTTTCACGCTGTATACAAAAGTAGTATTGGACAATCTGAATTTATGGCTTGCCTTGTACTTCAGAAGAAAGGCTGACAAATTCCTGTTGAATAGCCTAAGGACCTCTATTGTCAGAAGGTTTTAGTAAGACTTCTATACGTGGCTTTACATTGAGTCTCTCTAACATAAATTGAGCAATCCTCAGAGGGCCTCAATTGTATTTAGAATTTATAAACGATACCTTCAACAATGTGAATGTTTGTATTTAAGGAACTGAGAGTGCAAACCACTCGGACAATAGTTTCCCAGAGTCTGCAAATGTGGACTTACAATAGAGAATATATTTTTCTCATTTATAAACATCTGCACAAACTGGTAGGCTGTCTAGATCCCACAGCAAATTAAGGTCTGATTTTTAATTAAGTTTGGCATGCATCAGAGGAGTACATATGTTCAGCACATGTTTTTACCTTATACATCTTTTGCTCCATTACCTACGTATTGTTCAAAATTAGTTCTGCTGCTGAATACAAACCGTCCAGTTTGCTTTACTTGAAAAAATTTACAAAATGAAAAATAATCCACATCTTTGACAAAGTGGAGCCATGATATTTTGGAGAGAAAATCCATGGGCTGCGAAAAAAATTCACTGAACTTGTAAAATTATTAGAATTAGTTGCCAAACCACATGCACTTCCCAGATTTTGAAACTTCATAGAATGAGTTCACCAAAAAGGTGTTAATTTCTACTTAGTGTTTGAGGATGAATGCAGCTCTTCTCCAGTGAAACTGGAATAATTTTACTGTTTCTAATTAAGAATAAATAAATCATGTTTTCATGTAGTTCTGATGTGGGAAGGACTTAGAAACGAAACCAGGAAACTTATCATCTTTGAGAATTGTGGTCATATGTACAATTATAGTGATCTGTTCTACAGGAGAACTTTTGGAAATGAGCTTTATGATCTTGAGTTGCAAAATGTTGGGAATCCATCACATGTCCTTATAACTAAGTCTAAACTTTCTGCTGAACAACCCCTGGCCTGATTCTGCTCCCTGAGCACACCTGGAGCTGCAGGATGGGACATGCCAGAGGACTGCACCAAGGCAGATGGGACAGCATTTCCAGGATTGCTAAATATTGCATCCTTCCAGGAGTAAATACTGATTGGTCCGTAATCAGATGAGTCCCGAAAGGCAGAACTGTACCAGTTATGGGGTACGTGAGCTGTCTCTGCCGTTAGCACTGAGAAAAGGAAATTGAGACGTTGAAGACAAGCACCCACTGGCACCTTTCACTTCAAATATGTGGCCTTGCAATAGTCTCATTAGAAACAATATTTAAATGGAAAAGAAAATACAAAGTAATTTATCTGCTTAGGCCTCTCAGAACAACGAGACAATACTTCATGAGTGAAGGTGAAGCCAGTTTGCCAGGGTTGCTGTGGAAATGAGGCAGTCCCAGAAGTAGATGTACTATTTTTGCCCCCCTCAGCCCTGCTGGTCTTAATCAGGAGTCTACACTCATAGCACAGCTATGTTTGGTAGCTGGAGAAGCCTCCTTTATACAGAACAAACAGCCTCTCTTACCCACTTATAACTCTTGTCCACTCAAGCCCCAAGGAAAGTGAAAACAGTGGATTCTGTGAATTCTCAGCCCCCATCACATCCCATAACCTGAACTGACAGTTCCCTGTTTCTAGGGAAAAAAACCAAGAAGACATCTCATAACTTCATGTTTTTGATTGGCACTGCACAAGCATAAAACTATGCAGCACTTAAAGGTACACATCCTGTGTGCTTATGTGGTTCCAAAGTTTGTGTTTTTGAAAAAAAAGATTAAGTAGTTGTATAATTGTTTCAAAATTCATGTATTTAATATTTTTATGATAACAAAGACTTAATAGGTTTTATTTTACCTTATGTTTCATTCATGAAGTTACTATATGTATTTACTTTTCAGAGAATTTAAGAACTACTGATACAGAAGTGTTCCCAAGGCCCACCACATTTTGAGTAAACACTCATATAGTCAGGGGAGGGGGAGTTTGCTGCCTTTTTTTTTTTACTTTGTAGATTTTTTTGAGTCCTTAATGAACGCTGAAAATCCCTAACTCACAAGACTGTTGTGAGGATTAATTAGTGAATGTTTGTAAGATGCTTTGAAGATGAAAGGTACGATGTAAATGCTAATTATTTATTATTACTATCTTCCTAGTCTTGGACAAATTTGGTTGATGTGGAAGTGAGTGATTGATCTTGCTAAACAGAGGTATGCACAGCGGATAAGGGCCTTTGCAAGATTCACGTTAATAATTCTCCCTATGAATCTCAGCTCCATTCTGAATGTCTCCGTCTATCCTAACCCACTGCCTCCGCATGCCTTTGACAGTGCCCTTCAGACTAAATTGCTACTCTACTGCAATCTCTGGGGCTGATCCAACAACCCATGAAATCAGAGAAGATTTTTCTATCAGTTTCAGGGAACTGGGCAAAAGGTCAAAAGTAGTCTTTTGCAGTATTTTGGAAAATAACTAAACGACAAAAGCCTGTTTTCTGAAAATTGCCCATACTTGCTCTCTGCATGATTAGCTTGATACATACTGTCAGGTTTTGTCAGTTGTGTCAGATCATATTCATATCATACAGTTTCCTTTGTGCACAATAATATGATTCTTTGCAGGTCTGTTCAGCTGTGAATCTGTAGCTGTCCACTGCATTAAATTATGTGCACCTTTAGCATCAGTATACTATATCATACAGGGCAAGACATTTTGGTGTTCAGGACATGAGAACTGTTCGGTTCCTACTCCAAGAGCACACTGAAAAGTCATCTTTGTAAGATGAAGGATCTCAGCTCCCACTGCCTTCATGATTCAGCAGAAGCTACAAGCTACAGCCGGCTATGTCTCACATGCTTATCTTTGCCAGCTGTACCTCAGAAACGTCCTTGTACTGGAAGCTGCTCCCTTCAGCCTTCTCACTGTAAGGATGCACTGCGGGTAGTCACCAACATAACAACCATAAAATCAGAGGTTCACTTAGAATTGAGCTCTCTTTGACTTTAACAGACCATTCCAGCATAGAAAGAGGTATTAACACCTTACATCTAACAGACAATATAATTGCTTAAAAAGAGTCAATGCGCACATGACAACATTTGTCAGATACAGCAGAATAGCAAACTATTAAGGAAGAGGAAACATGTAGGAGCTTTTTACTTACAAGTACCAGTTTACATCTGTACGTGCTGTCAGTGTGCTGCAGACAAGTATCAGGCAGGAGGTAACATTCAGATAGCCAACAGTAAAGCTAGAACAGCTCGGACTGGAATAGAACCTGTGCTGTTTTCGGCAATGGCAGTTATCCAAGCACTGTGATATATTCTTTATCTCTTGGCATTTTAAAAGGCAGTTTAGATATTCTGTGTGTTCATTCAAATGAAAAAGCGAATCCCAGGCATTCCTACAGCTGATGTGAAATGAGGAGTCAGGCTCTTTTCACCATCAAAGCATTCAGGAGTGCACACTGTGAAGTGTAATGCATTGGGTTCATTCATTTCTTGTGATGTCTATCAAGCAGAGGCAACAGGAGCAGGACACAGCTCAATACAAACCAGTCCTCATGGACTATCACAACATCTCATGCTACTAAAAACTGAGGTAAAAGAAATCCTTTCTGTGGCAGTTTGTGAATTGGCTCAGCTATGAACAGAAGTTGTTTTCCTCCCAGTTTGGCATGGGTTACCTAGCTCTGTTGTGTAAGGGAATAGAACTATGACCTACAAAAAACAAAATAAACCAACAGAGAAACTGTTCTGCACCTACCGGGATGATATATTGCATCTATCTAGAGCTATATTGGTGCTCTGGGAAGCACAGAACGCGTAGACCCAGAGCAGTCCCCAGAGCAAATTTGCTTTTTTTTGGTGACTCCCGAATTTCAGAGTAAAGCTTTTGGGATGTTCTAGAGCTTTTGTTCTCAGACTGTGGAGTGTTAACAACTAAAAATCAGGCAGCAAGGGTGTTGTGTGCACTTACTCTGGGAGTTCTTACAAGAGAAAAGTTTTCGTTTACAGGTTTTGTTGGCCTCTTTATAAATCTGTCGTGGCCTGTGGGGCTTTTACATCATCAGACCAGGAACTAGTGTAATTACTTTCAGTTAGCTTTGTGTTGCTTATTTGTTTTTGATGCTTCTGTCATTAAAGATACATAACTAGATCATATTAGCCAATTGAGATGTTTTAAAATAATGTGTAATGACTATGTTGGCAATGTTGATGCTGCACTTAGGGAAGTTAATACACAGCCACGAAGTTGCTTCCCATCTATCTCAATGAAGGCCTAAGTGCTGAAATGCAGGTAGAAGGCACTTAGGGCACCTCTATATCTCCACAGATCTGGCCCTTAATTTATGAGCACATTGCACAGTAAAATAGGATTAGCCTCCTTAGGAGATTCCTTTAGTCTGTTACTGCTCTACAGTTCAGTGCCCTCTCAGAACAGACACAAAAAAGCTACTCAAAGGGTGTCCAAATTCTCAGTGGCTGTTGTCACTGCTAGGTCACCCTTGCTGCATATTAGGTTTTAAATGTGGCATTTTTTCACCTGATCAGAAAGATTGCTGTCTGCCATTAATAGAAATGCCAATGGCATTGTTAGGGAAGTTTGTCCTCAAGTTATAAGCATTACCTGTCACAAATACTTTTTCAGTTTAAAGATATGATGACCATAAGGACTGAATAATTTGTCTTCAGTGGTCCTTAACCTAATCCATATATTATTCTGAAGTGCTGAGGAGCCATATGAATCTCAAAGCCTGAGCTTCACTGTAATCAGTGTTGAATTACTGCTAATCTGGAAAAGATTAATTATTGATGACAGGATAAGTATAGTGTGATAGACCAAACTAGCCCTTCAGATCAAAAAAGCTATGCCTCTCTAATCCAGCAACAGTTCCTCAATAAAATAATTAGTACTTTCTGATGACTTAGTGAATACAATTACTGAAATAATTAGAAGTCCCAGTAAAGATACTACAAGATGCTTTAAAGGAAAGCTATAAAGCACCAGAAGCAATACTGTTCTGCAGATTAAAAACCACTTTCAATCTATGCACATGGACATGCTGTACGGGGGAAAGGCTCTGTGTGGGAGGAGTGTGGAGGAATGGAAAAACAAAAACTCAAAGGGGCACACGCAGGAAAGGACTGTTTCCAGTTTTGTATAATTCACCTCAGAGACTGAGAGCCTGCAAAATAGTCTCTAAATCTTCAGCAGAACATCTGTGCTAGAGATGGGCGGACACAGCCACTCTGAATCAGTTCTGCATTTACTAATTTATTACCACCTGCAACAGGTTTATCGTATATTACTTTTCCCCAAAGGTAAATTATAAAGGCAAAGCACATAGGACATGGCAACTGTATGTGAAGAAGTGTCAGTATATTTTATTGCATTGCTGGCAAATCTTCTGGTGAATCCAACTTGCGTTTATTCAGGCTGTATCATATGTGGGTTTGGATGATGGATGGATTCTCCCACAGGGTCCTACAGAAAACAAACAAATATTCCACTAAGTACAGAACTGAATTTTATAGGGATTAAGTGAATAGAAGGGCACAAGATGCAATTTCCCATCTTCTGATTTAATACTACGGAATGAACTCATCAAATCTCTATTTTTCTCCAGTGTCTGACTGGCTTTATCCCATATACTGTAGACAAGTACTGTAAAACAGGACAAACGAAGGTACAAAGAGATATAGGCCATCAGTTTACATCTGTCATATGCATTAACATACACTTGAAAGAAAAATGCAGAGGTTGTGATAATAGCTGGAAAAAATCAGAAGTCTCTGTAGCCCTTCAAATTGGACTACTAATTATAGTTATAAGTTTATATGTTTCTTCCAGCACTTATGTTAGCAGGCAACACTGTTCCAAAAGATACTGCCCTGTCCAACCTTCCCTGATATCCAAAGTGAAATCATTTCCTGAAGAAGCAGACAGATCTCATGAAACAAAATTAATCTCATGTTTTCTTTGGACTGCTTTCTGTCGTTTTTTTTTACCTTTCATTTCTGTTTCTATTCTATAACCATGTGACTCACCAATGACTGTTATATTCTGTGTTTTAAGATGGGAATCAGCTATACACCACAGAGAAGTTTTCTCTTACAGACAGAAGATTAAATTGAAATACAGAAAAAAGAAAATACCAGTTTGATCAAAGAACATTCTTTGTCATCCTTTAGTCAGCTTTTTCACTCTGAGTTGTATTCAGAAAGGATCTCACAGATGATAACAAATAACAGCTCAAAAAATAATAATTTTATTATTGGCTTGAAGTAGCACGTGTAGCACAAAAACATTCACATATTTTTCTCATAGTCATCATAGAAATAACTCCTGGGCAAATTCCCATACAGCAAGTTATGTCCAACAAGGATTTTGATAGAAGTCTCTCTGGGGGTCAGTTGAGAAAAAGGATGTTTAGCTGACTCTTTTCTCACAGAGATCTATTTTAGGCAGAAGCTTAATTTAAAATTTTCTTGATTACTTTTTGCTTTACTAGATTCACCTCCTGGACTAATGTTAACATTTCTTGTTTATATATTCTGATCGAAGAAATTTAAAGTATCTGGTCTGTTTCTGTTTCTGTTGATGGAAACAAAGACAGTCTCATTCACGTGAACCTAAACATGGTTATGTATTGATGTTAAACATATTATTTTATTCTTGTCAAAGGTACATTATGGATTTATGTTATGGATAAATTAAAACTGTTCATACAGCTACCAACTGACTTCAGTGATTGTTTACAGTTGTGTTTAACAGAAACAGTCACTCTGTGGCTTTTGCCCAGGCCAAAATCTGCTTCTCTTCTCTGTGCATTGGCAGTGCCTACAGTTGAAATTATGCATTGTGTATTTTTATATGCAAGTTATTATTTTTTAACCAAAGTCTACTGTAAAGACAGTTTTACTTAAATTTCATGCACAGCAAGAAATTTTAAGAACAATAGCCATTATATGTGTCTGCCATTACATTACAGTATTTTTTAAGAAGTCTGAACCTAAAACTTATGACAAAATAGAGATTCAGTCTGATTTTGGTGACTTGAAACCCTTAAATGTAAATGAGGTGTATTTTATTTAGAAAAATTTCCAATGAACAGAACAGTCTCTTCTCAGGCCAAAGAAATAGAGAGCACAGTTCAGCACAAGTGCACAGAGTGCCTTAAAAGGAGGTACCTGGAAACTGCACCTGCAGGTGTTTTTCTGAGAAGTGAATATTCCAGCCAGTAGGTGTGTGGCATCCTTATCATTGCTCGTAAGATGATGAAAATTACATTATATAATTTTATAATTCATATGCAAAGTCTGAAATTTTGACATCCTCAGTCACACATGAGATTTTTAGTAGCATATTTCTTGAAGTACTTTTCTTTATATTTTCATGGAATTTACTTCCTTCTTTTCACCCCGTAAAATCCTTTTAAAAAATGTCTGGCTATCCCTTTACTGAGGTAAACTTTGTGGCAGCCAGTGTGCTCGATCAACTTCCACCGAACTTAACACTTCTATTCGCACTTATAAGAAGGCCCTAGGACTAGGCTCTCCAGAAGAGGGTTTTTTCCCAGGCATTTGCAATACTGTTAACAATTTATAAACCTTCTGGTGTTTTGTGGCAGTCAGATCTTACTCTGTTTTTAAATACTTTCGCTGCTTTTGTTGATGTGGAAAAAAAGTTTAAAAAAAAATCATAAGAAGCATCTCATTATAAAAAAGCAAAAAGCTGAAACAAAGTAAAGACCAAGTACTGTCAAGTGGATAATACAGGGAAAATATTTCTCTGTAATTATCATGATATAAACTTACGCTTGGGAAAACGAAAGACAAAACAAAAATAAACAGAAAAATTATTGGTTTAGTTGGTATGCCTTGAAGTTACTTTATTACAAGTAAGTCTTGACCATCTGAACCCTGGGAGGGACCTTAGAATTTGCAGTTTGGACTCAAGCTTTCAGAAACTGCAGAGATCCACTGAAAAACAGGGACTATCCAAACTCGCTTTATATAATCCATTTCTTTCGATAAGGCAGGTGGTGACAACAACAACAACAACAACAACAACAATAATAATAATAATAGTAATAAAATTCTGATCCCAGGTTCTCATTAAAAGTTTAGGGAGACTATTTAAAACAGCCCAGCTCAGGGTTTGTAGTTCTTGACCTGGGTGAGAATAGGGAGTCTGCTCTTGGAGCTTAGGTCACACCAAATAACATGTTACAGATGACAATCTCTCTGTCCACTTATAATGAAAAGAATCAGTCCATTTTTGTGCATTGTTGTCCCCTACAATGGCACTTCAAATTGGAACAATAAACTTACAAAGAACTGGAGCATTTAGTATCTGATTTGAATAACTTTAAAAATATCTTTTATCTTCTAAAATTGTGTCCCTAATCATTGCAATTGATATTTACTTTTAAATACAGTTTTCAGTAATGAATCTTGCCTTTTAGTCTCAATTTCCTACAAAAATGATAATAGTAAATGCAAGTTTTTACCTTTTGCTCTTTTGTTAGTATAAGGCCAAGATGCCAAGAACATCATCAGGAAACAGTCTCTTGACATCAACAGTGCGATCACATCTTTTTCATGTAGAAATACTTCGTACTTGATTTAGTGATTTACCAGATGGAAGAATACGCACTGAAATTTGAAATAGCTCTGTAATATCACTATTGTTTTAATGATATCACAAAGCTCCCTCAGAAATATTGCCTGAGATGCAGTTCTACTAAGGAGCAGTGTAATTCTCAGCGCCACCGAACAGTGCAAACTGATTTTCATGCTATGTGTGTCTGAATCTTTTTCCCATGTGACTACGTGGGAGTCCTATAAAAGAGGAACTATACTATGTGTTATGGGATATTAAGGATACGAATGATATGAAGAGGAATTCTTAAAACAAGTTGCCTGATTTCTTAAGGCATAAAGTACCCAATATGACTACTAATAGCCCTTGCAAGCTATGAGTAAAGCAATGTAAATTCTGTTCACCTAGCTCTTTTTTTTTAAATGGAACACTTTATTGCAATTCCATTTCATTAAAATGCACGTCCTTATGATATGAAGTATTATTAAATCACAATGTGTTTCAAAAGTTTCCAGACTTCATGAACAGGTCAGGCTTTGGTTACGTATCCTGTTGGGAGTTCCTATTCTCCTGAGTTTAGAGACCACAGCAGGTCACCCCATTCAACCAGTCTCTCATGCAACAGTGAACAGTGTTGCTATTTTCAGTGAATTCTCCTATTTCTCTGTAAGCTGATTGGAGATGAAGTTGGCTTGTAAAATGATTACATGTTAGAGGTATGAAATAGTTAAATAGCAGTGCATGCTTTCTGGAAATATCCTCTTCTGATATTTAAGTACATTACTTTTCGGCAGACAGCCAAAATAATTTTTAAAAGCAAATTCTATTTAAAAAATAGTCTGTGACACAGAGCATTAGAATGACTTTGCAAACCATCAATACAGTGAAAGAAAAGTTGAATCTGTAATACCAGGAGGAGTAAATCTTACCTATTTCTAAAAATAGGCAGGATACTTTTTAACTCATTAATTTTAACACCTTTTTATCTGCTTTCAGGCTTTCAGGCAAACAGCCAAGTGAGTCAAAAGGCAGCCTTTCATGTATCAGTTATAATTCATGGCTTGTTTTCACACAAAAAGATTAATTTGAAGGTGGAATTTGAAGTCAGTTGTGTCACCTTAAATCCCAAAGTGTGAACACTCTCATTCAGAATAAGTGATTTTAAACAGAGTAGAAAGGCATTCGTGTGGTTTACATATTCATGTTACTCGGATTTTATCTTTCCAAATGTTCCTGTGTAAACATTTGGTCTTGGACTGCGTAGGGTCTGAAATAGCTTGGCACAGGCCTCAAAATTACCATGTTTGGAGAGGTGGGAATAGTTTGAAATTCTGCATATTTCTTGAATAGCCTTGCAGGATCCATGTGATTTCCACTGTTTTTTATGAGAGTTTTCACTCCCAAATTTAATTTCATTCCGTTATTTTATACTATCATCAGTTGCCACTGAAGTTAACCCAATCTGCAAGTCGCCAAAGACATTCATACCTAAAACTAGGGTTGTCCACAACATTTCTGAGATGCATCTCAAGGTTAATCCTATCCTTTCTATTAGAATACAAAGGAGAACAGGTGTTTATGCCCTGCCAGCACAAGTGTGAGTGCCTATTGCTGGCCACAGTATCAATTATTTACTGGAGTAATATTAATTAATGTTAATGTTTCTCCAAAATATTACATGGTCTTAATAGTCCATACCATTTTCCTAGAAGTTAGGAAAGAAGAACTATGTTTCTTTGCATTTTCCCACAAGCAACAATAGTTGCTCTTCAAACAATATTGATCATTTTTTAGAAGAAAATTGCTTTCATATAAATGTGTCTAGATCCTAGTGCAAAGGAAACCAAACAAGATTTAATACAAAAGGACAAAATTAGGGAAGGATAAGGACTCAAAGAAACAAAACATCAAAACGTCATCCCAGGCCTTGCTTTAATTTGGTGGCAGATTATTAATACATTTTTCTCAGGAGCCCCACAAGGGCTTCCAGCACAAAATTTCCTTACAGTAAAACAGAAAATTTCAATAAATGAAGAATAAACTCAGTATGTAATGTATATTCATGCCATCACTATCAATGAAAGAATAAATACATGGCTGTGAAGTCCCTTGTGCATTTCTGTTTAAACCAGAAAGAGTGGCACTTACGTTACTCTGAAGGAATTTTTTTTTTTTAATCTAGGAGTCTCACATCTACTGCCTCATCTTCCTGCTCAGTTAAACCACACCCAGCCAATTAATTCCCTTTCAGCTTCTGTAACACTCTTGAACTTTTAAATATACAGGGAGAGGCCGGTTTTTACTCTCACCATTGTATACTGGCTTACTATCCTGAAATACTCCTCTCTTTTTCTCCCTGTAATAAATGTATGACAGGGCCCATGTTTGCTCTACTTTGAAATGACATGCAAGGAATAATGTGTTTCATGACTCTAAAATATACTTCTCCCTCCTGGCTTTTCAAATTTTAGTAGGAATGGGATCTTGACAAAAGTTTAGTGATTAAATAACAGCAGATACAAACTTTCTATCACAGCCTTTATGTAAATCACCAGGTAAATCAGATTATCTCTTATGTAGAGATGTCATCTATTTATTTCCAGCAGATAAGATGTATAGGCTCCCCAACCCTGAACTTCAGAGCTGACCTGGGGAGGCTGCCTCCAAGGAGAGGGCAGCTATAGTCAGTTAGCCAGGTGCCAACTGGTAAAATTGTCTTTTAAAAAGTAATTGACTATGACATTAGACAGCAAGTAAGCTCTTCAAGTTTCTGGATGTCAGATAGACAAGCAGGGAGGTTATTTTGCAAGAGATAATTCAATATAGTGTTCAGCTAAGCCTAAATAACTCCATTGAGACAATAAAATCACAGCAAAGATGCATTTTCTGTATTAAGTTGTAAGATATTCAAGAGTTTAGCTGTGGAAGTGGCTCCCACAGCGTCCATTTGTCCCTGACGATTATGTGATACAAGTTAACTACAAGGGAAAAAACAGGTTTTATGCTAAAATGAGGGAAACTCAGTCCCTGCACATTTATCATCCTGTAGCGCTGACATTCCCTTATTGTACTGTGGAGATTAGAAAGCAGTTCCTCAAGACTCACATTTAGACAGCCACATAGTGGTTTCTGTTTATTTTTGTGGAGGTTGCAAGGCAAATAAGCATGGTACTGTGTGAAAAGTCCTCAGGGAGCCCCATCAGTGCAAAAATGTTACCCGGTCATAGCTGGGTTACTGTGAGTGTAGAGGGAGCAATTCACTTGCCCTCAGTAACAAGAATTAGCTCCTAGAAAAAACCACTCCATTAAGCAATCTGGAGGGATTTTTTCTTTTCTCTATCCCAGAGTCTCCAAATCTTACATGAGTACCCAGAGAGGTGTGTATGTTTCTGCTTCATGTATGAGCTTGAGTTATCCTGGTTTGCTGGACTGAAATACTGTCAATCAAAGCATTATGCTCTAGTCCTCCAGTCTGAACTGTCTTAAAACCAATTTCAACTGCACTGAAACAACTTTATAATCTCTGGGAGCATACCTTTAAAAATACGCTAAGAGCTGGAAAAGATGCAAACATGCTGACTCTCTAGAGAATATTACTAGCATATCTCAAGCACAATGGTGTCTGTGTATCCTCAGTTTACTTTTCACAATTAAAGTTCATTAACTGAAATTAGGCCAGAGAGCATTTGCAAGCAGAAAAACATAGTACATATATAAATACTTCTTAACATTAGTTTCAAGTACGTTGAAGTCCTAAGTAATGCCTAGTGTAAGTGCACTGTTTCCTTCTCTCAGCCAAAATGTGGTGCTTCGTTGCTGTAACCAACGAAAGTAAAATTAATGGCATCAGGAACATGATTTTAAAATAAAACGGATGTCCTCTTAGTTTTATTTTGATCAATGCTGCTTTTAAGGAACACACTGCCTTTCCCTAAGAATTCTGGGCAGGAAAACATGTCTGTTTGGGGTGGGACAGACTGGACATTTCCCCAGAAGCATTTTGGGTGCAGTTTGTAACCTGCATACTTTACAGCTCTGTTGTGTTGGCAGGTGTAGTTGTGCCTTCCGCAGGTGAAGCAGTTTGCCTTCCTTGTGAAGGAATGCTTCCATGGTCTTCCTAAGCACAGACTTGATTGCTGGTAACTTCAAAGCCAAGGAAACAATAAATAATCTGACACAGATCCCATAGTGCTATTCATGATACCATATCCTGACATCAGAACAGGCACAGTACCAGCTTAAGTGGACAGCAAAATCAACTCCCAAAAGTATTCCCATTTTAAATGAACTAGTGATGAGCTGTCTTTTTGAAAAAGTCCATTCAAATAGGGATACTGAATTTTAAATATTATTAACAGTGACCAACCTCACAGCTTCTGAAGAGATTCCCCAAACTCTTTCTTGATTTTATAATTCAGCTGAACTAACATCACTAGGACTGAATCTTTACCACACATGTGGTGGAAAGTGTCCTTAAAAGATTGTATCAGGAATTGCATGTCTCAATAGAATGACTTTCAAAAAAAGACTGAAGTACAAAAGCATTTCACATATTATTGTCCTGTGTACTGTGGCATGTTCCTTCTCATATAAAGTCATTCACCTGCTTAAGCGCTTCCTGAGCAGGATTTAAATGTCCATGAAAATGCTGCAATGAATTTTACCTTTTGCAATAATTGAATTATTTGCATCTAATCAAATTATTCTTTCATAATATGTATATATATACATACATACACACACACATATATATAAAAGTATATATATATATATAAATTAAAGAATATTTGCCTTGTGTTAACATATATTATTGGCTGCTGGTAGTTGACACAACAGGTGGCTATGACATTTTATGTCACTCTTCTATATTAATAGCCTAGAAAGTCATCATTCATGTTGAAAAATTCACAGACTTAAAAACAATTGCTATTTCAACCCTAGAGGAAATTCCATGAGTATCCTACATTCAGCAGTCAGCTAATAGAATCAGTGCATCAGTTGATAGCTATGAATAACTGAGAATGTCAGATCGTGAATTAGTGTTGATCTGGATTCTCTCAGTCAAATAAAATGATCTTATGGCGATATGAAACTGCTGACTGCATAATCAAGCTCTCACCTTCAAACCAAACTATCTTTATTGTAAATGCTAAGAGTGTCTGTAAAATAAATATCGTAAAAGTGCCATGAAGCATCTGAGTTGCTTCATTTTATACAGTTCAGCAGAGACTTTTTAGCTTTCTTTTTCCTCTCTCTTTCATGTGTTTACCAAACTGTTACAAAACATATGCACTATTTTTGAAGAAGAATAACACAAGCCAAGCAGACGGATCTATTCATGATCAGAATGCAATGGCTTTCATTATATTCCAGTTTGCTTATAAGTGACTGATCGAGAGTTAGCAGATGGTGTTTTCTTTCACCCCTTCGCCTTCCTCTTATTTAATTACTCCAACTTCGTTTATGTTCTGGCTCTATAGTGCCTAATAAGCATGTATATTTGTAAGATCATCACTTCTATGATCTCCAAATTTATCAATGCTTAATCTATCCTCACTGGACTGTCTTAGATCATGTACTCAAGCTATGCATCTAGGACCAGACCAGTCTGACCTCTTACACTTTATGTTGCTCTTGGATGTGTTTCCATCAAATGAACAACCTAGCATCCACCTAGGGAAACTGTAGCACCTGCGGAAAATCAGTCTGGTAAGTAATGTATTATACTTAAGTGTCCTTCCAAGCAGCAACAGCTGCAGTCAGTAGTGGCACTGAGGCTCTGCAGGCTGTCTCGCTATCCTGTCAGGGGTCCCCTGGCTCCGCGAGGGCAGTTTTCTCAAGGCTGATACATGGCCAGGCAGGAAGAAACCTAGTGCATAAAATGCTCTGGAGCTCTACAGAGAGAAAACCACCTCTGTCTGACATGGTAATTGAAACACATGCTGTTATTCGTAAAGAACAGCAATCCCACTGCTATTCAGATAACAATCATTTCTTCTTTCTCCATCTCTAATTCTATCCCAGCTTCAACCATTAAGTATCTGATAAGATTTATGGTGGGCCCTGACTCTCATGATGATGTTTCTTTCCGTCTAAAGTCAGTTCTGTTTCAAACCCAAATATTTCTCACAGTTAGGACCTTATCATCAACCTTTTCTACCAGGAATTTGGTCTTGGTAGATTTACAACAAGTTGTGACTTCTGAAAGCCCTCTTTGTTCCACAGCCTCATGGAGCACAGCTCAAGGGGCATCCCAGAGAGGAGAGCCCCCATTAAGAGAAAGCCACAACACAGTTCACTCATGGTTGAGAAGATTGAGACTGGGAAGACATGAAGGGTGTGAGACAAATAGAGTCTCCTTCAGTTTGCTTTTCCTCAGTAAAAACTCAAGAAAAGGAGACTCTTCAGACAGGAACATATACTAAGCCTAGGGCCTGCATGGGCTAGAGACACAGTCACATCTCACTTCTCCCCAGTCTGCTGTGTCCAGTGAAGTCTGGCACATCTGGGTGTGCAGCAGTTAAATGAAGAAGTTTTGTCTCCCCAAATTGCTTTAAGTTTACCACTGTGTCCTTTTAACAGAATTTCCATGGGATCAGAAATTCAGCTAAGAGTTCATTTTAAAGCATCAGCAAACACGATGCTGACGTAACTGGTTTTTCCCATTACTAGGGAGAATTCAAAACTAGCACACCCACAACACATAAATTCTGAAGAAATGACATTTGCCAAGTGATCTACTAGAGAACATCAAAGACACAAGCTGTGCCTTTGTACTGAATCAAAATCAAGAGATAATTTCATTTTCTTCTTAGATCTGTTTTAGCACTCATGTATGTAGCACAAGTGAATTTAGCAATACAGAAACTGTGGAAAGATTTAATTGGCCAAAATTAATACAAATGTTTGTCTATATGTTGCATGCATTATTTATATCCACTACAAATGTCCAGCAAGTACATTCTGCTTGTTTCCATTTAAGGTGCAGATTCCTGGAATTAGCCAAATCACTTGAGCAACAATATTTTAATCTGTTCCAGGTATTCTGAACTTCTGGAATATTTGGAACTTTATTCTTCTGATTCGTAGCTTAGAAGGCTGAGCATGATATCATCTTACGTTCTTCTTATGAGGGCTTTAGGCATCTGGATATTACTAGACAGAAAAAAGAGTCTTTCCTGCTTTTTTTCTTTTTCCTGACTTCATGTTACCTCTGAACTAAAGAAAAGAATTATAGAGATGGTGGTTTAGAAATGGCTAATACAAGACCAAACTCCAATCTCTGTGAGAACCCCAGACGCTCCAGTAAACTGGATTTCTGGATTATTTCCACCTCAACAGGGGTATCATGGCCTCATATAGAATCCATGATCTGGTTCATCATGGTTAAAGATGGACTTGTAGGTTTTTTGGCTGGTTTATTCATGACACAGTCACTACAAGCCCTTTGGATAAGCATTTCACACAGCGGGTGTGAGGTTCAGCTCTAAGGACAGCGTTACACTGCATTAATCCAATGACTTTAATACCTTTACTCTTACTATCTTACAGCGATGTAGCTGAGAGTGAATCAGGCTGAAGATTTTGAGTATAGGTGATTCTGCTATTTTTATGAGGCCCTGCAGGCTCTAATTCTTTGCACCATGTGGGAGCCTTCCATGAATACAGAGTGCCATCTGTGCTTGCGTCTCATTCCTTAAAGAAACATTTAGCTTTCTATTCATCCTTTCTGCATTCCTGGGGCTGAGCAGTGTGTGAGTGTGTTACCCCTTCCTCCCTTGTGTCACTGGATTTTATTGATCAGCCTCAGGACTAAAAACACAGCAGAGAGCCCTGCTGTTTCCAGTAGCTGTTGCCTATCTTTTGAAGCAGAGATGAATGTTTGAACCATAATGTATTCTTTCGACGCAAGAATATTAAACAGTATTGTGAAAAATAAATGCAAGAGATTCTCAAACTGGGAGGTGAAAAGGCATTGGTGCATCAGAAAGCTTGCATACCGAGCCTTTTGCTTGAGCTCTTGCAGCCTGAGCCTCTTCTATCTCTGACTAATTCTCTCCCTGTTCACCACAGGAATACTAATTGCCAGATGAAGCTCTTTGTTCAGCTAATGCCCTAATTGTTGCTTAGAAGAGGAATTGTCTCTGGCAATCATTTATTCCTAAGGAAACTTGAGACTTTATTTCTGTGGTTGATCCAAAGAGCTCAGAGTTACAAAGTTACTGAAATTACAAGGATAGAGTCACTGGGTCAAAAAAACTGACTAAACCAAACCAAATCAAACCAAAAAAAGCCCAACCACATTCTTTCTGTAGCAGGTTGTTCAAATCCAGATGCATAACATTTTACTTTACATCATAGTGGCAACACTCAGTACTTCGTTGTCACTCAGTAGGTGACAACATTCAGTACTTTGCATCATTCTACTGTGACGCCAAACCCGCAAGACATCTGGGGTTTCAGTATGAATGAGAATCCATGAAGTTCAGATTCTCATCGCAGTCATACTTGACTCATCAGCACTAAACCATGGGAGCCTATAAAAACTCCCTGAAAACAAGAAACATTAAAACAGAAAAACACAATCTAAATTTAGGTAAACTTTTGAATGGAATAGCTCTTTGAGTTGCCTATGTTTTGATTTATATCCATCTAGTCTGTACTTCAATGGGAAAATTTAAGAGGTCTTTGATGGACATGGCTGTATTTTCTGCAGCAGACTAAGAGCAAGAACAATAAGTTAAACTTCTCCAGGTTTTTCAGTGATTTGATTTGTGATATTCCATATAAACACAAGGACACACAGCAGTATAAACACACACACACACACACACTTACACAAGTACACCTGGGCTAATAAGTAAATAAATAAGTTTTCTAAAAAGTACTGGTTTCCTATGTGAAAAAACCACATATAAGTATGTAAGAGAGAACAGAATAAAAGTAGCAGAGATACGTACCACTACTACCATTATTGACCTGTTTATGTCAATAAACTCCTGTTGTATTAAATGTAAAAATAAATCCAATCCAAAAGACATAATCACATAAGTAATTAGGAATTCAGAGACTTCTTTTGTACCTGAAGGCACTTCCTGGGCGTCTTTCATACCTTACACAGGGCTCCTTAATGCCTGCTCTGCTGATTGTGATCCTATGCATAATAGCTATGATGTATCATCCATTTATTCAGCCTAAAGTGTTCTGAGGAAAAGTAGGATTTCTTAAGATTGTTGCTAGCATAAAATAAAACCAGAAAAGTATATATATATATACATCCTGCTAATGTATTGGGTAGTACATCTTAGAGCTGGTTACAGTACGTAATAAAAATCCTATGAATTTCTTTACAGAAATGTTTCTTCCTCTCTGACCTACCAAATATTTGAGCATTACACTGATCTGATTTCCTTTTTCATGACTTTTTAAAGCTTAGTACCTTTAACTTTCTTTTATGTGGTCAGGTTTCTTATGGTATCACGTAACTCCTGTGGTCTCATCCCAGATTTGCTCAGTGTGTGACTCAGTTTGTGGCTGTATCACCTTTGCTTCTTAATAACCCAGTGCGAATGTTGCAATCACTCATTTCCAAACATAAAACTACAAACACTCTCTATTCTGTGGGAATGAAGGAGGTGGCTGCGGAAGAAACCCTGTAGGGACAGTAATCATTATGTTTGTAATTGCTTGATGTCCCTGACCAAGAATGTTAGAGAATTTTTTACTTTTAATACTAATTCTGCTCTTTATGAAGTACAAATTACTGATTAATGAACACCAATCTGTTCCAGCTACATCCTACACCCCATATGGCATATAAAAAAAACCTTACAAAAAAGTTATAAAAAGAGATCTACTAAATCATAGTCCAGTGCATGAGTACAGTAGAGGGATTATCTAGAATCTCATGACTTATAACTTTATTCAAAATAGTTTTAAAAGTGACTAATAAACATTCAGATGCTTCTTTGGGAGACTGCCTCATTCCCCAAAAATTCTGTTAGCAAATTTTCACAGATATCTAAGGCAATTATTTCTTCATTTATAGTAGACACCAGTATTGAGTCTAGCAAGCGCAATAGATAAGATCTACAAAAAATGTTCTACGTAAAACCAAAATTCCCCGTGCTGAAAATATAACAAATAAGGAGAATGACGTTTTCTGAAGTTGTCAGTGATCATGGGACCATATTAGATGATAGAACCATAGAATACTGGAATAGTTTGGGTTGGAAGAGACTTTAAAAGATGATCTAGTCTCAAACTCTCCTGCCATGGGCAGGGACACCTTCCATTAGACCAGGTTGCTCAAAACCCCGTTCAGCCAGGTCTTGAAGATGTACTTTCTTTCAGTAACGCAGTTATGCCTCTGACAGCTTACAGAACAGTTTTTCTTCCCATTTAATGTCTTCTTTCTCAACAATGCCAGGAGCCACGTTATCAGCAGTCTATGGCAAATGAGGTAGTAACGGCTGTTAACAAGAGCATTTCTACCTCAGCTATGCAAAAAGGAAGAAGGGAAACAACGTAGCTGACAGCTGTTTGCAGACCTAGAGTAGGCTACTAGCCACGTATGCAATGAGACATAGCTCTCCTGAGCTTGGGGCCATCGGTCCTAGGCTCCTGATGGTCCAGACTGGGACTGCCACTTCCCTCTCTTCTGCTTTGCAGATCCCTGGCAAAGAAATCAGGGAGTGGTGAGAGGCAGGTTAGCTGTCACAAACATCTTCTGACTTTTGGATGATGGAGTCCAAATGCAGCATGAACCTGGGTGTAGAAGCCCAAAGCACTCCTAGCTTTGCTACTTCAGACATAGCCTTGATGTTATGCTATTGCTCTGTGGTATGTAGACCCTTGCCTGCATCGTTATGTTTGTCTCCCGAAATTTATGGATGTGGGGTTCTAAAACAGACAGATAAATCTAACATCGAGTATAACAAAAAGCCGAGGATTCATCCAGTAATTGAAACTCCACACAGTGGTTACACTCACTTTCAAAGAATAGGAGCAAATGTGACTGTTAGCAGAGACTAAATCAGTTTTGCATAAGATATACTTAGAGCAGATTAAATCAGCATGTAAAAGCGTACAGAGTATAAACCTTGAATACATTCAGTCTTGTTCATGCCAAACTCTAATTCCAACAAAAAAAAGGAAAGTCAGTGGAAATTCATATCCAAAGATTATTGGATATCATAAGCTGTGTAAAAGGTAGAGTTTTCAGGGTAGTACTAAGCTACCTATATGCTAGGACTTCGATTGTGGTATAGGGACTAGTTGGTGTTTGGTCTGTTTGTTTTTTTCGAAGAGTACAGGGGCACTAAACTTAAATGTTTTCCTGTCGTACACAAAAAGCCCTTAAAATCATAAATTATTTTCTCTCTTTTCAGGATTTATTTTATTTTAAAAATTATATATACCTACATATATTCCATAATTGTTACTTTTTCTAGAAGATTTGAAAGGCCTTCAGGTGATATATAGATCATGTATGACTTAGCCTGGACAGGGGACATAAGGTACTTATCAAAATTCATCCCTGCTATTGCGTCTCCTTTTATTTCTGTCCACTACAGCGAAAAGCTTTGTATGCCCTTCCAGTAAAGGACGCAAGGCTGGCTAGCAGTCAGTGTGACAGAAGGAAAGCAGTGCAGCAGAAAATTGGATAACAGGATAAAAAACACAAGGACCACGGGAAGCCCATCAAAACTGCCTCCTCTTGTCAAAAACCAGACAAGTGACAAGTACAAATATAAAGTATTATCCGCAATTCAGTATTTCTAATGATATCACAATTACAGTCCTGCTTCCTATAGGCAACCACTTAACTTTTTAGGCTTGACCTTACAATCGCAAACCAAATGTGGTGTGACAAAACAAATCTGTGGAAGAATTGTTTGCAGTCAGACATCTGACTACACAGTCCCAAGCTAACTTTTATTTAGCTATTTTCCCCTAGAAAAAAAGTGTTTAAAGAGTACTGCTCAGTCACTGATCTAAAAAACATGTTGACTTGAGACCGTGTACATATTTAGAGATTCCAGATCGTGAATCAGAGTCAGGCAATTTAAATTGTCTGCCAACAGTTCAAGACTGTGGCTAATTCATTACTCACACGTCTCTAGTTGGAGTAGTAATTTAAACTCATGTGTGTCATATTAATTGTAATCTTGTTTCAAAGTGACAAGATAAATTTCTCAAGGTACATAATATATTATGGACATAGGTCAAAACAAATGAGTGTCTAAAAGAGATTAACACTAAATACATGCAATATGTCATGTTTGTGAATTAAGAAAGGATAAATTACATTAACATTTAACAGATTGTTCATTATACTTCATCTACACTTAGGCTTAAAACCACTAACAAATACTTCTCCTGTATATAAAATCTCTTTAAACAACTCATATGGAATATATAGGATTGCTTACTTGGGATACAGAAGCATCAGTTCCCAGATCCTACAAAGAACAACACAGTGCTACAGGATAAACAAAACTGGCATCCTGACTGGAGTTTCTCTGATTTATTCTTATTAGTAGCAGGAGTGTTAAGGAAAAATTCAAACATTTTTCCCTGTTTTTTCCTTCCTTCCTGTTAAGGTTAGTTAAACATGTTGGAGACAAGTGGCTTAATTTAAAAGCAGTCTTGGAGCTTTTCCTAACAAGGAAAGCTTTGAGCCGCTTCATCAGTTCAAGCACCTGAGCAATTCACTGTCACTGCTCTTGCAGAGCTCTGTGTCCTGCATGGACAACAGCAGTGTCATGTGGGAGAAACCAGCCCCAGGACATCACTGCCTTGAGTTCCCTCCGCATGCAAACCCTTTTCCAGCTTCAGAAACTCACAGCGATGGCTTTGAAAGTGCGCCTAGGTAAAACTAATGAGGGGGTGCAAGGAAATAAATATAACTGCTCCCATGAATGTAGAATTTGACCCATCAAAGACTGTTTATGCATATTTATATTGTCACAAACATGTTAAAAGGCAAGCACACATTTCTGTATTCACCAGTATTCAGAAATGGGATCTTTTGTAAAAAGCTGTATGTATGATACGTATATCTGATATATGGATTCATCCTTTCTGACGACTGCATAGGAAATACATTAACAAAGTTGATTCCAAAGAAACCTGAATTAGGAGTCCAATCTCCACAGAATTTCTTGGACAAAAAAAGAAAGAAAAACACTTATTATATCACAGTAAATAAGTATTTCATGTAATTGTAACTATATCTGCACTAAAATTTCTAGTGTTGTTACCAGTATTTCTCACCAAAATCTACTTATAGACCAGCTCTTCTACACTTTCTAAAGCAAGTATAGTCCTACTGATTCAATGAAACTGTCCATAGAGCTAAAAATAAATAAGTAGGAAGCTTTAATTCAACTAATTTTAAGCAATTTACTGAAAACAATAAACATTTCAGGTTGAAATCACTGATCATGCTGATTTTCTCAGATAAACTGTAGGGTTTTTCCCCTTGTCGTGTAAGGATTCCTTTGATAGACTGAATAATAATAAAAGGATTGACTTAATTCCAGATGACATTTTAATTCATTTAATTTTAGTCACTCTGATGATAACGCTGTAACACTGCTTTCAAATAAAGAAAATCTGCTGAGAATTGTGTGCTGAATGGAGGCTTTTCCATCACTAACTCATGATATCATATATCTATTTATTTCTGCAGAAAACTGCTATAGCCTCACACTCTTTAATTACTGCCATTTAAAAGTAATAATTTAAATTTCATTGCTTTTGCCATGTAAATGTCATTCGTTGTCTAAATAAGGTCAGCCATTTAGACATATTTGTTTTGATGTGTGTGTCATCTATATTTCATTTCACTGTATTTCATCTCCTCTTAAGGCATCATGATGCTTCTCACCCTGCTTTACTCTCCACCCTGACATTTGTCAGCAGGACAGCTGTGTTGTTAACACAATTCATGTATCAGTCACTGGTCACTGTCATCTCCTGTTATTTCCAACCCTCTTTCTTTAAAAATCTATCCATTTTCATGGAAATGTACACGTGCTAATCAGAACCAGCAACAACTCTGACTGCGGGATAAAGGAATGAAGGAACAGAAACACGTGGGATAAATCAGATTTCATTGCTTACTAATGCAGATGTCAGTACGGATGGGTGAACTGACCTTCTCCTTACCTGCAGACCTTGATTTTACCCAGTGGTAAAATCAGAAGCAAAACTGAAGCCTTTGTTGCTGCTCTATGTTCAACATGGGCAACTGGCATTCAGTAAAATGGGCAGGGTTAACAAGGCCAATGGAATAGTGTCTCATTCCTCTAATGGGTACCATGGCTGTGGGGATCATTCTGATTAGAAATATATTTGCTACATATTTTGAGTCTAAGTAGTCTTTTGTAGACGTATTATTGTCTGGTTTATGGGGAATCTCATCTGGCTTCCACAGGGAAAAGATCCTGCAGTTCTTTTGGTAGTTTGCAGTTAGGTTACCTCGTGTTAGTAGTATCTGTCAGACTGGGTGATGTTCTCAGAAAAGCTGTGCCTGCATCACTCTTCCTCATTGAAGGAGGTAATATCAGACTGACAACACAGAACAACAGAAACACAAGCTGATTCGGAATCAATAGTGTGCAAGGCAGAAGAAGGGTCAGCACACATACAAAGGAGACTACGGAATATAGGATGCAATAATTATAAAACTTCCTAGAAGTCAGTACATAGTTGAACAGTCTGAAAAAGCGAAAAAAGACATCCAAAATAGAGTAAATTTTTTTCAGTGCATTCTTTTCCACTTCTCCTTTGACTGAACTGAAAATTGTGGCATTATTTTTTTGTCATATCAAGTCTTAAGTATAAATTCGATCTGACAAAACAGACTGAACTGTGTGTGAAGAAAAAGGTGAATTTTTTAATTTAACTCTCAGCAGAAGTGTTCACGTGCCAGGCAGACATATATCCAGTACACTCTCAGGTTATGAACACCAAGATAAAATTCTTCTATTAACATATCCTGTGAGTTGATAATTGAGGCAAAACTGTTGAATTAACTCCAATGGTCCCTTCCACCTTGAATTATTTTATGAGTTCTGATATCAGATTACTTTTTTGAAGTGTCCTGGATCACTGAAGCTGCAAAAGGAGCAAATGTGTGAGTAAAAATGTGATCCAAATCATACCCTCCATGAAGTTTTAATAGGAATTACAGGAAAATTTAACATTTTGATGGTTTTAGCAGCTTTTTTCAGGTTTTCTTCCATGTTGTCTGGTTGGATAGTGAGATGTGTGGAAACAAAACTTGTGTACATTGTTTTATTACTTTAAAAACCCATCTATCAAACGTTTCATGTAATAAGTGATACTTCAGACATAGTCTGATTCCTCATTATTGCTGTGAGCGCTCGGAAGAAAGGACAACAACAGATCAGTGCCTTTGACAGCAGGTAAAATTTTTGCACTTTTAAAAAATAGTTTGTGTTTGCAATCATCAAAATTTTCAGTCAAATACCTTTCTCAAACTTGCTGAAATAAATGGAGATTGTGTATTCTATTTAAATGGGCAGAGAACAGGGGTCAGAGACACATTTTGCAGCTGTAATGACGACATGTGCAACTTTTTTCCCCCCAAGAAACTCTTAGATCTTGACATTTTGAAGGCAGTGAAGCCATTTCTCTTGTTTGTTGGTTTTAGGAGAATTTTGAACTACACTGAGCAGATGCTAAAACAGATGGACACTGTCTTTTGAAAAAGTGGGAAAAATATGTGATTAGAAATGTCAAGCTATTGTTTCTTCTTAATTTTTCCAGCTGGATACGCTATGAAAGGACTTTTCTTTATGTCATAATTGAAAGAAAGTATAAATGTGGACACTACCTTAGTCAGTATTACATAAGCAGCTAGGTCCTGGCCCTGCTCCACTACTCCTTTTTTTAAAGAGTGATCCCCTGTAGGGTAGCCCCAGTCTCTGTTTTCCCCTGGGAAAGAGCATTTCAGGATGAAAATCACAGCAGACTGTAACTGGAGTCAGAGCAACCTCGAATGGACAGGAAGCCCTATGGAAACCGCAAACCCTGCTCTGATGGGGGATAGTGGCAACAACCTGTCAGGCTGACGTTTTTGCTGTATTTTACTCTTTCACCACGTGGGATACATGTGTTTGTGGAAACCCACCAGGACTGGGAGAAGGAAAAAGAAGACCTGCTACTCCTCACTTCTTGATGATATCTTTCCTAACTACCGCTCACCCAGGGGCCAGAGGTGCTGTTCCCAAAAGCTTCCCAAAAGGATCTCACATGCTCTTCCTCCTGGCCCTGCATCAGTCAAACTGCTTGCCATTCAAAATTGGTGCATGGGGACACCTTTGTTGCTTGCATACAGCTGTTTCATCTGCAAATGCAATCAGCTTGAAGGCAAATTTCTGTTGATCACTAGTCTAACTTGTATCATAGCCAAAAGAGTCTCCTGGCATTGGAGCTGCAGCATAGAGATCTGTGCATGGAGGGGTTACATATTGTGAACAGAGCACAAAAGGAAAAAAATGAGGGATGTGGTCTGATCTTCCCTCTTCTATAAATGACTTCTCTCTCCATGTTTTGTCTGTCAATTAGATAATGGGCTCTTCAATAAGCCAGGTGATTTCTCTCAGGCTGTCCAGTAACACTGGCTGATGTATCAGCTAATGGAGCATTCTGTTTCCTCCAACACACCAACCTTCTTTTCCTTTTAATAGCTGTTCTTTGTATTGTATTGTAGTCCTCTGCACTTCGATTTTTACATCCTTCTTCCAAATAACATGAGAAACAATTGCAAACAGTTGGAATCACAGCCCTATGAATAATTGAATATGTTCTTGATTGTCTGAATTGGAAAAATATTAATATTAAGACAGGCTGGAATTTCTGTAAATGCAATTTTATATACAGAAAAATACTTCCCGCATGTCTAAATGGAATACTTCATTTCATATTGATACATTTCAAAAAGCTAACAGGAGATATCTATTTATACACAGAAATTAAATTCCTACAATAAAAGCTGTTTTGATCGTAGAAATACTTTTCTTGTAAATTTTGCAGCAAGTTGTTTCAAGATTGATTAGTTTTGGAGTTCTGCTTTCCTTTATTGAAAACAATCAAAATGAAATCAGAAAATGGTATGTTCAATTCAAATTGGTAATTTGGGGTAAAAACATTTCATCACCTATTTGAAACAAGTTTCTCTGTGATGATAATTTAGAGTAAATGTGAAAAATTTGCTTTAGGTCGCAGTTTGTCCTTTGGCAATGTGGAACCACACTGTGGCGGGGTTCTTCCAATGATCTCTTCTGAGGCAACCCTGGAACATATTGGAGTATGCTGCCTGGCAGCCTTTTAGCTTGTATGAAATGAAGTGCGTGAACTTGTATAAATGTGAAATTTTAGTCTGGCAGATATTGCACCTATGGCAATAGAGGCTGGATTTTAAACTGCGTAAAAATTTGCTGCATGAACTGTTTAACAGCTTAATAAAAAAAAAAAAGGAACAGCCTTTTTTTGCTACAGTTTGCTAAATCCATTTAAAACAATGGTGAACGGACAATAAATAGACCACACACACAAGAATAGTTATCCAACTAAGTTACTACCTTGCAACAATACGGTCATGTTCTGTCATAAGAGTGTCATCTGAAGGCTGAGAAGAAGTTCTAGGCCTTTTAAAGCAGTGAACTTTATGCCAGTGTGCAAACAGATCAAAGAAATTAACGATCATGTTAAGCATGTAAGACTATGCAACGGAATACGAGATTACTTTAGAAGCTAGGCCTTTTCCCTCTTACATTTAATTCTGTACAGAAATATGAAATAACCATTTCTTTTCCACTGTGATGTCTAGCCACATGTCTTTAATATTTTTCTTCTATGGTAAGTCATATTTTCTGTGGTCTTATTCTTACCTAAAAATTACATGGAAGAATTACTGCATACCTCCTAATGCATTTTTTATAATGCAGTGATCAAGTTTAAGTTTTTACACCTCCATTAAGCTGAAAATACTCTTAATATCTTTAACCTTATTCTGCTCACCTTTGCCTGAGTGGGCTCCCTTTTCAAGCATATATGCTCCAGCTAAATCCTTAATTTGATTTAAGAATAATACCCATCACCTCATTCCACTCGTTTTGTGCGCTATACAAGTTAAGTGTAGTAGTCTGTCAAACAGTCTAAGAAGCAACGCAAACAGGGAGATCAGTAGCTAATAGATTTCTCAGTGCTTATCTTTATCACAGTATATCTGTGTCATTCTGAAACAATGTACTTACCTCTCTTCTGTCTTTCCACATGAAGAGTTTCTTTTATGTGAGTGACAGAAAAAATACACAGTTAAGAACTGAGAAGAAACCAGGAATAAACCACGGTGCCTAACAATGCACCAGAGTAGTTCTCCAACGAAAGCATAGGAGGCAGTTCAAATGGCGTCTGAGATCCCTCAGCACCGCTCCCAGCATCTTGCACTCCCAGCACTCTTCAAAGAGCTGTGGGTTATTAGAAGGGATCTTGAACGGAACCAAAGAGCCGTTCTTAGTGTCATTTCTTATCACAGAACTCTTAACACAGACCTGATGTTGCTGGAGAAATACTTATTACCCTGCTCTCAGTGGGAGACATAAAGTACCAAGAGTTCTGGCTCTTATCTCTGTGCTATTGAAAGGTTATTTTTATACCTCCACTTTCTCGCAATCCCTTGAGACTAACAAACACGAATCTTTGCACATAATTTGGGGGTCTGTGGGATCTTTTAAAATACAGTTAGAGAAGACAAACCAAAATTTATTCACCTTGTAAAATTTAAGACTGCCATGAACAAATAAAAATACAAATATAAATTATCTCAGGAAAAAAAGCACAGCTAGAACAATTCTGAAATGGTACTGTTAAAAAAATTAGATACAGTTAAATGAAATGAGTAAATGTCTAAATTAATTTTAAGAATCCTGAAAAACTTCTTTTGCCAAAGAACTAAAGTTCTGTGTTCAGCAAAATAGTAGACAAAAAGTAAAAAGTTAGTGAATTTTAAAATTTTACACAAAATCAGTGTGAATCCTGCAGGTCTAAAAAAGTGAAAGTATGAGACTTTGATTTTTTGCATTTGTGAATGTTTAGTAGCAAAGCACATTCTCCCTGGTCAGTGCCTTCAGATGTATTAAGGAAGTCTTCTGGAATTAGGCATTGGTAAAGATATATGCTCTAAGACAGCAAGGAAGGAAATGAAAGTGGAGTGAAAAGAAAACTGCTTGCCACAGAAAGCCTGCAGTGCCAAGTATCGATAAAACCAAGAAAATCTCTGAAGTTCCAAACCTCATCATTTTACTCTAGCACTAAGTAGCTGTATAGTAACAACAACAACAACCAAAACAACAAAAACCAAACCAGATTAGGAAAAAAAAAACCCAACAAAACCAAAACAAAAAAAGAAACAACAAAAAAGTTAGCGCATTTCGATAACTAGTGGTGCTGAGTTACGAGAAATTATATAAATATTTATACATGTTAGTCATTACTAGACAATAGATACTTTCAGTGAGATATATCCCCACTGGGACATAAAGAGCATCAGATATAAATGTTCAAATCTTATGTTTTGCATTAAAACTCAATGAAGAGCAAAAACATATCAGGTCTATACCAGAAAAAAAGACACAGTTATTTTTTCAAGTCCCAGGATCAACTTAACCATGGAAGTTTATCTGGATCCATACTTGAAGAAATACTAAAGTGCGTATGAGTGGTACATAACAGGATCACATTTTTGATGAAGTTTTAATAAAAAGGAGGCTATTTAGCTAGAAAACACAAGGGTAACAGGGAAGAAAAAAGAAGAGGCAAATGTACCTCCTTCTTAGGAAAAGGAGGGGTTTTAATCCTCATTCATTGTAGTACATAATCACAAGAACTATTGCTGTGTCTTTATAAAAGTAACTAAAAGTCCTCAAGAGTTTTAAAAGCTGGGATTGTCACCCTGAGGAATATCAGAGTGTGCAGCCTATGGATAGATCTCATTATCTGGTGCAGAAGTTAAAAAAAAAAAGAGCAGCTCTGCTGTTTCATCAAACCAGGACACTGTGGGGTCTATATGCCAGTCTTTGCATCATTAGGGAAGCTCAAGAAGCTTTGAAGTAAAATAGACAGAGACCCACAAGCTGGCATTTAAAAGAGAAACAGATTAACTAGAGTGTGTAGAGAGGTGGGTTGGCACAATCCGCATTCTACCAAACCTGCATTTAAAATTGATGAGTTACTGTAAAGTACACTGAGACAGTAGAAAGCATGGTAAAATTCTTCAAGGGCTGAAATGCATTTTTTGCAATCCTGTAAATACTTCCAGCTATTATCATTAATGCTTTTATTGTTATGTCACTGAAAGTGCTCACAGCTTCACAAGTTGCTTAGCTTTGAGAAATCAGAGCTCTGGGGTTTGAACAGCAGAAAATTAGCCTTTGTAAAATCCTGTTTTATTACATGGAACCTATTTTGCTGAAACAAAGAAAGCATGTCAAATGTTGCCAGTGGAAGAAGATTTTAAGCTTTGTCTGAGACAAATTTTGCCGAGCAGGAATAGCTGGCTTTTAGCTTTTCTTTTGTGCCAGTGTAGTTAGTATCTGATCCAATTTGGATGGCAAGTGCCTTTTCCAAATGTTTAGCAGATGGAAGGGTGGTGAGTAGTCACAAGAAACAGGTTATTTCTATTACAATAAATTGCTTGGAAAACCAGGTATTCCTCCACTGCCACTGACAGATATCATTACAGCACAGAGTGTCTCTGAATCAGGTATCATACTGTCAACTCAAGAGCAAGGTCTCTCACTCTGCCCAGTGCTGCTTTGTAAAAACCAGTTGCTTTCCAAATGAATGAGCTCATTGCTCAAGGCCACACTTAGATTCTAAGGAGTGCTCCTGGCGTGTTCACCCATCCCTTCAGAGCAGGGTGAAGCTCATGGATTGGAACGGGAGACCTTGCCACTATAAGGACTCTATGTTCAGGCCTCTCTGTATTTCACTGCTACTTTCAAAATTTCTTATATGAAGGAAATATTTCATAGTACTTTTGCTGCTGCTTTTACTGTTAAATATAAAAGGTACAAACAGGAAAATAACAGAATTAGTATCTCTTTCTTTTCCATACAGCCACTTGTAATTCTCTCGGCATGAGAGCTGCCAGACACTTTGACTCATGCAGTCAGAGCTAATATACCAGTGTAAAACTAAGAGATAACTGAGACAGCAGGAAGTGTTCCAGAGAAGCAGTCTGATCTTCACACAGCTTCTTTCTGCTTTCTTCTACTTGGCATGCTGTATTTTGCAGCTCATTAGTTATCATATGTTCGCTTTGCTCTCTGATTCTCATGATAAATACCTCTGGTAAAGACGAGCACAGCTCAGAGAATCTGCCTCCCCATTTTGGGTACACTGAAGAAACTACTTTTAACTCCATCATCCTTAGTTCCAGATTGAAGTTGTGTTTTTGAGATCCTCATCTCATATTCCATTTGCTGCTGCTTACTTGAAAAAAAAATAGCAATAACATAATCAGTTTAAGATGGTAAGGGACCCTACTATTTCTCGGATCTAGGCCATATCCCTCACATTGTTTTATACATGCAGTGACAAATGCAGCAAAGATCATAAGGTTGGAGTACTCACTTAAACCTGAACTGCTTCACTGGCTGTAGAGTGCTCAGTTTCCTGGCTCTTTGGCCAATTGAATATAGAGGAAATTCTCAGAGTTTTTTAGAAATATCAAATTAAAGTTTCTGATTTCTTCTCAACTGAGCAGAGAGAAGTTTTATAAGTTTTACATTTTCAGTTTTAGGGTACTTGAATACTTTCTTATGTGGTATTTGAGTAGAACTCTATATTAGCTTTGTCTATATTTTGCTAATTCTAGCACGGCAATTCACAGCTCTCTGTGACGGGAGGAAGATTTGTACCCTAATATATATCAGCCATTTAAAGCTTTCTGGTGCTGAAAACACTGTTGCCACTGCGGTTCCATCCAAATAAAGCCAAGGAGGGATGTAAGCATAACTTGGCGAGCAGCACTGAAGGTACAGTGTGATCATTACAAAGCATTCTTCCTGCTTCTGTATCCAGAAAATCATCACTGGGTGACAGAAATATACTACAGGCTTAAACCATAGCAAGAACCTATTTGGAACGGCAAAATGTGCACTGTTGTCACTTCTCTGTCCTCTGGCTGTCTTACAGACAGATATCCTCATCTCATTAGTTTTACTTCAAGTCTAGGTACGGAGTTTCTCAGTGTTGGTATAAAGCTACGGTAGTGTCCAGTGTTATACTCCCAGGGATTCAGTATGTGGAGAGCACCTGTAGAAGAACGAGCTGGAATCGTCCAAGATTTTTATTCTGATCTCAAGAAGGCCCAGGGTTTTTGATCTCCTATGGGTCATCTTTTTCTAGGTATGCATGTTCCTCTTAATATGTAGTAACAAATATATTTGTATTTTAGTCAGTTCTTTAAATGCCATGGGAATTGGATTGAGAGCAGTTCCCACATTTCAACAGAAATGGAAAATTAGGAACTGGGAAGAAGTCCAATACATATGAATTATGCTTCTTCACTTCCGCCGGTTTCCTTTTACAAAGAGCCAGAGCTGGTAATGCCACTCTGAACATTAAAGAGTCTTGCACTCCAGTGGAAATATCTTCTGTATCCTTATAATTATTATTCCTAGTTCTTACAAAATGTTACAATAATAATGAATATGAATAATTAAAGAAAATAATGTTACCTTCAATATTGCAATAGCACTTGCTTTAGGAAAATGTACAGGAAAACTTACAGCCCAAACTTGCAGCTGGCCAGAAACATTTTCCCCATTACAGTTATTCTGCAGCACAGTTCTCTGAAGTATGAAAATTTATATTCCTGCCAAATTTTTGAGTATTATGCTTCTTTGTTACAATTTTAGATATCCACAGAAATAGCTCAACCCAAAACTTGTCCAGCTCCTCGTCTTTATGATTTCATATGTTAACAAGAACCATTGACCAATGCTGTCTTGTGAGAACATTCCTAAAACATTAAATGTAGTCTGCCAGAGAAATTTCAAAGCTATCTGACCAAAAAAATTGTTCGAACATATGAAAAGCCTTTTGAAACTTCTGTGATGATAAAATATTAACGTAATCCTTTAATTATAAGTTGAGCAGGAGATAGGGTTATCCATTTTGGATGTGAAATATAACATGCATAAATGTCAGCAAGAGAATCTCTTGCCCACTTTCAAAGAACCAAGAGTAATCAGAAATCTGATTTGTCTCATTCTTTATAGAAACATTGTTCTGTCATTGTGATGATATTTTAAAATGACTAAATGAAAGAAAATACACATATCGTCTGTCTGAGCAAAACATCTAAACCCTAGTTGTATTGATCTTTTGGTTGTCCTTGTGGTTCTCCAGGTGTTAATGTTTAAGCTTAAATATCTACCAGCACCACCTGGGTGTGAAGCTCAATGTGTTAATGGGAACATCACATCTTCTACATGATCTGTTACCACTGGATCTGACTCTAAGAGAGTTCCATATGACATTGCTCATTTTAATCTGAATTTAAAATAAAAATAATCTTCCTCTATTTTCTGAGTAACATACTTAGTTCTCGTACAAATGCCAAATGTTTATAGTCTCCTCACTTTCATGAGCATTTTTACTTCTTATTCTGAAGCTTTGTTGAGACAAACCTCTGAAAAATGAAGGAATCCCTAGTCTCAAATATCTTTATGCAAAATGAATGACTGGTGTTAGAGCGTATGTAACTACAGATCCTATGAGGAATAATTTTTCCAAGATCTGATGGTGAAATAGAATCCATGGGGCCTATACTCTAAGGGCAGTGAAATATCAGCAGTGTAGCATTGGAGGTGTAATATCTGAGCATAACTACTGACAGTCCCTCTTCTGAAACTTGCCGCATCTCAGAATTCCACAGTGCTCTCCTATTTTAGTTTGTTTGTTTACATTAAATAAATTAAAACACATCATCAAAACATCCAGGATTTGTGTGTTTCTCTAATAACAGATAACTATTATAAAGGATAGTCTTAGTCTAGTCGTCTTAGTCTGAAAGTCTCACTGGTTTTATTCTAGGACTTCCCTAGAATGCTTTAAAAATTCAGAAAAAAAAAATCTGAATAATAGATACAGGTCTGTAGCATTTAGCCAAAATTTAGCTGTCTCCTTGTTAAAGCTCCTATTGTCCCAGTATTTTGGAAGATAACATAAGTAGGAATATATGAGATCATTGTTCAACTTTTAACTTATCTGGAAACACCCTAAAATGCTTTGCAAATAAGGGAACATAATCTTAATGTATTTCCTGCATACGTTATGAGCAAGTAAACCTGGCAGTTTATACAAGCCCAAGTTTTGATACTGTGTCTTTTACAACAAAAGCAGAGTCCATGAATTTACACTCATTCTTACAGAAGCCTAGCATAAGATCCCTAGCTGAGAAGACGATAGGTAGCTTCCAGCACAGATCAAAATAATTCCCATGAGTTGGATTTCGGACAGTAGCCAAGGGTTCAAGAGGTGTCCTGCTGTACTCTCCCACTGATCTGTGCATTTGTGACTTTGCTGAGTTGTTAACTAGCAGTGGTTCAAAAGCACTACACAGCAAATCAAGGAATTTCTGGCAAAAAGGTAGCATCAGAGAAAAGGTAGAGAAATCCTGACTCTCTTCTGCCACTGAAATGACTGGAGCTGACTAGAAAATTAATTTTATTTCTCATAATGTATTCCATGTGACAAAAAGGAAGTTTTCCTTTGGGCTCCTGTTTTTATGAACTCCAGAGAAAAAAGGAAAAAAACAACACCCCAAAACCCCCAAGTGCCACCTCCCTTCCCTTTCCTCCCCCCAAAAAAGAGATGGGAGAGGAATGTCCTGCAGGAAGAAAAAGAGGAGTCTGTCTGTGGATCCTGGAAGCAGAAAGAAACGTGTTCATAAAAAAAAGAGAAATCAATTCAATTTGAAAAGACAAAACTAGACCGGCAACAGCTACATGAAATGACTGTAGAAAGTGTCTATCAAAGCTTCTAACGTAATCTTTGGAAAGTGTCCATACAACAGGTTCCAAAATGGGCTTTTAAATGTTTTGGAGGTTTTTAATCATGAGTCATGAGAGTTTCCCAGTATTTACCTTGTCAAATTCTTTATAGTTGTAGGGGAGAATTGGTCAGAAGTACTCCTGAATTCAACCATTCCAGTGGCAGATTAAAAGTTCTCATACTGTGAAAGCAAATCTTCCTGCTCAGGCAAAAAGATATGATAATTCAAGCTCCAAATACTGGTCAAATAAGGAGTATAAACATGTTTTAGACAAGTCTCTTTGTATAAATTAAAAATTCTGCTCATGTCTCTGCCAATGTATCCTTTTCCAGGAATATGAAACTGAGATCTTCCAAATTTGGCTTTGCATGTTTTTAGCAGCTTTTTGCAACTGGACCTGACATCCAAACTGATACCATAGCTCTGTTTTTCTTCACTGGGTTACTGCAGATTGATGACAGATTGCAAAACAGCTTTATATGGAAAGAGTTTCAAAAAGCCTCCCAAACTGTTAGCAATTTATTTGTTTTTCTCCTTACTGTGGAAATGTTTTGGCTCTGTATTGCAAGGTAGCATCTTTAACTGGCATCACTCAGCCAGTTTCAGGCCATTTGGTTTTACAGGGAAGCTCTAGCAGCCCTCTGAGCAAGCTCCAGAAAGGGACCCCTTGAACACATGAGCTTTCACATTCTTATCTTCATGGAGTCTCTGTTATTTTCTCGGTAGAATCAAGATTTAAACACTTCGAATCACCTGACAGGAGTCAGACATGAAAGAAATATACAGAAGGACAGTATTTATGCAATCTATACCCATACTCTGTCATCAACCCAGACATTGTACATGCTTTTGGTGAACCAGAGCCCATTCCTGCTCTGCCTGCAATGTGGCCTTTTTCCCCCTCTTTTCTGTTAGATTTGTTCCCGTGGCGCCTGACAGAGCATCGGCCCTGGGCAACAGCGAGAGCGGTAGAGGGAAGGAACAGTTGTGTGGGAGAGTTCCCCATCACGAATTGCTTCACTTGACAACCATGCAGAATGTACAATGTGACAACCATGCGCAGCTCCTGCCTTGGAGCAGACCTGGGGGACAAGGAACAGTTATTGTTTCACTTCTTGTGACAAAACAAGAGGTGAGCCAATACCTCTGTGTGCAAGTTGCAGGGCAAACTCCTGCTTCTAACCCTAAGAGCAAGGTACCATACACAAAGACAATCCAAGGGGAACTAGTAGCATTGTCTAGATCATTGCATGAAAATGTGAGAGGTTTTATCCTCAGTTGCTCAAAAAAGAGATTCTGAAGAAAAAATAAAAAAAGAACTATGTTCATATGCACAGCTAATTTTTACCCATGGGGTTTAAATTGACCACAGGGAACAAGACCTCAATGATTCAGGTAATCTCAGAATTAACACATAAGGCTGTCACGTGTCAGATCTAATCTCTGTAAAGACAAGTGGTTGATGAGGTGGTTCACCTCAGGCCTATGCTGAGCTTTCTGCTTGCAGATGTAAAGACACTCCTGGTCTTCGTGGTTAACTTCTTCGGTGCAGCCAAGATTAACTTCCAACTCTTCTTTTTTCTTACCATTATCTATATGTATGTCTTATAGGTTAGCGGTGTGCTATTCTAATTCTAATTCTAATTAACTTTTTTATTCTAACATCAATATGTTTAGTTCCTTTGAAGCCAGGTCTTTGAAAAAAATGTTTCTCTAGATCTTGATTCTTTGATGTTCATCTCTTTCTCTGGGGATCAACATCGAATGCTTCCGAATATGTGAGTTAATTTTTAACCTCTTCACTTTATTTAAATATTCTCATTTTGCATTTGTGAAAAAATGACCAGTTTCAACACCAGACAGGCTAACTCTGGAGTGTCTTCCCGAAGATGTGGCAGCTCCAGTGCAGTGATCCCATTTCACAACACCAGTCCCAGGGGGCTGCTCAAAATCCAATGGCAGAGCCTATCATGGAATCACAGAATCATTTAGGTTGGAAAAGACCCTTAAGATCATTAAGTTCAACCACAAATGCCAGGTACATGGTGTGGTGGTGGCAGCAACAAGAACACTGTGTCTGAACTGAGCTTCTTCTGGATGAATGTTGCTGTCTGTCATAGGAGAAAATAGCTTTGCCTGGTGTCAGGAAAAGCATCTAAAATTTAAAATGTAAATAAAAACAAAGTATGTAACTTGTGATGGGTAAACATCTTAAAAGGTCACGCTAGAGCTGTGCAGACAGAAGGTGCACAAATGTAACTTTCTGAACCCCTTTAAAACTGGAAATAATCATAAATAATTGTCTCCACACATGCTCTTCCTTCTGTGTGACTTTTTATTTAGCCAGAGTCACTCATTGCATGCAGCACTCAGCTCAGTCACTGAATTGTTGCTTTGCCAGGTTTTATTTGTTTGTTTGTCTGATGTGTCTCACTTCCCCTGAAAACTCTCACCCTTGCTGCTGGGTGGCCCACTGCCTCTTTAGATCTGGGATGCACCATTGCATATTGAATTCCCATTTAAGGCCAAAATTTAGCAACCAACATTCACAAGAGTGTCTGTAACCCATGCGCAGAAATTTAGGGAAATTAAAGCTTCTGAAGACAAGGAAATAAATGTTACGGAAGGAACTTGATCCTGCAGGGCACCAGTGAGGATTATTGTGTAGATTTTGACAAGGAAAATGTAAAGAACTTTGTAAGAAGGCATAGACAAACTTATTCTTGCATGATTGCCCCTTCGTAGGTCCCTGAGGATGCATGACTATGATTATCAGAGGCAGATGGAAAAATGTACAAACAAGCATTCATCTGCACAAAGCAGATCATGATTCAACTCAGACTTTCCCCAATGTGCTCATTCACTGCCCACAACTTGAACTTCTTTTAACCTGCATTCTGGCAAACAGCGGGTGGAGCTGAGACTAACTTCTCCTTAGGGCACAGGGATCTACTTCATCCACGTATGACATGAAGTGCAAATCATCACATCCCCTGGGACACATCACACAAGGAGCTGCTGGCTCAGAGAAGACAGGCTGTGCCATCAGTCACATTCCAGCCACAGAAAACACCGATTACACACCAGATTTGCAGGTGAACAAGACCGATGTAACTCTCTTTCTTCAGACGAGCTGTACTTATGTGTGGGCACATACTGAAGTATCCTGCTGAGTGAGACAGACTCCAGCATCTGCTTATTCATAAAAGATATCTTCAATTTTTTCAAGTTTGGAATGATTCCAGAAAAAAAAATTTTAAGATACTTTACCATCCAACATACATTTTTAGCTACTTTTTACTACATAATTCCTAAAAAATCATGTATGCTCTTGAAATTTTTTTCAATGTACTGGTTCACCTAAAAAGGCTTAAAAATATTGAGACAAATCTGCTTCTTTTCAGCAAGTCCTCAGCTTGGTCTGTTTCATCATTAGCACCGAGCACTTACCTTGGAAGGTAGATATGAGAAAGAGAAAAATACTTTCACGCTGAAACACTGATTTCATTGATGAAAAAATTGGAAATTAAGCAGAGTGCCAGAAGGTAGGGATCGATTCAACAGCTAAATGCTTTCCAGTACTTTCAAACATAAATATCTGTTAGATGAAAGCACAAGACAAGAGAAAGGAAAGACCATATGGTTTCAATGCTGTCTTTGTGAAAACAATGCCACTCTTAAAAATAGTTAACTGATGATCTTTCTCAATTAGATCAGACATCTTCCTGCCATTGAGAGGAAGAAGACATGATACTGCATGCCACACAGCATGTTACAGAAAAAAGAAATCCTTGCACGAAACATCTTATATATGTAAATAAATTATGCTAGTGATTCTAACAGCTATTTTTATAGGCATTTTTGTGTTTTATTGGTTGCTTGGGAAGAGGAAGAAATAAGATAAAAGAGCTATAGGAAGAGACAGTTATGTCCCAAAAATGGATTTCCTACAAGCTGTGTAAATCTTTCATACTGAAAACAAATGAACTTTAAAAAGGTTTAAATATTAGCTTTTCAACAGAACATTTACAAGAAGTTTTTACCCCTGGTTTTGGGTCTCATAGCTAACAAAGTGTTCACAAATCTCTGCAGCCTGTCTCTGAGTTTGACATGTTAAAAAACATTGGTTGATCTCAGATTCCTTGCCTAATGCAAATGTCCCTGAATGGAAATGTCAACTAGGTTGCAGAAAAAAAAGCATTGGACAAGGTTTCTGGGAAAACCTGGCAAAATTGCAGTATATCACGACTTTTCACATTTTAGAAATTGAGGATTACCCTCTTTTGGGTCACCTTTAGGACCCAAATACGATATCTCTGGATCAGATGACTTCCTCTGGAAGGAGAGAAGAAAACCTGTGCCTGATTTTGAGTGTTTTCTCTTAATTTGCTGCAACCTTGTAGTTAGCAGCAGGAACTGCTCAGCCTAAAGTGGTTGTGGCATTGGCTTGTCTGTGGGTGCTGGAGTCACTCGAAACCACTACTTAGGGCTTGCTTTCACTCTTCTACCTTGGGAAAACTGGTCTGCTGCTAAATTACTCTGGTCGTGTGACCCTCTGTGAAATCTTTTCTCTCACAATCCACATTATGAGAACCTCCGATCTTATCAAGCATATTGATTTGGTATTCCTGAGTTCTACACTGTGCACAAGGATTGTGCCGGAAGTTTGGAGCTTGATTTTCCAGCCGCAACTAATGTACACGTGAACCAGGTGAAATCACTTGTCGGTTTTTGGTTTATACCTGAGGGCAGTGCAAGGGCTCAGGCATATGGGGCTGCATGGCTGGGCAGTTCAGTCGAGCCCCTGCTGCTGCTGCTGGCAGCCTTTGCAGCCCTCACAGTCTCCAGTGTCATTTACAACATTTTTCCTGTAATACTGAAAGGCAAATAAGACTGCATCCACCAAACATAAGCACGGAGGTTTTGCTTTGCATAGGCCTCCACCAAATTTTTGACTGCATTCAGTCATTATAAAGAAAATACACAATTCCCACATGTGGTGTTCAAAAAGATTCCACCACACTTTTTGGTAGGGAGAGAGGGTGGCAACCAACTCAACAACCAGTGGAATTAAAAAACACTCTGAAAGGCCAGAGGCATCAGCAGTGTCTGGGCCAGATTTCTGTGTTCAATTTTTCCTTGAGAAACTAGGTTTACGTTTTATCTGTATTCATGCTATTTACAGTACCCACTGGTAACACACATCCATGATGACAGTGCTGTGTCCCGCTATGTACACTGCTGAGGGATAGAGGTAGAGAGGTTGAAAACATAACCCAAATCCTAGCTATTTATTGTGCTAGGATAACGTGGTAAGGCTGACGAGTGGAGAGGAGCGTAAAAGTTGTTCTCTTTATTTCCATACGCAACTCTCTTTTTATCTTATGCAGATATAACTACTGTTATTTTTCATTTCTTATGGATTAGTCAGTAATCTCCCAAGGGATGATAAACTTCAACAAAATCAGCTTAGCTCTACAAACTGCACTCCTAATAAAGTGAACACTTACTTTGGTGTTTCCTTATACAAGTCACTTTTTCATAACAGGAAGTCTCATGTTAAACAAGGAAAATATTAACTGAAAAAATATAAGCTACACTCTGTTTTGAGAAAGGCCTTGAAATTCTTGTAGGGTAGCAAAAGGATGCGGCTTCAGTTTCTTCCCATATCTGAATGTGGTAACTATAAATAGTGAGTAAACTGAAGCACTTAAAAAAAAAAGAAGGAAAGAAAAGTTATGCAAGAATAGCACATGATCAAAAAATGAAAAGGGATTTTGCATCCCAACACACTCAGTCCTATCTAAGGGAGCTACCTTGATCACTGAGCAAAGATCAGAGCAAAGATGTATAAAAGAAACAGCTAAATTTCTTTCATGATTATCGTAACACATATTCCTTTTTCTCAGAGTTATTTTTACTTATTCCCTGAACATAAATTCATTACTTTAATATTGATCTATGAAAAACTGATATAAGTTTTTCAATAAGAATCTGAGGTTTTCAGCTCATAGATGTTCAAGGGTCTTTTATGCTGGACTGAACAAAAAATGTCCTCTGATCAAAACACAGCTACAGCAAGAATGAAACAAGCCCGAATAACTTATGGGAGGTGAAAACATAAACCATATTTTCAGCTTCTACTTCTGTCTTAAAAACAGCAGCTAGGTAAGCTCAATCTGTTCTCTCTGTGGTGTGAAAACCGAAATGTTGGGTACTTTAAGGAAGTGGCCATTAAGTTTGACCCTGAAAAAAAAATTTTCCTTATCCTCTGTCTATGCAATGTGAAAGCAATAACTCTTGCATTTCTGGAATTTGTCTGTGTGTTGTTCTGAAATTAGCATTTTTCCAAAACCTTGTTTTGAAATGTTGTCCATTTCTTAATGTTGAATCTTTACAGTTCTGCTTTTTTCTGTTCCTCTCTTGCCCCTTAAGATATAAACCCAAAACTTTATACATCAGATATCTAAAACCAAAGCCTCTAATAAAGGTAATGAGGATTTAAATAATCCCAAGGCCTTGCTTTTTGTTTTAACTTTTGCTTGTCCTCTAAAGTGCACCATACTGAGTATCTTTGAATTCCTAAAGGGCCCGTCACAAAGGAAGTTCTGGGTCAAAGTACAGCAGCCTTCTCCGTTTTATAGGACATGATCTGAATGAAGACAGAAAAGGCCTTGTATTGAAAAGCTGGTGCACATGCTGTCATTACAAAAGTTAATCCTTCTTAGCAGCTGAATTTATATAGGGAAACAGCCCCTGTGGTAGCAGGATCTCTTACAGAGCTTAGTCTTCAGTGAGGAATGCTGACAGGGAGCTTTATTTTGCACTTAAGTGACTTTGCAGTGAAGGACCATAGTGGGTATTCCACTGTATTCAGCATAAGTTCTATTTCCTCCTCTTTCTTCTGGAGTGTCTGGATATTGAGGTGAAAAAAAAAAGGGTTCATTCCGGCTAGCTCTTACGCCAAGAAGTCAGCATTTCTTGATGACTTAAGGCAAAGCATGAAAATTGCAGTGAGGATAAACCTCACTCATATAGTGCAAAATCAGGCTGATTTGAGTACATACACTTATCTGACTCCTTTGAAAACCTTGCCTAAAATTTATGGTGTGATCAGCAATGTAAGAATATATAAAAGAAATTAAACAAAATAGAGAAGTATCCAACAAAATGAAACTCTGAGAGTAAGAATGAAACTCCTTTGGAGGACAGTTGTGCTGACTAGTTAAGTCACAGTCTGTATGGTTCATTCTTGTTTAACCAGAATTTCTTGCTGATATGGTACTTTTTTTTTTTTTTTCAATCTTTATAGGTAAAAACCAACACACCTGAATAGGGATTGGGTTACCTTAAGATGCTGGATACATACTATAATGTATCGGTCAATTATCAACCATATTTTCACTCCCATGGAGCAGCAGAAAATCTACACTATTATAATAACAGCTATTTGCTCAGCAGGTTTATTTAATGGAATGATAAGAATTAAGAGAGAAAGACCTGCTGCCTCAGCACAGCAAGAAATAATTCTCATGGCTTGAAAAAGAATTTGAGAGGATAAGACCGCTAAATATGGCGATTTACTCAAGTAAAGTTCCTAGAAAATCCACAAATTATCAGCTGAAAGCACTGGAAGCACAATTACTAATTAGGAATATGTATGGTCAGATGCTCATAAGCTAACTTCCAGGAGAGCACTTGCAGAATGACACAAACCCTCCGTATGATGTTAAGTTTTTCCTGTTCAGACGAAGTGGTCCTTTATTTCTATGAAGCTGATAGCTAAATATAGTTGCATATATAATTAGCAGTCAGCAGTTGAGCATATATTTACACAAGTATAAACTTACAAATATTGTAGTACTTATAATTAAAGCCATAAGGAATGCAGTGCTGTCTGTATTTCTGATGTCTTCTTGTTGAAGCAGATTAGATTTAGCATCATCATTTAATTTTGCAGTAGGTCAACAACAGAAGTAACTTAATCACAGTTTTGTTTCCTCAGGTCCCCTGTTCCTTCAGTTACCCCTATCCACAAGGAAAATGTGATACTTGGTCAATAGATTTTGAGTAAAGTTCAGGTTCCTTTAGTATAAGAATTTTGTTATGTATAAAACTGTCACCTTATGGGATAATTTTGGAATGTATGGTTCACAGGCTTCTTTAACTCCCTGCTGAAATTTCAAACTTCATTTCGGCAAATAGTATGTCCATGATTTCTGAACACTTTCACTGAACACTTATCACACTAGATATAAGGCTGCATTCTGGTTTATGACAATAAGCATTGTGCCCCAGGAAAAAAAACCAAAAACAACAGTCTTCTAAAAATATTAAAAATGTTTGCGTATTGTTCATGCAACTCACAGGGATACACTGGAGTGTCTAGGGCAAATGACGCTAATTTTGAAGCCAGTGCATTTGAGCTAGAGAGACCTGAAAGCCAAAGAAGATGCCAGCAGGGAGGTCCACAGCTCAAACATGGACCCATAAGCACAGATCATCATCTAAATCACAAATCAGTGCCATGTGGGAGCTGAGCTGTTGATTCCTTCCATGGCACAAAAGGGATTATTCGGCCAGAACACCTTGGTGGCTCCTGTTACAGACAGGCACGAGGACCAGAACGGTCATAACCCAGCCAAAAGCGTGCTCCTCAGGAACTGCAGAGAAGCTGAAATTTTACGCTGAAAAAGGGATGTCATTCTCCAACTCTGTATGTGTGTATACGTATACGAACTCAAGAACTCGTTTCACTGTTTGCCTGCAGAACCCAGTACTTTCTAATCTTCTCCCTGCAATCCTTATACTGAACACAAATATAACTAAGTGTAGGCAGAAAACACTTTGCAGTGTATCAGGAGAGTATCCCACAGAAACAGATTAAGAGCTGTCCTAGAAACCCAAACAGGCCTTTAAATTAAATGCAGCTTCACTCTGAAGCTGGCATATAAAGCTTTTTTGGTGCCCTTAAGATGCCTTTCTATAAACAGAGGTTCTCATTGTGACATTCCTGTACGGAGCAGTACCAATGTGGGTTTACTCTCTGATAAAGTTGCGTACTTTAAGTGTGACAACATTCCCCATACTGTGCTGCCTATCAGCACTTTGAACAAAGCTCTACCTTTTTGCTAGAAAACAGTGCTGATGCATTATTAATCCAGGAATAAAATTGTAGGTTATCAAACGGTATTTTAGAAGTTGCTCCCAAAACACTGAGTTTTACAACCCAAATTTGAAATTTCTTAACAATTTCTAGTTAAATATTAAACATCATTTGCATAGAGACACTATTGTGCAGTCGGTCACAATGCAATCTAAACAATATCTAAAAGAAAACTCAATTGTTTCTGCTAGGTGTAATCAACTGTTATTCTTACTACTCCACTCCAATCTGAGGACCAAGAATTCAGCAGCTTTACAAAATGAACGTTAGCTAACAATGTAAGGTCTTCTGTTCAGGAGAAAGAAAGACTGACAATGAATATAATAATGGAATAATCGTCTGTTGAATAGTCAATTCAAAATATTCCTCAAATTATATATAGACCTTAACTGAGTCTTCTTCAGACAAATTTTCAGTGGTGTAAAAGCTGTTACCCTTAGCTGATAAAAGACATCACATGTAAACAACTACTGAAATGAGAATTTGTAAAAAGAACAGGAAAAAATGTTGAAAAGATATTTAGGAACCTTATTTTACGTATCTTTTTTTTAAATCCTGACTTCTTCAAGACCTACATGAATGTCGTTTGACTGAACATGAGAATTGCTTGGATCTGGGTTAGCTAATTTACTGAAATAGCTAAATCACACTCTGGACATGTCTCTCTCATCTATTAGTTGTACAGAAGCCTTAGAGAAATGCAAATATTAATTCAAGCACTTCCTGTGAAATCCAGATGCTGAGTGTGATTGATCTGTGCCTCCTTTTGTGGTGGGGTGGTCCTTGCAGGCAAAGCCCAGCCAGATAATCCTTTTGATCTAACTGTGCTGCTGGTTCTTGACAACAGGCAGCCTCTGCTTCCCCTCTCAACTTCACAGAGCTCATCCCTATAGCAAAGAAAAAGAAACCTTGGCACCGCCCTCACTGACCACAGTACGACCAGAAGCCAGGTTAAGGGCAGCATTCAACAAAGATACAGTTTTCCTTTTAGCAACAAATACGACTTTTGTAATACCTCAAAGACTAAAACATAGAAAAATAAATGCAGTTCCATGTTGGCTTCTCCAAGTCACCATTTCATCTACCTCCACAGCCCAGTTTTTCTGCTAGTTGAGGTATCTCTGTACCACAATGAACTGCTTGGTGTAGATCCAACATTTTGCTTCAGACCCTCACCTTGAACCAGCCGCAACACTTACCTAGCTGCTGCCATGGCTCCAGGAGACAGCAGAGAGCTGAGGCTCTGACGCACAAGAGCTGTGACAAAAACCAGTTCTTTCCTTCAGTCTGGGTTTTTAATGTCCCACTGGAGAACACTTCCAGATTAACATATTTCAGTACGTCTACGTCCCGGAACAAAAGCTGCAGTGGTTAGTCAACCTTGTGGAAAGTCAGTGTTGTCTTCTGACTTGGTGTTACCAGTAAAAGTCTCTCAGGACTGAGTAATAGCTGCTCAATTCTCTGCAGGCATAGCCATTAAATGTTATCCTATACTGCAGGTTTTGTGACTAACTTTTTGTATAGAAAATGCCAAAGATGTAAAAATCAGGTCACTTGGAATTCCAGAATATCTAGCCTTCTCTGAAAGCACTTACCTTGCTAAATTAATGGTCTACTGCTGGTGGTTAAATGAAGACTTTAATATGTTATCTATCACCTCTATGGACTGCTTCAAGTAAACACAAGGCCCTATCCTTCTCCTGTAATTTGCTGTCTATATTTTTGTTCTTGGCAAATTTGGACACTTCTATCATCTATTAAGCAAAGTTCCAGATGTGTTTGCTGACACTTAAAAACTCATAAATAGAAAATGTTTTGCTCGTAATAATGTTTACATGATTAGGTACATTTTTAATTAAAAGTAGCAGAAGACATTAGATCATAGAAATTAAATAACCGCCTCATTGACTGATTTATTGGAAACATTTAACAAGAAGATTTTACTCCAATAATGGTGATAGCACCAGGCTCCTATTTAATGTATGTTTTCAGAGATATTTAGCCCACAAATATTTCAGAATTATCTCACACATGACATTATGTGTATATCAAGTTGTTATGGTGAAGCTGTATAGCGATAATCAGAAATACTAGATTTGAATTACAAATGAATCTTTTTCCCTTTTAAATTTCAGTCGAGAAAGTTTAAAAAAAAAAGGGTTCATCCTATTAAATGTAAAACATGAATTGAAAAATGCGAAGATTGATCAAATTAAATAATTTTCAAGCAATCGCGCTATAAACAAACATAATAAACTGAATCACAGCTTTAAGATATTATATATGATTTAAAATTAGCTGCGGCTCCTATGCCATCATAATTTTTAAGGTGAAGACATATTTGAAGTGATAAGTCACCAAATTCCAAGAAGAAAGATTTTCAGTAAATATTGAGAATGAACCACTGCTTCACAATTGATTTTCGTATCAGTTCTCTGCATGTATTTTAATCCGGCACATTATTTCAGTAGCAAAATATGGTATGCAAAATCAAGTTTCTGTTGTGATCAAAAGATCACCAGTGCATTACTGGAGTCGATGAGTTTTTGTTTGTAAAGACTTTGTCTTTGTGAAATAGTCCTTGCCAAATAGAGAAAATGCTACCTTAAGCTCATGAAGGGTGAATCCTTCAGCAATTACCAGCAGATTGCCCCCAGATGCCATGTATCCATCAGGTTTACCTCAGTTTGCTTTGTTTAACCTACCCCACACATCATCTGATCGTTGGTATTTAAAAAAAAGAAGCAGAAAATGGGGAAATCCTTTTCACTGATTTTGAGTTACGAACATCTCAAACGGGCATAAAATGTAAGGTGTTTTATCACATTTCTCAGCAGACCCAAAAAGCAATGACGATCTTCATGCCAAATGGTTCTGTAACCAGCAGGAACATTGTAAAGTCAGTGAATTAAATTGCTTGGGCATTACTTATGCTTACATTACCAGAGCCTTTATCTCTTTGCAAGCATTCATTACCACAATGACTCAAAACCAAAACCAACTTCACAGCCTTCTTTTTAATTTAAAAGAGATTAAATAACTATCTGTTTGAGGAACATGCCCCAGCTCTGTAGCTATTTGTGCATACAAAACCAATTTAAAAGCAATAGAGCAAGCTGGCAGTAGTACAACATAATAGCTCCTCATTTTGTAATACTACGCAGAAGTCTTGCTCAAGCAAGCTAAACATTCTTCAGTGACTGTCAGATATCTGTGTTTACCTGAACTATGAGAAATTTTGATTCAATATCTGCAGTAGAGACTACAGACAAGATGGAATAGTTTGTGGTGCATGACAGCTCTATCCTGAGCCAATTCTTTTGACATTTCTACAGTTCCAGTGTGGACCTGACAAATTAATACCCGAGGCAGGTTGTAACTTTGAAGTTAAATGTACGATTATTCCAGTCGAATGTAAAATGTTTTCATGACATGAAGTGCCTGTGAGGCAACAATTCATTTACAAGACTATAAGATAAAAGGTTTAACATCAGTCATGTAAATGGCATTTTGATCTTTTCCCATCCTGAGCAGAAATACTTGTAGGGCCTCCTGGAAATCAGCAATATGACCATCCTCAAATGCTTTCCTTTTTTATAATTTGGATGTCTGATTCTCCTACAGAATTAGGAATTTCCTAGTAACAATTTTCCCAGTGCTCATGAAGAGAACAAATCTTTCTTTCAGGGGGTGCGTAGGATGAATATAATGAGTGTCAGTTGTAGGAAGCGGACTGCATGTGAATGCCGTGTGAAACCAATAGATCTCAACTCCTGAGCTCAGAATCCTCACTGTTCTATTCTGCATGCAATGTTAAGTTTACAGTTACAGAAAACAACAGAAAAACCCAACAAACACACATATCTCTCAACAATTTCACCAAAAGAGAACAGGTCCCAGAAAAAAAGGCAGTGATTGAGCCTGAGATTTTGTAGCAGGAATTTTTGATACAATTGTGAGGCTGACCACCCATTATTTTTATATCAGTAAGTGTAGGCTTGTATACACGCTGCATATAATTATATATACATATATATGTGTATCGTACATATATGTGTACATATATATGCATATATCAATTTAGGAAACCATGAGCCGAGAGATAAACCATCCATCCATTAGAGCTGCACACACAGTAACCTAACCCAAGAAGTCTTTCTTTCTTTCTGATGAAGAACAGTCAACAACCTTTTCAAAGGAAAGGGGTGGAGGCAGATTCTAAGTGAGACTTTTTGCTTCACTGGGACCAGAACTATCTTATTTTCCATGATTTTTTTCATGTCAGCATATATAAATAGATGTTTCTTATGATTTTGCATTTACTAAATTTAGGAATTCAGTAAAAGTGAATTTGTTATATTATTCTGCATATAGTGAGGCTTTCTTCTAAAATAATCTGTTACACATATATTTCTTTGCACAGTATGAACTAGAATTATGAGCCACTGAAATGAAAGGAAAATTCCCAATAAATACAGAATTTCACAAATTGTGCTAAAAACAGTGTGCAAGATAGTGAAGAACAGCATCAGATGTAAGGAATAAATTAAAACTGAGCAAAAATTCTTCTCTTTCCTTCTATCATCAACAGTTTAGTTTTGCAAATAAGTTTTGGAGTAATAAAATTGAATTCAAGTTCCCTGAAAATCTTGCAGGTAAATTCTGACGTGCATATATACATGGCTTATGAATGACACTATGACCTATTTTATTTATTAACTATCTGTTTTATTTATCAGCTTGCTGTTCTAATTTTGAAATTACAAGGCAAGGCAACCCATGAAATTCAAATTTTGGTTCACAAATTGCACGTACATCACAACTCCATAGCCAGATTTGTTCTTCACTCAAGCAGTGTTTAGTACTGAGAACTTCCTGTGAAAATCCTGGCTGCTGGCACCAGAGCCTGCCCCAGTCTGTCAAAAATGAGAGGACAGGGAAACCTCCACATCAGCAACCGTGTTCAACAGTAATGCCAGATGTGAAGCTCTCGTTAACCCTGAGTGAGATCCTGGCCCTGAGGAAATCAGTGACCCCAGACAGGCACACCCCCGTGAGACTCGCCTATAACACAAGGATGCTGCTAAATGTGTTGGCACTGATGTGCGGCTGAGGAACAGAGAGCCTCAGTACACACAAAGCCTCACTATAGACAAAGCCCAGGCATAGACAGGATGGTATATCAAAGCAGTAAGCTGCATTTTAAAATATATTTGAATCAATTGCGATCAACTAATATAGGTCAGCTCATATTCTATTGACAGTTATGTTAAGGCACTGTCCTGAAAATGTTTGGTTGGATATAACAAATCAGAGTGGCCCTAAATTTCTACTTTAATATGTCATGATGAGTCTTATAGAAAAATCTTATGGCAATATCTCCTATTGCATTTAGCATAATTTCTGGAGTTATTTTGTCTCTTTCATATTTATGAAGCAGAAGAAAATAATGAAGCAGATGGTCGTGGCAGAACACTGATTTCAAACAGGAAAGTGTGAGTCAACCTGTATCGAAATGCGGACAGAATAGACTAGCAAAGAACACTGACCCTATGATCAGGAATTCAAAACTCATGTAAAAGGGAAGCCTGTGAATCCTCATGGATATTTCAGACAAAGTGGGAACAGGTGAAGTTGTCACTGGGAGCTCTGGTAGCAGCGCTACCCAGAGGGAAGGAAGCAAATATTTTTTGGGTACTGGGAAGAGGCTGCAGCATCTCCCTTGTCCCATTTCTACCACCCACATGAAGTGCACATATAAGCCATGCCATTTTTTAAGAACGTGTATTGCTGCATCTGAAAGGTTGAATGCAGTAAATATTCTATTCACATTCATAAATCCATTTTTTTCCTTTCAAAAATAATATATAAATGCAGATAAGGGCTACAACATGGGGAAGAGTCTAGAATGGATCCATGAGAGTTCCTTACCTTCCAGAGGTGTTTCTATATGTGTGACAAGACAGAGAAATTCAGAATTAATGATTACACGTGACATTTCCTGTATCATTCCTTCTCTAAAGATCTTTTGATGATGTCTGGATCTTGAAACATGCAAGAATTTTTTTTGGCACCTACAGGTTACTTATATGTTCAGATGTCTGCATACTACTGTATCACTTTCAAAGATATTTGGGTGTGCCAGACACTCTGTGGGAAATACTTCAAGATAAAGCAGCTAAAAATTACTGGAAAGTAGACTTTAAAAAGCAAGCGACTGTGTTCAACTTTGTACACATATTCATGGAGTTTAAAGCAGAAAGGACCATCAGATACTGCTGTCTCATGACTTGCTAAACACCTGTTAACCCAGTGTTCTGACAATTACTAATGTCTGACTTGAATTTAATTGCAGCCTATCCTGCTGAAGATCATCAGTTTTTTATTTGAAGGAAAAGTGTGACTATAGGTACACGACCTTCAAAAGCAGCTCATTCTAGTTGTTCATCTAGTAACATCTGATGTTCATGTAAGGCTGCTCTAGCATGCCTCATTTAAGTTTCCCTGGCTTCTGCTTCCAGGCACTTGTTCTTCTTATGGATTTTCCACAAGGTTAAAGAATCTGCAATATGCATTTCTTCCTTTCATGTGGCAGATATCTGTGCACAGTATTCAAGTCACCTCTTTTCAGTGAACAAACTGAATTCATTGCCTCTCTAATTCAAAAACTTTTTTAAAATATACATTCTTGTGGCTTTTTCTTTCATTTTCCATACTCATTTAAAATGGGGCTACTGGACTGGAATGAATTGTGTCCATATCATCCATATCAGTGAGAGACTTAAATTTTATTGTCTCTTATTTCAGTCCCACATGTATGCTATTAGTAACAGCTTAAGGGTTCATTAAGTCAGAGCATGACGATTTGTTTAGTTGTTCACTTTGATGGTACTTCTTCTTGAGTGGCACTGCTTTCCAAGATTCAGTCTATTATGCTGGGCATGGGGTTTACATTCATTGTCTCTAGACATATTTTGCATTTAACTGTATCTGAATACACTTTTCTTCAACTTTCCCAGACTGCTGAGATTCACTCCTCTGCCCATCGTCATCTGCAAGTTTTATTCACCATGATTTTTCTTTCCAGTTCATTGATGTGAATATTCAGTACCGGGGAGAATGGCTGCAACTCTCTGTAAACTCTACATAAAACCTCCTGCTTTAGTCCCAAGTGAAAAGTTAATGCTACACTGTATCAATAAACCATGTATTAGATGGTTTTATTAGACAAGTCTAAACAAATAGCTGTCAGTAGGAACAACATGTCAAATGTCTGAGCAAATCTTGTCACATCCCTATAGTTACTTTTACCAACCACATTTTAAAGTTTTTCGGGCACTGAAATCAGGCTCTTGACACAATGGGACAACATGGAAAATTTCCAGAAGGCTGAGGAAGACTACTTTTTTTTGATTCTCTTCCCATGGATATTGTAATGCTTATTCCTTCTCTGGACTACGTCATTCCAACATTTCACTCCTAAAACTGCTGTGAAATTAGAGGGTCCCTGTAACTGGAAAGATTCCCCATTTAAATGCTGAGAAGAGGCCATCTGCAAGGGCTTGCGATTCGCTTGGAGAAGGCAGGAGAGAAAAGGAAGGATTGAGCATGCTTCAGTAGGACATAGCATGACTGACTTACATATTTGCTACCCCTGCCGAGTTTAGTCAGCATCTGTAAATGTCTGTTTGAGTGCATTTAAACATTAAGCCTTGGTTAAATATGAGCAAAAAAAGAAAAAGAGCACGAAGCTCAATAGATGTCTGAAAACTGTTTCATCCATGAAATCCCCTCTCTCCCTAGCTACAGTGTCTGACTCCCTTTCAGTGAAAGCAAGGTCTGAAGGGCACAGTCTATGTCCAACTGCAGACCTATATGAATACTGTGTCTGGGATGATTTTCTGTCAAGCTTCATCTTGGTTCCATGTTCATTTTAATCCCCTAGGGTCGCTGGCTGAGCAATTTTTGAAAATCGGTGTCTGCAAGGCATGTGAAATACACACAATCCACACTCTGCAGTCTGAGCTCTACAGCAGTGCTTCTTGTGTAGCCCAGAATATGCTTGGGGTGTTTCTCAGCAAGGATGAAGCTGCAGGAGAATGAGGAGAGGGAGGGTCATAGGATTCCCACTGGCCACCCCTGCTGAAAGATGGTAGTCTCAGCCTCCCCCTTCCAAAATCTTTACCTGCAAAATCCCATCCGCTTATAATCATTAATTACGTGGTGCCAGCTATGGTATTCTTCTGAACTTCCATGAGATGACGAAGCTCATTAATCCAGCAAAAGAACTAAACTTGCAAAAATACAAGCCAGATGGTTTTCTGCTGTACTGTTGGAAGTGGATTGCAGGAGGATGTTGAGTGTTGGGGGCTGTGCAGAGCTGAGACAGGAGCAGAGGCAGAGAAGGAGATGCAGAGAAGGACCTCCCTCAATGGTCACTGGGTCTCAGAGGTATCCCACACTTTCAGGCTGCGTTTCTGAGTCCTCCTGAGCCAGGATGAGCAGCTCCTGCCCACCAGCCACCTCAGAGATGCGGGTAGCTAAGCACCTGCTTGGAAAAATGTCTTTCCCAGAGGTTATTTAGACTAGCTTGACATTTCAAAACATTTGTGTCTAAGATTGCCTTAGCTATAGAAGGGCTGTATCTGCCTGCTTCCTAGTATGGAACAGAATGATTTGTCAAGCTCTGCCTTTCCTGAATAATTGTTAGCAAGTTTTCCTGACTACTTTGAGTAATCTTGCAAGAGAGATTATTCTTGTTTTGGCCCCTTTTAACATTTTCTAGCTTGCTAGCTTTATTGCTTCTTATATCATGTTTTCATACTTCATAACATAATTTTTAAATTGCCTCTTTTAAAAGATATTTTAAATTTTTAATTCACACAATGAAGTAAATGCTCTATTTTCTCTCTTTGAATAAATATTTCTCCTTTTTCTTGTTTTTCTCAGATGTAAAATAGTAAATACTCATGTGCATGTAGACATGAGTGTACCTCAACTCACAATATGATCATTTACTCAGATATTCTGAAAATTCAGTTCTAGCCACAAATAGTACAAGACTGATGTTAAAAATATATTTTAAAATAAACAGACAAACCTCATAAACATTCACATTTGAATGACAGTGTAATAAACTCCTAAGCCGGTTAAATAACAAAACCTTTTAAAGAGAGTATTTGTTTAACAGAAGCCAAGCAGTATCACCTGCTTTATAATGCATAATAACTAAATCGGTCACTATAGGGTTTTTAGTCTGTGTGCAATGTACAAATAAGGTAAACCCAAATAGCTGTTTATGAAGTCAAGTCAAGTATTACTCCCTCTAACCAGAAACTGCCTAAGGTTTTTCTCCTCTGTATTAAAGTTTCGGTCTTTGACGATCAATTTAAGAAGGAGATGAAGGGGCATTCATTTTGAGATTAGACAGGGAATGATTTTGTAAGTGAACACAAGTCCATGCCTCCTAAATTGGAAAGGCTTCATTGTGTGCTTTACTAGGCTTTTTTTGAGGTTTTGTTTTGGTTTAGGCTTTTGTTTCTTTATTTTGCAAAATTTGTTATTCTGAAAATTACTAATATAATGTGGGTGGAGAACAAGACCCTGTTTCTCCAGTTCCCACAGAAAAACTGCAGGGATTAAGGGGCATCTGTGTAGGGAAACCAATGTCCTGTCTCCTGGGGTTCTTTTAAACTGACACCCACTTAAATTTTCTTTAGGCTGCCAGAGAGCAAATAAACATTAGAACTTCTGGGTATTTTTCTCTGCAAATAAAGGAGCTTCCATAGATACTTTGCTTGAAACACTGCCTATTCATTTTGTAAAGCTCTTTTACAGCCCAGTGTGGATGATAATGATGTAATTACAGTCCTTTTAAGGCTACATTTTCTACATAATAAACTAGCAATTACCTAATTAGAAAAATTTTGGAGACAAATATTAAGTATACAATAGAAAACAAGTCAGGTCAGATAGGCAATAATGGACCAGAACTCACATAGTTCCAAACCAAAATGTATCTAAAGGCAGTGCTTTGTGCATGTGCAAAAAGTGTTTAAAACCTGGCTTTCTCATTTTCCTTTAATAAGATAAAATCGTAGCAGGTGTTAGTTTGGGTTGAAAATTCGTTTTTTGTTTCGTGCATTTATTTTTAAGTTTATTCTAGTTTTCTACTAATGTAAATCTGTCATACCAGGCAATACCATTGTGAAGTCCACTTTTAATCCAACTCATTTGGAGGGATGGAAATGTATCCAGTCTATAGAAGTACAGATGACTTATTGCAGTGTGAGAACTTTCCCGAAAAACTAAACTCACAGAAGTACGGAAAGAACTTGAATCACCCTTCAGGCCCAGTGGGAGCTTAGCTCTGTCTATATAGTTTTGTCTTCAGTCAAGGGTTTGTTGGACATGCAATCATTACTATCATGTGATCGTTGCCTGCAGTAAAGTCTTCAGGGCGGGCAAGTTAGAGAGCTGGAAGTTGCAAATAAAATCAGGCCCTCACAGTGTGGGGAAACATTTAAGTAAAGCATTATAAGTATTATATTTGGGGAAAATATTCAATTGATCTGTAATAACAGGGGAACCAGGGGAACCAAAGAAAGAAGTGACCCAGAATTGGAACTGAGGTGAATGGGGTAAAGGAAACAGAAAAGCAGGCCCATACCCACCTAAAGCGGCAAGGGGTAACTCAAGTGTAGGATATTCTATTTTAGGGTCCAGTATCTGGGGCATGAAAAACCTAGCACAGGCTTGTCTGGAGAGTCTGGCAGGAGAATAGAGATTAGCATGCTGTGAAGCGGGTGCAGGGTCCTGGGGAACATCTCCACCTCATCAGAAGCGACTGCGCACCTGTGGCATCCCCGTGATGGCAGAGCCAGGCGGGCCTTATTTCGGTGGTGCTGGAAGCAACAGAGAATGAAGTGTCTGGCCAAGGGCAGCTGGGGCAGGAAAGCCACAGCTCCTGCCCAGGCAAATCCCTGATATCACTGTGGTGGAATCACCAAAATATTACTGTTGGAAAAGTTTCTGTGCAAGTACTTGAGAACAGAGATAATCTCTGTAATTTTGTGGGCTTTTACTTTCAAATTAGAAGAGTAAGCAACGTGTAGGAAGAGTAATCATCCATTGCTTATGAATGACATACTTGCATCTGAGCTGATTTTATTTAGACATTGTTCGGAGCCCATTTTTGTGAATTCTCAGTTCACGGACTATTACACACAAGTGACCACAGTATCCAAAAGGCAGTGTATGTAAACATTTGGAAGGGCAGTTATTTTAATTCCAATTTCTTTTTTCGCTCCTGAACCATCATAACAAAGATGATAATTGTATAATCCAACTGAGTTTTTAAAAAACCCTTTCACAGATATTTTAATGATGTGTTTATGAGAAACTGGCATTTACACATACATTTTTGTAAAGGAAAATCATACCAGCTTGAATGTCAATGAAAATATATTATCCTGTATCTTGGGGTTTGCCTGTGTCCTGGGAAGTGCCCCTAGAACTGTTCTGCTGTAAAAAAAATTCTGGCCTGGATCTCAAGCTGTATTTGATGGTCGTGTTTCCCATTTGTGATAAAAACAGATGACTTTCCTACCATACACATTTGTGAGTTCATGAACTATGAGAGGAAGTTTTCATATTGTGAACATCTGTTTTTTTTCCCCATTCAGCTGCACAACTACAGCTGGTAAAGACATGAAATGAGCTGTTAGTCATTTCTGAAATAAAAATAGATATATTCTATGACTTTAGATTTTGGCTATGAGCCCTTAAGACATTTTATTCCACTATGTTTTATTCCATTAACTTACCTAATTACAGGATTCTTATTTAAGAAAGTATTTTAAAAGGAGACAAGAAAAAGCACAATCTTTTTTTTTTTTATTAACTAAAATGCCTTTTTAATGGGCTATCTTCCAAAGGAGACTAATTTTTTGACTCTTCAATCACTGACAAGCCAACACACCACAGACAAAATGTGTGGATCCAAACAGTTGGAAAACTGGTATACTTCTTAATCTTTTTACAGGAAGCACTGATTTCTGGAAGTAATTTCATTTAATGGTGTAGCACTTCAGGTGTGGCCTGTGCTCTCTCCTGTAGATTTAGTGCTAAGCAGTACAATAACATATAAGAAAAAAAATCTAAGAATTACTTATTGTGAGCAATTTTATTTGAGAGCTCATTTCAACACAGGAAATAGAAGAAATGTAGGCATTCTTGTGAGGATATAGGGGTATTGGGCAGTTTATCCAGTGGAGACACACATGGAAAGAGTGCTTTCCAACACATCAACCTCTGCTGCATTAATGCTTCCCTCTCTGGGAGATCTGGGGATCTCCCAAGTGGAAAGAGTATGAGCCAGGAATGGGATCAAGGACAATGACATTATTTTCTCTGTGAATACTTCACAGTTAATAGTTTTCCAAGGCTACATTCTATGCTGCATTTCACTTTCAATAATCCTTTAACTCAATCTAGTGAATAAGCAAACCAGTTTCGGGTGATTGCAGGTGACCCAGGTATTTCTTTTTTCAGTGTACTTTCACCACCATGAACTCTAGAGGCATGAGTATTTTTACAGTCTGACAATGATCAGTGAGCTCTCCAGCCCACATCAACATCTTCAAGCAGTGCCTTAGACAGCTCAGAAGGTGCCATGATAGCGAGCACCAGCAGTATTCCTGTAAGCACAATTTGACAAAGAGATACCATACACCAGTATTTACATTCAGTCGTCTTTGGACAAGATCAGATAATGAAGAAAATAATAGCTTCTTGAAAAGGAACCTCAGAAAGAGAGATGATGCTGAACTGTGAAGGAAATACTCAAGGAATTTTTTGCAGACAAGGTGCAGTCCTTTTAATGGTACACTTGTATGACTAAATGGTTAAATACATCATTGTAGAAGCCATTCAGGTGAGGTGTTGTGCTGTATCAGACTGGTAGTGGAACATGTCCCACCCTGGCAGATGGTGGCTTCATCCTGGATATGTGTCTTCTCTAGCTCCACAGAAAATAGCCACACATCTGGCCATAAAACTGAGTCTTTAGAAAACATTGATAAAGAGCAGATGAGTATGGTCACCTAACCACTCACCTCCCAGTAAGTCCTTCCCTGTATGTCCACCTTCTCTTCCTCTCTGTAAAACTTTGGAAGAGGTTCAAGGTTGGCAGCAGAAATCCTTACCATAGGGCAAAAGTTCACCTATGCAGAAGACAGAGCTTTGCTGGAATAATCTCAGACTAAAGAACAAATCTACACAAAACAGCACAGCCACTGCAGACATTCCTGCTCTGTGACCTGTCTTTTCTCATACAGGTGCAGTAGGACTGACTTGTGTTATTTAAAAGGAAAAAAAAGAAACTAAAAACTCACAATTATTAATTTTTTCCGTTAGAGACAGAATGAAAAAACAGTTACCAGCATGTGATAAATGTTATGGAACTTAGTATACTTACTTACTCTGACTTTTCTATTTAATGTGGTGGCAAGCATTTGTGTAAAACTTGTGTCATCTGTTTTGCAAATTCACCTCGTAAGAGAAAATGCACATCGAAATGTTTTTCTGTAGTATTTTCCCATAAGTGTGTTAAACGCTGTTTCTATTTACAACATGTGTGAGCAAGACACAGTGTGTGAGAAGTCATCAGAGGAGTGCAATGGGAACTTGGACCTAGAGGAGAGCATGGCAATCATTTCTATCCACTGGCAAGGATCAGCTGTTCTCCCTCCTCCTGATCTTTCTCATTCTGCTCTTCCTGCCCCACTTCCTACTCTCCTACTGTTCTCTTGTTTTGAATTCCAACATACACATCTTGTTTAACAATTCCTCCCTCTCCTGGAGACCGGAGTTAACTTAGATCACCATCCTCAAATATCTTTGCTTGAAATACACTTTTTGCGAGATGCTTTCAAATGGGAAATCATGAGAAGCTGTATCAGCATAAGAAGGCGGAATATATCTGACAATAGGTAATTTTCAGGTAATGAGTTATCATTTACTGTAGATAAAAAAAGAAGAATTGATTGAGTCTTGCTCCAATAGGGAATTTTATTTTGCTGATTATTTAGTTGCCTCCTGTCTGCTTACAGGAACATAGTTGAAGAAATTAATAGTCATTCATATGTACATTTCCAAACCAACGCACATCACCATTTGGAGCTTCTTGATATTGACACCTCTGCCCAGACCTGTGAAACAAATGCCATCTATGCACTTTTGAGGAGATTTTTTTCTTTTCTGTTTCAGCAAGAGTGAGCTGCTTCTGTCCTCCTTGCTCAGGCAATAAACAAGTACATGCAAACTATTTCTTTAGCTGAGATATGAACGTAGTACAGAAGATAGGGGAACTGCTGGTGTCCTATTTATGGCAATAAAGATTCATTAGCAAAATTAACTTTTTGGAAAGATGTGGATGTATTTAAATGCTGCTATTTTTCTGTACAATGTTGTCAGCTAATGGAAGGGAGAAGCTGGGTGGTGTTGATGCACTACAGGAAACAGAGGGGAAGAAAAGGGTGATGGACAGAAAATGGATGCTACTGTAGCTGTGATTAGTGAGAAGAAAATATGCAAAAACCATTTATTGGTATTTCCTCTGATACATCAGCCTCTATGGCTCCTAAGACTGGAGCATCTGCACAATCTCTCCTGCTTTTACTATGAAGATTGCAACAGCTGCTGTGAGAATTACTTTATTTTCCTGCAGTGCAAATAATTATTCAGCCCGGTATTTCTACCAAGTATTACAGAAGATTTGAATGCCCACACAGATTAAACAGACAGCATTTTTCTGCATATTTATCAGCACAGTGTACAATGGCACAGTGAATGTGTTGAGCTTCTTTTTGAACAGTAACTCTGGTGTTGCAACTCAAAGCTTAATTAAAAAACTCTAGCAAATATTTCGTGAGGTTTTGAAAAAGTCCAGCTGTCTTTTCTAAAGTTGAACTGCTCCTTTCCTTTAGCCTTTACCACACTCTTGATGACGATTAAGACCCTGGAATTGCAGAGATACCGCTAGATACTACAGGTGAGCCCCAAGCACCCTAACTCTTCTGCTCAGCACAGTTTGGCCAGGGTACTTCACATATCATGTATCTGACCCAAAGGGAATCATACAGAATTTGAACACGACCCCAGCTTAACTTTCCCTGTTGATGTGATCCGTTTTGAGCGCAAAATGTGTCTGTATCACCTTTGGCTTCAGTGGGCCAGCTCCCGAAATCCTGCTAAGAATACAACTAGAGACTTTAGTTTATGAATTTCTTTGATCAAGATAGATTTCTTGAAGGCAAATTGAACCATATCTCCTTTTCAAAGTGTTTACATTTTAGTGAATCTAGGATACACTAACATCAATTTTAACTGGGAAGCTAAAGGAGCCCCAACAACCATGTCTAGCTCAATCAGACACCAGGCACAATGGCAGCTTCAGGGCCACCAACAGAACTGCCTCAGTGGAGAGCCTGTGGAGAAACCAGATGTGTGCACATATAGGAAAAAACTTTGCCATTTATGCCCCTGAGTCTTCTCTGTGCTTGGAGAGAAATCTGCACTGGTGCCAGTGCAATTGCAGTATCTCTCTTTTAAAAAACTTACATTATTAAAAGACATCTCAAGTTCAGGAGCAGAAAATAAATGAGTAAATGGATCAGTGACTGACAAATGAAATTGGTTTTGGAGTAGCTGCTCTCATTTTCTCAATGACTAGCTACATAAAAGCCATTGGACATGATAGTCTCCTCTCAAACTACAAAACAGCATATAAAGCAGGCAAAGGTCCCAGGAAATATTTGGACATGCCCTGATACCTTCTAAAAGAGCACAGACTGGTGAGAAGGTCACTCCTTGACTAGTGGAGAATTTTATCATGGTTTGTTTTGAATTTTCATTCAATTTTTAGGTTTTGTGTTGATTTCTTTATAGTGTGAATGTCTTACAACATGAGGATGATTCTTAGAATTTTGAAAAGAGCGCTGGTGAAAGTAGGAGTTTGCTCCAGATTTCAGCATTGAAAACCACCTGTACTTTGTATGTGTATGGTGTTAATTCTTGTCTTTGAGTTTGCTTCAATTTTGGTTGTTCAAAATTCAAATTCATCTTTTTCCACCATATGATGGCCACTAGATTTCTACAGCTGCCTAGTGGGAAACTGAGATCAAAACAATCATTCATCTCCATTTGTTTAAATGTCACTTTCCCCCCACTATGCCCTGATAACTCATGCTCTCATACGTCTGTCAAGAGGTCTCAGATTATGAGGATGGCCCATATCCTAAAAATGTTTGACCTCCATCCCATCTTCATGGTTCCTATTGGACCAGCTTCCAGAGCTGGATGTGTAAGATTTTTCTTTTTTTGTCTCAACAGATGTGACACTGCCCATCAAAATATAAAACTCTTTTCCTAAAACAGGCTCCCAGGAATAGCTCAAATCTACTGCCAATTAAAAATTCTGATATCCATCCAGAACCTCTTTCAGAAAAAAAAGAATGTCTTTTTCGTTTTATGAACTGGAACTGCACATCTTTTCAAGTTTATGCTGCTTTCATTAACATTTTTTCAGGTTTGTTCAAAATAATTTGTCAATTTATATTAGCTCTATAGATCAAGCACAGTGAATGGGGTGCTTAATTTAAAATTTGACTGGCATTGATTTCTTTTAAAATCCTATGAAGGTACTCTTCCATGTAACTGAAGTTTGTAGCATTGGTGTTCATTTTGCATCACTCAAAACATATTTGTCTACAAGAATGTTCTAAGATTATTCAAGTTAATAAATTTCCTGCCAAAATCCGAGAGGTTCATACACTTTTGAAAGTACATATTTCAAAAAATTTCATTTGTGAGGTTTGAAATGGTTCCTTGAGTAACATAGAAAAGATTTTAATCCAGAAAGAAGTTGATATGCTGAATTAAATGGAACTGCTTTGGGCGCAAAGGAATACACTTTAATGTTTAAATAAAAGTTTGCTCAAAGAACATTTCTTCACAAGACAGAAATGTACAAACATCCCATCTAGCATTTGGCTGTATTGTATCTGATATCCTGAATTACTACAGCATGAGAGGCTGAGAAATTATCTCAGGACATATGGAAATTAAAATGTCTTCAGATCCATATGGGAAACAACTCTGAGAGCAGAGAAATGATTTGCAGGCTGGTGTTACTTCCTGAGGGAAAAGAAAATTCTTTCTACAGGAATTGTTTTTATCCCATGTATTTCCAAAATTTGTTTCCGAAGTTTTATATATGGTTGGGTAAGTTTTCCAGTGTCTACTGATTATTCATTTGGCTTTCATACTGATTATAGCATTTCTGTTAGCTAATTCTCTTTCTTCAGTGGAATTGTTTGGGCTGGTTTGCATTTATTACGAAAGTTATCTTCAAAACATGTAATAAAATGGCTGGACTTGATCATCTTACAGGTCTTTTCCAGCCTTAATGATTCTATGAATTTTTCCTTCCTTCACATGCATTCTCTCAGAAATGTTTAATCATGTAGAGTAAAACCAGAGTAAAATATTTAATCATGTAAAGTTTACCTAGCTCAAATCAACAGCAGACCAGAGACTAAAGTTTATCTTAACCATGTTAGGGCTTATTTCACAAGTGCATACAAACGTGTGTGTGAAAACCTGCCAACACACAGAAATTCAGCAGTGGCTGTGTAATAGTTTCACTGTGCCCAGACACATGAGTTTATGTGTGTGGATAAGCTGGGCACCACAAACCAGCAGGAGAGGTGAGCCAGAGGCTTGGTTATCTGAGCTCTCAAGAGAGGATCATCACATCTCTTCCCTGCAACTCAAATACCCGGAGCTGATAAAATCTGGGGGAAGGACTGAGACTCCATTAATTTCAGGACAATGTCCTTTGATAAAATTTTTTTTTTAAAAATACCAAAACCTGCTTGAAGGAAGTGGTTAGAATAACTAGATATCTAGTTTTGTAGTGACTGCTGAGACTACTGGAGAGGATGGGAGGAGGCATTGTGGCAGAGACTGCTTCCCCACTTCTTTCCTCTCAGTGCAGCTGTCTGAATAAAACCAAAATTGTCAGCCTCACTTGTTGATAGATTCAACTTTGAATCTCAGTACCCAAATAGGGAAAGGTAAAGACAGAAAACCATTTGGCTGCTGGTCATGCTGCTAGTTGCACTATCCACCTGCAAAGATAGAGGAAAGGTTCTTTCTTCCCCCCAAAATGTTGGTGTGTTCAATAAGAAATGAATATAGCAAATTCACCCTTTACAGAATAATTTATTTTACATTGCCAGCACCTGTGAAGTCAGTAACCAGTTTCAAATGCTGACAATGGGTTTTTATGCCTCATGTTTTGAACTAAAGAGACTGCAGTGTATCTGTCTGGCAGTTCTCACCTCTGGCTCTCAGCTTTAATGCTTGGTACCTGAAGGAAAAAAAGTGCTTAGAAGTCTTTTTATCTGAATACACTCGTACTGCTTTTGCACATGTCAGGAAGTGACACACAATGCTGAGACTACATCTTTAGTGCTTCAGGCAGCATAGACTGGAGAGCAAATGAATTGTGCCTGCCCCATGGCTCCACCCCTGCAGTCCAGCACCCCTCAGGACACGTTCAGCAGAGCCACAGGCATGCCCGAAGGTGCTACTGCACCCAGCAAGGCCAGCAGCACCTTATCTGTCAGCTGCTGGCTGTGGCAGTGCCCACTTGGCCTTACTGCGGCCACAGCTGTCTACAGAGGGGAGCTGAAAATCGATGTGGACATGGCCTGTCTGACTCCTCTGCCAAGCACAAAGGAGGAAAACTCACCTGATGGAACTTCAGTCTAACAAGGCAAACAGTTGGGTGGCACGCAGTTAAACTTGTGGGACAGTGTGAAAACACAGCAGTTACCCAGGATGTCCTGCAGCCTGCCATTGCTCAAGGCTGCCCTCAGTTACTTAGTGAGAATCGGGGCATAGATGAGGAAAAACTCAACCACCTGTGGATATTACAAGTCCATTGAGGAGGAGAAAAATTATACGCCTCTGCTTTGTTTTATTTCTTGTGACACGTGCATCACATTACATCGGGATGTGTCAGAATGTATTATGTCACATGCTGCTCTGTAACCTGGTGGCACTGACAGTGTGTGTCAGGCTGCAGAAGTAGCTTACTTAAGATAGACTTAAAATGAACAAGAGAGAAAAATTCAATAACAGTTTCCAAGGCAGGGGACCCAGCAGTATTTACACTATGAAATCATGCCAGCTGGGACTTCTCTGCTCACAGAAATGCATCCTGAGCAAAACCACCAACTATTTTGCCTCAGTTGTATCTAAACCCTATGAAGTGATGAGCTGAACTTTACTCAGCAAGGGAAAAGAACAACAATCAATCAGAACTAATCTTTTGTTCATCCAAAAGATTTGTCATATTTGAGGCTTTCAACTGCAAATTGTTCATTTGGCTGCCTCATATGCGTATAAATGCACGTTTCTGCAGAGGGAGTTACTCTTTCATACTTCACTTCTGCTACAATAATGTTAAATTGATATCATCGAATATACAGTGTTAAAAAGCTAACTTTTAATTTAATTTACTTAACATTATTTGGATTTTAAAACTTGAATTCAAACAAGTCTGGCATTTGTTTTCCATTCAGCATTTTGTAAAAGAAAAAGAAGCATGAATCTTAAAAATATATAAAAGATCCAGTTAACCACAAAAGCTCATATCTGACTGAAATAACTGGATACAGGAATATGCAGAACTGTTGCAAATGGCTGAATTAAATGACGGAAGTAAAGAGTAATATATTATGGCTGAGTTATATTTGTGACTGTTAAGTGGTAAAAACACATCCTTCTTTTGAAAGAAAGCCCAATGTATCTTGTATATCACGTATACACTAAAAATGGGAAGGAACTCTTAAAATATACTGTGTATTTTTCTTCCTTCACTCACATCTTTATTTTGCTAAACTTTGAGCAGCAGTTTTTGCTTGCAAAGACTCTCCTGAGTGGTTACACTGGAAGCTTAGCAATCTCCTGCTTACAATCAGCTCAGCCAAAGCCCTGTGGGCTTCCCACTCCGTGTAGGAATAAAGGACATCCTGGTGCCGCAGAAAGGACTTTATAGCTCTGTAATAAAACTTCTGAAGTAGTAAGGGGAGCAGCCAGGACAGCTGCTAATTTAGGAGAAGCAGAGATTGTTTGCAGGCAGAGCCAGTATTTTTTGTTAGACCAACCAAAGAAAAGAAAGTGAGAACGGATGTGTGTTTAAGCATACATGAGGTTAAACTGAACCCAAAGAAGGGTTCACATGCCTGCAATTTTGCCTTTTTTCATACAGTTTTAACAATTCTTTCAGGTATTCTAATAAGACGCTAAACTTTAAAAAAAAAATCAAGGTAGAATACATACTTCAGTGATCTGAAAAACATTTAAAAATTGGTTGATTAAGCTTCCTTCTCAACCGAACTCTCTTCAGCTCTGCCAGCAGGCACATTAGAAAAAGGCTCTACTTTTTCAAGGTGTGGGTGAAACAAGCCTTTTTAATTCTGTAGCAGAAGAGTCTTTTGCTGTTCTTGGTGTGGAAATGAAAGAGGCGTTCCTTTCAGTCCAAAACAAATGCTCCCTCTCCCTTGCAGTTAAACATTAAGAGTTTTACCCTGAAGGGTGATTTTTTCTGCCTTCATGCAAGTGAAAATAGGACACGTGCAGATCAGAAAATATGCATTCTTATTGAATTCTAAGCATTATTGATTTAGTTTTGATAATGCGAAGATACGGAAACAAAGCAATACAAACTCACAATTTCTTTTAACTTATTTCCGTGAATAGAAATAAAAGAAAATACAGAAGCAAATGTGATTCTGTTTCTCTTTTGCTGTGCTTAGCACCAAGGAGTTGCAATACAATGATAGCTTCGCTTGTGCTTGTGACAAACAACTAGTGATAAGTTGTGGTCAAGGAAGTGGTTTCTGATCTGTATAACAGCAGGTACAAGTGCTGCTTAAGTGGCTGCTTGAGTCAGGCACAGGCTTTCTGTAATACTACGAATGAGAAGTCAAAACAAGTTCAGAAGCAAGTAATGAGAGTTACACATTTTACTCTGCAAGGCAATTACTTGGCCCTAGCCAAGTGAAGAAAGGACACAAACATAATTTTCTTGTAGCAATTGCCACCAAAAGTTGCTTTGCTCCCAGAATTTAATTGTCCTTAGATTGCTCGTGTCTCCCTCGTCATTGGTTTTACCAAGATCCCAAGCCGTGCAAATACAGAACGTCACATTACTTGAAGTTCACACATATCTTTCCCACCATTTAGTCCCAGCTCATCAATATATACATATTAGCTTTTACCAGGATTCAGCCCTGATATTTTACTGGTTCAAGATTCTCCCAGTTTGGTTATGTTGTGCTTATTTGCACCTCTAGCAGGCCACAGAAAAACCATAATTTGCACCTTTCGAGGGAGAAAATTCAGAGGCAGAAAAAAGAAAGGTGTTACTGTTCAAAAGCTGTCACAACAGAAACTTAATCAGGGAAATACATATAAAAGGGAATGTGGGACAGCATGTGATGACAGCCTCTTGTTGTGATGCCTGTGCACAGCATGAGGCTTCTGCATCACACTACTTCTGAGCAGCTGAGACACACACTCTACTTTCCAGGTGTCTGAGCTAGGTATAGCAATCTCTTCATCATCTCACTTCCTCTGTAATGTGATCGAATCCATCATTCCTTTTGTTATCTCCTTTTGTGTTTGCTTTGCCTTGTGGTAATTTGCTAACTGCAAAGCAGGCAAGTGCTTTAAAAACATACAAGGCTGCTGCAAGTTAAGTCATACTTATCAGATGTGCTGGTAATGAATCATGCTGACAGATTGGCTCTATTTACCTTAAACAAACTGTCAGAAATTTTCAGTACATGAACCAAAGCATGGGAAAGGCTTTCAAATACACACTCAGATCAGATCATAGCCCAGCACGTCATATTTTGCATATTTCATAAAGGTATCACATGTACGTCTGCATGTAACAATCTGAACATGCTGTTTACAAAGATATTTGGTATCTTTACGAGAGAAGGCAATTAAGTTTCATGTAGCTAATGGGGCAGGAGTGGATTTTCTCTCACTTGTTCTGCCCAGTGATGCTGTCTGGGGACTGCAGGAGCTGCCAAGCTGCAAACACTGCTGTGGTTCTTCCAGTGCTCTGTCTCTCTGCTTAGTACTGGGCTCCCAATGGTTTTTTGTCACCCTGTGCTGCACTGGTACTCCAGATGGACTGTGGGATTATGTGGCAATGAGGAGTATGGGAGTACATGACAGCACAGTCTGCTGGAGTGGCCAGAACACTCGTGCCACAAAGTAATAAGCAGCATTAAAATGTGTTTGCTTTACATTGCCTGGGAATATCCCCCTCTGTAGGGGGCTGTATAATACAATCTTGCTTTCCTTTCTCTGCTTCAGCTTCACAATTTTGGTTCAAAGATTAGTTTTCTTATTAATTTTAGAGACATTTTTAAACTTCTTAAAGAGACACATTCTCTTGACATGATCATATTTCCAAAGCCTTAAACACATATGCATCCAGCTATGCTTATATGCAGTTTGTTTTCTGTGTTTACCTACTTGCCATAGACACCCCTCAGCATATAGCTGGATGTTATGAAACCAAGGTGACATTCTTAAAAATACCCTTAGATTCCTGTGATTCCATTTCCACTGCTCTTAAGAGAAACCTTTTCTTTGTCATAAAGATCTTTTAAAATAATCTACTTCCCTGCACTGGACTCAGAATTAAGAATAAAATGATACAAACCCCCGTTGAAATTTATGATTGCAAGTTCAATACTGTAAAGTCTGGGGAACTAAATAGTTCATAGTAAAAGATCCATCCATAGCCTTGCCCAGTGTTTAAATGAAAGTCAAGTGGGACAATCTGAGGCTAGAGTAGAGGAAGCAGCAGATGATTGTTTTGTTTTTCACTTCCCCTTAGTTTATTTTTTGTTTTATTTTTCTACCTGTGAAAGTGGTCAGGAACTCCCCCTGAGGCTGTGAGGCATCATGACTAACTCTCCTGAGCAGGCACCATGCCCCAGATGCTCCAGATCTGCACTTACCCAAAGGGGCTAGCAAGCATTTAAAGTGTGAGCAAGGTTTCTCCCTGGAAATAACTACAACTACAGTTCAGGATGGGGAATGTCCTGAGGAGAAAGGGAACACTGGTTACAGCTTGTTTATGTGTACAGGAATTCATTTATGATGGACTTAGGAACCCAGCAACATGGTTGGGATAGGGTGACTTACATGAAAAAGGCTTTCCAGGGCTGCATTCTGCTCTAAAAACCAGTGTAGAGCTGCAGCGCTTGTCCAGTCACTAAGTCTGCCTGTTCCCCAGGAAACCACAGCTTGTTTGCATCCAGTACTGCTGAACATGGCAAATAAGGCACTCTGAAGAGTTCTGTGGTTAGACTCACAGCAAGTGGATGTGATACTAATGCCTGTTTTGTGATTAGGATCCAGGACAGGTTTGCAAATTGGCATCTGGCCACAGTAGAAAATAATTAAGTAAAAATTAATTCCCTCAAGCTATTTTACTGCTGGTGAAAAATTGATTTGTTTATATAGGGAAAATAGGATGAGACAGTAAATTCTTGACTTTGTAGAGAACCTGGTAACAGTTCTTTCCTAGTAGGTGAACAAAGCTCCTGACTTCTTACCCAATGTGTAGTGCTACAACCATCACCATGTTTATGAAAGGGACTGAGAAGACTGTGCTATGGCTTTTTGTGCTTGACTTTCATTATGTTAGTTTTATTTTGATCTTAGTTTTGTGATTTTCAGCCATCACCACCATAAGCCAATACTTGCAGAGTGAGAGAGGAAATGGTGAGTTGTTCTAGACAGAATACCTGCAGTAGTGTGGCTGCTAGCAACTTCCTTTCCCTACATTTATGGTTATCTGCTACTTAGAGGGAGACTAGCCTTTGTAGAGGACAAGAAGAGGAAGGTCTAGAGAGATTCTTGTGGGTCATTCAGATGACTTGCAGAAATCCATCAGAAAGACAGAAATACAGGCAGATGCAAAAGCTGCCTGAGAGATTTCTTTACACAGTTATTTCTTTCACTTTGTTTTTAAGGCGTTTAGCAATAGCATTTTAGTTTTGTAAATATGGGAGCCAGAAATTTTTCTATTTCTATACAGCTTTTCACCTTCATAAATCTGGAAATAACGTGCCACTTGTCAACTCCAAATGAAAATGCAACCTTCTGTTCCCTCTTGAATGGTATTATCTGTATCTGTAGTACAGGCTACAGGAATGGAAAAAACCAAGCTAAGACATTCTCCTTGCTCTATGATACTAGAGCAAACTGCAGATACATTAAAAATATCCCCTTACAGTACTTTACATGTTATATAAAATCCTGGAAACGAATTGTCCTCAGATGGCTGATATTTTTAAACAACAAGCTAAAATGAAAAAAGTTTCCAACGGCATTCACATAGTTCTGTGAAGCAGACTCTGCTCAGGCTTCAGCTTTGGGCTCAGCATTTAAGTGACTGAATCCGTCAATCACCACAGGGCCCTGGGCTCTTTCTTATCTTCTTGGGTTTGTTGACAGCAGCTTCTCAAGTCTGCAGCGCCCTGGTTCACCACCTACACAAACAGATGTACACAAAACATTTAAAGTAAAATACCTTCAACTGTGTTTTGGAAATAAACACAGCTTTTTCTTATGGGATGAGAATAAAATCGTTGTGGAGTATTTTTAATACAGTTACAAGTATGTTTCTTTAAAGGCTCCTTCTTAATTTTCCTTTTTCTTACTGAAACCATTTTTATACAGCTCAATGATGAAACTACTAAAAACCTATCCTTGGGACACCGTAACAGGGCATCTTTTACATCACCAGAGAAGACACAAGCAGAAGAAAAATCTTCTCAACCAAAGGGTCTAGTGTGAGATAGATACGCTAGCATCTGCTCTCCTGGATTTATTTATAATACCTAATGTGTAGCAGTTTCAGTGGAAACTTTCAAATCTTGACAGTGCTGTGGGATGTCACAAGCTTCTTATAAAAATGAAAGATCCTGTTAGTTAGCAATTTCTTTTTCCAGAAATAGACCCGGGTAAGCCCAAGGTCTGTCTGACCCCTGGTTAATCAGATTTTCTGTCGTTTAAAGCACAGGACAAGAAAAGATTCTGACTTTTTTTAGATATGTTACCTAGTTCACTGAGTTGCTTGTGTTTCAGACACAAACTTTCCTGCAAGTAGCTTCAGGTGCCACACGGCAAATTTCTGTTCATTTAGTCATCCTAGAACTGTCTCTTTTTGTGTGTTCTGTAAACCTCTAATTCTCCCTCCATTTATCTCTTCCTCATTTCCCCACTACCACTTTTAAAAAGTAGCATTCTGCTTTCCTATGTTGCTATGACAACATTTACACTTGCCTTTTGAAGGCAAAATATGTGGCTTTCTTCCATACTTTTGTCAGCACTTGTGTTAGAGGGACACACAGGGGAATGAAGGCAATTGCAGATAAAGCTTTAAGCAGCAGACTGCAACTTTATTTCTCAACATAAAGGGCATTTAAGTGGGTCTAGCATGGATTTACCTATGTGTTTCCTTAAGACAGATTTATTTGTTTAGTCTTCCGAATCTTCTTCTTCAGTGCAACAAAAAATTAAAGGAGGAACTGCGACGACTTCAGATCTTCCTCTCTCTCCTGCCTCCTCTCATGCAGGCAGAAGGAACAGCAACAACATTCACAACGGCCTTTATTTCTAGACTTCGTGAACTATTTAAAGAAATGGAGAGCAGAGCAGAGCTAAAACCAACTGAAGGTTCAAAAAGGGCGCAAGTTACTTTTTAAATCAGAAGGCAGAGACAAAGAGAAAAAGCCCTTTCGTTTACCCTCCAGTTCCCAGAGGAAGGCCTTTGAAAACGCACATTGCACTGCAAAACATAGGAACTAATGCTTGCCCCTGATAAGAGTGACGGTTGATTCTATGGGCAGAGAGGGTGCTGTGCTCTCTCAGCAGAATCCTCGCTGCCTTGCCAGTGACTTCCCATATTGTGAACAGACTGACTGAACTCTGCCTCTTCACAGGCCTAGGAGCTTGCTGGCAGCTGATCTAGAGAAGTAAAGAAAAAATCTCCTCCAAAGATAGAGGTTTTGAAACAATGGGGCCTTTACTGGAAATGCCAGGAGCTAAATAAAACCTCCCTTCACCAAACGAATGCCTCTCCTATTTAAGCCACAGGATCTTACTTAGTCAAGTAAGTCTTACAGGCTGCAGCACTCTGTGTTTGGAACATAAAACCAGATGGAGACACCACATTCCCTCCAAGCAATAGAGTTGGGCTGGCTTAGCTGATGCTTATTTCAGATCTCTTCAGAATTGTACAGAAGATATGCAGCAGATATATCTCTATATTTCTGGCACTGTTAGCAATCTGAACTGCCTCTCCTTACCCAGGGTACGGGAGCATGGTCCTTTATTTTAACAGAACATATCTCTGAAACACACTAGCTGAAAAAAAAGCTCGTTCCTGCTGAGCATGGGAAAATACTGAACTCTGAACACAGCCTACCAGATGCTAAACCATGTTAACAGACTACAGAAGTAACACATTTGCAAACAAAATGTGTTTCATTTAGGAAGATTATTAGTATGTTCTTCAGGTTAGTATATTCTTCAGGTTATAATATTCATCAGTTTATAATGGTGCCAGCTGAGTGGGTTTAGAAAACTCACTGCAGTCAGAACCAAATCCAATAAGAAGCAGGAAACTCCAGTGTTAATCTAGGCTGTCATGAATTCTGGAGGAACCACAAGGGCCTCTCTTTCTCCAGCCCCTGGATTGTTGACTAATTCCCTGTCACACTCACACACAGAGATATCCCTCAACAAAATGCAATCTACACAGACTTTTGAAGGCAGTTAAATACACAGAATGTTATCAATGTAGAACAAACGATTTAGCATGCTCAGAGGCCAAATCAAGTTTGCACAATGCTGGTGACAGTTCCACTTTTGGCAGAAAGGCTGGATACTGGCAATATCTCTTCAGCACCCATCTCCAACTGCAGAAAAGCAACTTAGCAAAAATAAGAAACAGAAGGTGACTGCAGCTGTCATGCAGAGAACCTGATGATCTCCATCCCCAAAGGCTGATGTCTAAGTCACATTTCCATTTCTTGGTCCAATTTTTATTGCCCTGTGCCATTCTGTCAGTGACAGCAACTACTCTCTGGATTTGATTCTTGTGTCTAAATTGTAACCACTGTCAGCTTCTTAATGTTTGGGGATTTTTAGTTTAAAGACGTATGTTAGAACTGAACCCTGCCACCATGAAGGACAATGATCTAAAGAACTCAGCTTTTCTAGAAATTTGCAGGACCTGGGAGATACAAAGACATTACTGAAAGAGGCAAGTTTTGGCACACATAATTAGCATGTAATACATTAATGACAGGAAGAGTTGTTCCTGTGTAATATGAGAACTCAAGGGAAAAGGCAGTTGGAGTAGGAGCCTCTCAGTTTCCAGACCTTTAGTCTTTCAGAGGGCCATTCTCTCACATGGTCATTTCTGTCCCCACTGGAGAGCAGAGGGCAGCTCTGGGTGGGATTGCTATGGTGTGGTCCCATGCACATGGGCAGAGGGAAAACCCTGGTGCCAACACAGCAGCGGAGACAAGGGGCAGGACAATCTCACTGTGCCTCAGCCCTGCTCCCTCTTTTCCAACGTGCTTTTATGTCTCTGCACAGATTGACCGTGGCACATTTATATCCAGCAGCGCTTCTCTACAGCAGGGAATTCACGTCGTGAATTTATGGCTGGATTATGTCCCTCTTTGAGTTACCTCATAGGACAAAGCAGCTGTGACACATGGTCCTCACAGCACTCTTGCACTGGAAGCAGGAGTGAGTAATGGGCAGTAGTGTCACCCAGGCTCTGTTATGTGTTGTCACAACAAACTCCTCTGATGCGGTAAGAAAATTTAGACAACACCCTTTTCCCTGAAGTAAGCAGTATTAAAGCTCTTATTTCAGCTGTGCGTTTAAGAAAAATAGGAAATGAAGTACGCCTTTCTTCTGAAAGCATATTTTTGAAATCTGAGTTGTATATATTTTGGTTCACTTTACATCATTCTAGTTTAAAACTCCATTTAAAAAAATCCACAAAATAAATATACAACAACCAATTGGGTTTTTTTTCCCTCCAAGTCTTCAGTGATATTACTACATATATGCAAATAAGGCCATATTTATTAGCCCATGGTGCAGTCTCTCAGCTCATTTTTTCTGTCCCAAGAGAGCAGTCTCAGAATTTTAAGTTTCCTAAATCAAATAATATTAAAAAAAATACTTCACACTATAGACAGTGAGCATTACAAGTTCATGCTAAGTTCCCAAATCAGAAGTGCTAGCTGCTGTACTGCCCTGTGGCCACATAATACTGTGCATATTCCAAAAGGACCAAACGATCTGTACCCGTAGATCCTATCAAGCACATATAATAAGATATTGCTTTTGTTCTGATTGTGCAAAATATCAGTCTGGAGACACACACGTAGATGTAGAGGTTACAGTCAGTGAACGCCTAACCCATTTAGGGTGTGTTGGTTGCTGTTCTGTTTTTATCAAGAATTTGGTTGCTTTGTTTTGGTTTTAAAACCCAAACAATGAAATTTTCTCATCAACCACGGCAAACAGTTCATAACCTGACATCTTCCATGACAAGGGCTCTCTTGATTTTCAGTCTTAATTTTCAGTCCTTTAATTTCTACATCTTAACTGGAGTTGTGTATGTCATGCTAACTACTTTCTCTCCATTATGAGGCTGTAGTCCTGCACATATTTATGCATACAATTAACTTTGTTTTCACAAGGCATATGAAATAAGGTGTTAAAGCAATGAGTGTGTATATGTGTATAGGGTGTTATATATCCTCAAATATCCTCAAATATCCTCCAATATCTCTTCACTCACATGGCTACAGTCTCCTTGAACACTGCATTATCAACCTACATGCTTGGCCTAGTTTATTCTCCTTTCTGAAAGCAATCCATTCACATCATTAATCATGTACTGATTTTCCCCTCTTAAATATCCAGTGTCTTCAGTTAATCAGGTATCCTAATACGTACACAACATTCCAGGTCTGATTTCTTTGCATCTGTCCATTATCATACAAGACTCATTCACACTGTTGGTCACAATCATTGATGTACATTCATGTTCAGAAAGATACAGCTCCCAACTGGAAATGCTCCTGCGGGTGAACAGCATATGTTCCATTTTATGATACTGGAATGGATGTGCATTGCCAAAAGATTTTTCATACTTTTTTTTTATAATGTATGAAATGCATTAAATAGGACAGAAAGAGTATGAAGAAGAGTAGAGCAGAGCATTCTCTATCAAGAGGAATCAGACAGGTCTAAAGCGGCAGTGCTATCTAAAATGCTCTAAACTGGAATTATTAATTTAATGTAATTTAGAGCCTTTTTCTCAATTAAAAGGAAATTAAGAGCATTAGAAGTTCAAGGATTTTATGGTGTTCCCATTTGAAAAAAAAAAGCATAAGGAATAAATAAATAAGTAGATAAATAAATAGAAAGTGCAAGAATATCAGGTAACAGTATGGTAATCACTTTGAACATAGAAATACATAAATAAATCCTTATTTAACCCTCATTCTTACACACTTCTAACGTCTTTCTCAAATACAGAAGATCTGGCATTAATGCCCAGCAAAATCCAGGCTGTGCAAAATTGACAGCTTCCCCTAGTATTCTGCTTGTATTTTCATCAGACAAGTGAAAAAGAGAGTTGCATGGGCTCTTACCACTATGATTGCCCCTGCAAGCAGTAGCAGGTGGAAAGTCTTAGAGCAAATATACAGTGCTGTCTTTTTAAATAATGATTCTTCCACACATTATAATACATTAAAGTGCTGTGCTTGCTCTTTAAGACGGCCTCATCTTGATAATCAATGTAGCCAGTCTAGTGAAGTGCCACTTTCCTGCTGTGAGAATGCACAATTCTTCTTACTGCCACAGCCCCCTGCTGACATGTTTTACAACATTTAAGAAGGAAACTGTTAAACCTTACTTCTCTCTTTTCCCTCTGTGCAGAGAGAAATCTCCTTTCCTGCTGGTTTCTCACTTGAATTAAGAGCCGTTAAGATGTGCCCTGACTTTTACCCTGAGCATTGCCCTAATTTTAACCTTGTACAACGGTTATCTTAATTTTACTCAGATTTTTGAAACTGACTCATTTAATAAGACAAACTGAAAGTGTCTGGTAAAAGAATATATTTCCTATAACCTCGGTAAAAAGGTCATCTTACCAGGCTTTCTTCAGAGGAAGCAGGAGTCAGCCTCAGTGCACTGACATACAAACCCCATGAAGTCAGTTTGGGGCATTCCTGCTACTGTAAAGAATGCAAAAAGCAAAGAGGCTGTGCTTGGAATTCTACATCTGCAACGTCAGGCACGCGCCTTCATGCCGTGAGCCCCTCTTCCCACCAGCATTTTTAAAGAAGGAAGAGAAAAGGGAAATACAGGAGCTGATAACTCTGTCAAGCTGAATAAGCACTGTTAATGGATGTTAAAGACTATGACTGAGAAGATGATACAGGTGCAAGTTTTATGAGTGTGAAACTTTACCTTGACATAATGTAAAGTTAAAGCCTGAGGCTTTTATGCCATTATGAGAGGCTCTGTCAGTGAGCACTGTAACCTAATTAGTTTTGATGCAGCAAATCAGCAAAGCCACCATTGGTTATGACCTCTGCCAAGAGCATGAGAGAGCCAGACAAATGAAGCTTAAGATGTTATTAGTTGTTCTGTTCCAAAGTTCCAGATAAAATATGACAGGATGTTGTTGCTTGACTTCGGCATCAGTTCTCCAGATGGCACTCAGCACCGGCTTGTAGCGAGGCTCACAGGGAGGCTGCCACATTGTCTCTGTCAAAACGAAAGTTTTCCAATTACAAAGAGATAATTCGAAGAGATGCAAACTTAATCTCCTGAACGAAAGGTTGCAAGCTGTGTAATAGCAGTTGAGGAGAGAGATTTCGCATAGTTCACTTGCTGTAAACACTGCTGTTCAGGAAAGCTTTATTATCCTGCCTAGTGAAACAAAGAAATCAGATGCTCTTGACTCTGAGCGTTAGGACAGCTGTGGCTGGACACAGCCGTGGCACAACCTCTCTGGTGGAATTAGTGGGTCTGATCCATCTGCAGGGTTGTTGGTGTAGATCAGAAAAGAGGTAAAATGGTGCAAGATGGATCTAAAAGGAAAATTAATGGCCTTTGAACTAGCTGATAGCTGTGCTTGTATTTTATGGTAGACCAGGTAACTTCTCCAGTTTGATTGAGTGAAATAATGTGTGTTTTTTCTCAAATTTTTATGAAATCTTTAGTGTAAAAACGAAACAGGATGTCATGCAAGTGGTGATCTTGTGGGATGTTTTAAAATATCTTCATATTTATAGAACTGTACCAGGCATGTTGAAGTTATTCAGCTGCCTCTGTGACAGAATGACAAGGTAATGGCCTGATAACAAGCAGAAACAGTATCTAACCTAAAGATCATTCTGAGCTGCTGGGAGCATCAGGAATTGTATAAAGGATAGAAGATAGAGTAAAGAAAATATCCTCCACTTGACCTATGTACACAAAGAACTGTTGAATGAATGTACCACACTCAATTTGAAAAGCTCTCAGTAGTATAGCTTTTATATTTCGCTCAGTATCACTGAGTGAATCACAGCTCTGCTTTTCAGGGTGTGTGTCCCTTTCCACGTGACACTCTGCTGACAGTTGAAAGCTACATGTTTCAGGAGCACTATCTGAAATACTTGAACACATGAAATTCCCTTTAAGCACACGAGAAAATCTTCATTTAGTGAGGGTGGTCAAACACGGGAACAGGTTACCCAGAGAAGTTGTGACATCCTCGTCTCTGGAAATACTCAAAGCCCAGCTGGGTAGGCAGTCAACAGCTGGCTGCGGTTGACCCAGATTGAGCCAATGGTGAGATTGGACCAGCTCTGGAAGCCCCTTCCAGCCCCCGCTGTTCTGAGTATCTACGAGTCTATTCAAATTATCATCTACTAAAAATTATTATCTACAACAAACCAATTTTAAAAGAAAGTCACACTCTGTCTGCTCATAGGGAGGTACGCATAGGAAAATATGCAAATGTAGGCAAGCAATATCAAACCATGAAGCAGCAGGATTAATTTTGATTCCCTGGTTTCTAAGATGAAACTGCTCAAGCAGCCCCACCAGCACACAAAGCAGGGGGTTTGCTGCCAGGACAAAGGCAACAGGAGAGCAGCCCTGCACGACTTCGGGTGCTGGCAGCCTCCCAGAGGGCCGAGCACTTTGCAGGTATCCAGAGCCTAACCCAGCCTGGGTTTGGCACTTCCATCTTGCCCCTGGCCTGGGTGCTCTGTGTGCTGCCACTGCCCGAGGTGTGAGGGCAGCCCTGCACACCAGGGTGCCACAGCCACGAGAGGGGTGCTGGGGCAGCTGCTTGTGTCTCACTGGGGCACTGCCAGGGAAGGGGAAAGGGAAGCTGAGAGTGGGCTTTTTCCTCTTTCTGTCTTTGAAAAGGCCTGGGGACAGTGAAGCTGCGTGAGTTAGGGGTCAGAAGGAGACCTTACACGTGACCAAGTGGAGTTACAGTTTTCCATTTGCGGGATGAGTTGTAAACAGGGATGGCAAGGGAACAGGGCTTGGAGGCCTACAGAGAAATCTGAACTGGATTGTCCAGAAGAAAATCTCCAGACAGGTCTTCAGCAGGAGCATTTCTGTGCTTATTTTTCAACTTAGTCCAAATAGCCAATTCAAAGTCAGCAACTTCTGGCTTAAAGATGTTCTTGTTTTTTTCCCAAAGTCTGTACTTGCATACTAGTTATGTTGGTACATGGATTCTCTTGATGGTACACTAATGCCTGTCATAATTGGCACTGTGACCCAGCCCCAAATATTTAGTGGGAAGGATATATCTCTGCTTATTAAAATGGAGTGACATTTATGCATATGCACAGAGTAGAGAATGGTTTCATTTTCACAGATGTTGCTGTCAACAGTTTCTCTTCGCGTGCTGCATCCTTTTTACTCTAAGTTAGGACAGGACTTTTGCATAGGTACAAACAGCCACAGCAGCCGTGCGGCTGCCACCATGGAGTGAGAGAAGTCAGGGAAGTAGGTCAGTGAATGGCACAAGGCCGTATCTGCAAAGGGTTCTTCTGGTGAGAACAGGATACTGTGAGATTTGACATCAGTGGCATAGTTGGAGATATTGAAACAGTGAATCTGAAGGGAGATGTGAGAGCAGTTTCACTCCTTTGGAGACACATTTGTTCAGACAGCCAAACATAGCAAAGATGAGCAAGAAGATTTTCTTATAATTAGAGGACTTGTCTTCTCCAGGGCCCAGAATGCAACTGTCCCAGATTTTATTCATACATATTGTTTAAAAAAAATGCACCCTTCCCAAACAGCTGTACCCAAAAGCTGAAACAGCTTATATTGAAAATGGGAGCTGCACCATGAAAAGGGGATCCTACAAAAGAGCACCAAGAGGGTAAGAAACTGCTATGAACTGCCTTGTAGGTGGCAGCAGCAAGCTGGTAAATGCTCAGTGGAAGTGTGAGGTGTGCTGGTGGATTTCCCCAGGGAACTTCATGCACAGGGAGAGTTCAGATGTCCTGAAGCTGTTTGCTGGGGTTGTGCTCTACATAGTAGGGAACAGGTCGGAGACTGTGACTGTAGCGCAAACCCTCATCTGGTGAGTGAAGATGTGGGTTGGACATGAAAAGCCTATAAAGGGAAGAAAACTTTTGCATGTTTGATTTGGTAGAGATGAGGAGTGTCTTTTTCCCTCAGCAAAGTTTAATGTTCCCTTGAATGCACAGCAGACCGGGGCCTGACACTTCTTCCTGGTTTAAATTATATTTTCCCTTTTGGCTAAGAAGAACCATGAGAAGCATCCTACTCCAAAGTGTAGCTGTAAATTCAACATTAACAGCGCAATAGAATAAGAGAAGGACATTTTTTCCCCCACTGAAATAGCAAGTTGTGTAAATCTCCAGTACAATTGAAGTAGGACTGAAAGGAGGACTCTATAAATGAGTTAAATGGATTAAAAAAAAAGATAAATACAAAACATAAAGACAGGAAATCAGAAATTCATGCACAGAAAAATGAAAATGTCTAAAGCAGAACAGCTTGGGAGAAGTGATTCTAGTTTCACATAGGTGTGGATGAGAACAAAACAGTGGTGAAGGGAAATACCCTACAAAGCGTATATACGTATTTACTGAAAAATTTAGTGGAGCTATGGGGTTTATGGGTCTAATTTTGCATTGTTCACAAAATTTGCAAAACCTTCTGCCTCTAAATATCCATGCACTATGAACTGATTCTTTATCTTTCTGAAGAAAATTCTCTCATCATTGAAGAAATATAGGTTTGATGTAACCAAATGTTTGCAAGAACATACGATGTTTGTCAATATTATCTTTCATGGATACTATTGAAAATCCCCTCTGTGCTTTTGATCAGGTGAAGCCACTTTGCTCTGGCTGCTCGGATGCTGATGGTGGTGCTCTGGAAGGCACACATGCAAATGGCAACACCAAAATGAAATATCCCAATCTTCTCTCAGCCCAGTGCCCAACAAAATTCCCTTTGGTATTCCCAAAGTTTGTGGGTTTTTTCTATCCCATGACTTTTGAAATGTCAACTCCTAATTCTGTTTTGGGATGAAAGGAAATTCTGAAATGTTAAGCCTGGTATTTGTTCATGTGTGTGCAGCAGAGGCAGAGTTCAAGGCTTAAAATTTTCTTCTGTTGGACATTATGTATGGACAGTATTATGTATGTCCAATATTCTGTTGGACATTATGTATGGATCTTATTTAACAATAAGATCCTGTAGCATGGTTGAAAACATTCTTTCACAGCTGTTGATGTGTTAATCCAATATGGTAAAGAGAAAACAGAAAAAACATTTCAACCATAGGGTTTATATTTTTATAAAATTAGAATGCCGTTAAAGCTGGCAGCATGTTTACATCTGGATCCTGTATGATAGCAATTGATACATTTAATCTGGCATGTGGCATAAAACAGGATTAGATAAGGTTTTCTTCTTAGCCATGCTTCTCTTGCGCAAAAGAATATTTATAACAGTATTCTCAACAAACCACATCTCAGTCCTGGATACTGTGTTGGAATGCATTGTGCATCAGCAGTATTTTCCAAGGGTTATATCCTTGTGATTTGTGCTAGTTAGCAATGACTTGACTCTGGGGTAGACGACATGCTCAGGAGCATGGAGGTTTGAGTTCAAAAGCCCAAACTGACCAGATCATTCCCCAAATTAGCTGGTGTGAATCCATCTGAAAAAATAGGCTGGAGCAGGACCTCACATAAAATTGATTACTCAGAGCTAGATTATTCAGAACTGAGAAAAAAATACATATTAATGTGAACTTTGGAAAAGACTGTACTGAAAATTCTAGGCAAGGGCCCAAGTGCTACTTTATTATTTCATGCTTCTTATCCAAATTACTTAATCTTCAAGTCCTCCCAGAATCTGAAACTGCACTGACTTCCATTTGCACAGTCCTTAACGGCTGCTAATTTCTGTGTGCTTCCCTTCCCATCTCCTCATCTCCCACAGTACTGTTCTTCCCCAACTGAACACACAGGTCCTGAGCTGGAATTTTTTGTGAGAAGCCTAACTAAATTGTAATTATGCATTCAGAGGAAACCTTCTCCCTCATATCCTGGTGCTGAGCATCTCTGTGTATGTCACTACAGTAGCTGGCACTGTGGACTGGAGGCTGGAGTGCCTGGCACTGTGGTCGCCAGATAAACAGGAAAGAAAAAGCGTGAAATGTGAACCAAAGGTAGCTGTGGTGTGTTTTGCTGACTGCTGTCCACTGGAACTCACTACCCAGTACCTAGAAGTGATGAGTGAGGGGAATGGACACTGAACGCACTTTCCAACCCCCAGTGAACAAAAGTGAGAAATCATGCCTCTACATCTGCTGCAGCTACACATTCAAATCCTCTTTTAAATAATAGAGACATAAATGAAGTTAAAATAGGTAGGGAGACCATGCTGCTAGTCATTTTCTAGGCTATAGGTATAACACAAGGTAATATTTGACGCTGTGAAAAAATATGCAACTCACAGCCTAGAGAAAAAATGCAGCTGTGTTTTAATATAAGTCTACTAAAGACTGGAAAGAAAAATGCACATGATTTCTGTAGTTGGTAGTAAGCACTGCTGACATCACTCTGTCTGAATAAGAACAAATAAACATTAGGAATACAGAAATAATGAAATATACCAGGATTTGTATTTGAAGAGAAAGACAACTTATTTCACTATGTATCTTCAGTGCATTTATAAGTCATGTAGTCTAAATGAGAGAGCTTAAGCACCACAGACAGGTAATAAATAAAGCCTTAGAAATGCCTGCTCTGGCATGTGCCTCTCCATCATGAAACAGAAGCATTCAGTAGAGAGGAAAATTGACCAGAAACTGACAGGACATAATAGACTTATCTGTTAAAGGAGTGGAGATAATGTAATATTTAATATGACATTCCTGATAACTAATCAGGAAGATCTACCTGTGCCAGACTTCCAAGGTTATTTTTAATTGAATGCAACTGGATATCATTAGAAAGCAAAGTAGAAGGAAAGGAAGTACTGCAGTTGTTTGACAGGAGCAGAGCACCTTCATGTCTGAAGATAGGGTCCCCATCTTGAAGAGCTTACAGGCCCCAGTTTAGGACTGATTTATATTTAAGCAAGCAGCTAAGCACTCTGCAGGAAGAGGGCAGCTCATTTTGCTGAGAAGGGCAGACATCTTCCCATCCCCCCTGTCTGTGTCTCTGCCCCTGCTCACAGCTATGTAGTCTCACCCATGCCTGTGCATGAGCAGTAGCACGTCTGACCCCACACTGAGCTGATGTAGTGTATGGCAGCTGCACAAAGCTACATATTTTTTTCCCTGTATTCCTTGTTTGCTGGTTTAGGGACTTGGGTTGGCTTGTAGTTCATTTGCCAGCTGTAAGAGGGCTGGAAATTGCAGCTGTCAGTAGCTACAGTCTTTAGTCCTCAGTGCATGGTAGTAGCCACTGAATGTATGGGGCAGAGTGGGGCTAGCAGGGCTTCTTATAGTGATTCAACAATGTGATGCTTGACATGTGTTGAATGATTACTTTTCATTTAGTGAAGGCTCAAATCCCCCACAACTGCACCAGTGCAGTATCTGTTGGGTTTGGTGCAGCTGGTGTGGGGCCAAGAGAAAAATTTAGATGGTGATGTTCGAATCCTTCATGGAAGACATCTGGGCTATTCACTGCACATACTGTAAAATTAAAAACTTATTTTTTCTGTTCTTACCACTTTGTTTTTTCTCCATATTTTCAGCAAAGGTGGAGTTCCTCCAAAAAAGAGCATTCATTTCTTAATGCTGAAGGCATTTAAAAAATATGTATAGGACAAGTACATTGCCAGTTAGTGATGTGTAAACATTTAGGGATGATGACTAAACTGTGGTATTGATTTTTATTTATTTTATTTTTCCAAATATGTCTTGTTTTCTGGAGCAAAATGAAAGTGTATTTTGGGCACTATTACAGGGTAGCTCTGCAAAAATAGTGTTTTGTCTGCAACAAATAGCGCTGTGATGCTTCTCTTTTTCATTTACAGGTACTTTCTGTGGCCACTCAATCTTGGACTTCCAGTCTTCCCATAATTTCTTAATTTATTAAATAAAAAGTGCAACAACCCCACAGTTCCAGAACCAGCTTTATCCCTAACCCTCTTCCTTGTCTGGGACTCAGGCTGAGCCTGGCACACCTGGCCAGGGACCAGAGGATAAGCTCATGCAGAGCCCAGGGAATGGGCAGCACAGCCTCTCCTTTAGTGGCCTTCATCCTATAGTTCTCCAGCCCAGAGCCAAGCTTTGTCTGCCTCCCAACCTCATCCCGAACTTAAATGGGATAAGAGCAGTAAAAGCCCAGTGGGATCACAGCTGTCTCAGAAGGTGGAAGGATGGAAGCCAGGATGGGGAAATCTGCACTTTCCTGTCCATGTCTTTTGTCTCACAGTTGAATTACCATCCCTTTCCCTAGGAGGAGGATGAGTAGAGCTGTCCATCTGTTCATTTGACACCAATCAGGCCTAGCTCCAGAATGTGTTTTATTTTCTTTGCTCCCACTGTCTTGCTTCTCTTGTTTACCAGAAAAGTTCTTTAGACTAGTCCAAGCTTTTGGGTTTTATTCAGTGGGGCTTTATTTCTGCCCTTTGCATTGTGTTGGATTTTTGTAGCCACAGTGGAGGCTGAGCTGGCCCTCAGTTATGAGTTCTCTGAGGAGCAGAGACCCCCATGCTGAGCATAGCTGGCTCCTTGCCACCTGCTCCTGTGATAGAGGATGGGTGTCAGAACAAAGCTGGCGGCATGAATTGGCATGATGAGGTGAGAAAGTAGGGTGCACGGTGCTCCAGCTGATGCTTGCCAATGTAATTGCCCTTCAGGCAATAATTCTTGCCAGTGTGACGGCCTCCAGGGACCTTCTGCAAGCCAGCGTAAGCCAGAGCCACTTCTGCTTCCCCATCACTCAGCTGCCGTGAGTGTTAGCCTTATATTAATTCAAGACTGAACCCCTACCTTCACATTAGTATTTCATAATAACAAATTGAGGGAAATTAACTCTTCTTTCAAAATGCTTAAAGTGGGTGCTAAAGAAAATATTAGGGAGGCTTGGAAGGATGGTCTTGGGAGAAAAATCTTTTGTGCTGGTGCATAGTACAAATGCCACGAGGAAGGTGTACTCATCTGGTGCTTGCAGCCTGCTTGGCACTTGCTACAGTAAATTAGTTGGTCTTAAACCAGCAGAAGCAGCTCCCAAAGCCTCTGTCCCAATGCATCACTAAAAATGGCTGGGAAGGTCAGAGTCAGTTGTACGGCAACAAAAGCAGGAAAGCAGAAACTACCCTAAACGTAAGGACAAAAATAACATGAGGACAAGACCTGAAAAGAGCTAATTCAGGTCCCTCAGTTGTCTGCAATGAAAAAAATCTTTAGTCTTAGATTCCAAGAGACAGTCAGGACCTCACAGTAACAGTCAGCTCTAGCAGGTAAGAGCAGGTGGTAACTTTGCGGAATTTTAAACCTTCCCGTCTCCAGGGCTTCATGTTTCACAAATGTTTGAGTCCCGGGACACTGCAAGGACTTCATCCACTCCCTCTGAAGAACTGGGGCTTGAATACCAAGGAACAGCTTGTCATTACACTTTCAAATTGCTCTCAAATAACCTTCTCATTTGATTCTCGTTTCACAAGCATTTTTATATTACGGCGTGGCAAATGTTCCTTAGCTCTGCATGACTGCTGTTATTCAAATAACAGGTCGTGAAATGGGTTGTGACATATAACAAATAACAAATATAACAAATTGGGTCGTGAAATGTTCATCCTCTCTCTGTCATTCCTTATCTGTAACTGGAAATTTGAAGGTTCCCAAAGTCCAGCCAGACTTAACAGTAGGTTAACACTCCAAGGGAGTGAGCAAGAAGGCCCCTCATGTAGTAGCAACTGTCTATAGGGAGCATCACTGTGATGGATGGGGCAGATAGGTCATGCAGTGCCTAGGGTGGAGGCACAGTGCCATGAGACCTCCCACAGTACTGCCCTGTGCCCAACTTCCAACCTGAATCCCGGCCTGATTGCAAAAAACCTGGTCATTTTTAACCAGCTTTCCAAGCACTGCTGCTGACTGTTAAAATTGTTAAATGTTTAAAAAGCCCACAGCCAGGCTGTGCTGGTTACTCCAAAAGCAGTCTGTGGATGTGGCAGCACTTTTGTAGGATTTCCAGCACATTTGCAGACCATTCAACACATTCAAAGCATAAATCTCATCAATTTGCATCAAACATCCTCCTTTGCATTTCATGGCTATGTAAATGTCTTTAATAAAAACCCTACCACAGGAAATGTCTTAAGACAACTGCTATTTCACAGCTTCACTACAGGTTCCTAGCGTAAGTTAATAAGGCAAACACAATACCTGAAGTTTTCAATGATAATTGCACAGGCCTCACTGTGAATGATGGCTAAATCCGATTGTGCATGACTTCCTTTGCGGAGTGTCTGAATTATGGCGTGGGTTGAAGCCTGAAAAATCAATGGCTGCTATAATCACTCAATTAAAGCCTTTGAAAATCATTAGCAATTTGGTAAATTTAAAATACTTAACCATACATCATTTTTAAACAGAGAGTGCCAGACCAGCACAACTCCATTTGTTACACCGGGGAAGTGCTGCCGGAGGGGTAAACAGGAACAGCATTAGTTCACTACGGCTGAGTAGGCAAGTGTATCACCGGAGCTGAAAGGCTGAGAGAGACACAAGTCACCTCTGTGAGCTTTACCTGATTTATGATGTTTAGCCGAGGTTACCTTTCAAGTAGCCAAATACAAGTCAAAAGCTTGGAAAAGCCTTGCTGGCTTACAGAGCAACAGTCTCCTACAATTGCCACAGGTTTGGATGAACTCCGAGCCTGAGCAGCAGAACGGACCACGCAAAGGAGGAAAGGGAGCAGCACCATCAGAGTCCTCAGTTACTGAGAGAAAACCAGTGGGCAGCAAGGCCTGCTTCTAGAGTGGGACATATGAATAAATGTGGTCTATAAAAAGAGGGAAAGGAACTTATTGATGCCAGGAGTCTAATGTTTAATTTCACAAAGAAAATAGAAACTGAACATGATATTTTATTCCATCCGGACTAAATCTATCCATCTGCAAAGATTTAACTGTGAAAGGTAGTTGAAAATGTCTCTTCTGAACTTGCATGTTTATTTTCTTTAACAGCCTGTTCTTTGGAAGCAGTGACATCTAAGTGCAGCACTACTATTCTAAATATATGATCCGTCTGTCTCAGAAAAAAGAGACACTCCGAGGGAATGAGCAAGTTGACAGGCACCGGCCAGTGCACCAACGCCTCGTGTTCCCCTAGGGCTGTTGGACTTACGTAAGTGCTATTTAACTTTGTGGAGCTTAGGCAGCTTAATGAACTTGGGGGAGATGGAGTGTGAGGCTAGGAGCAGCTTCTTCAGTTAATCTGTTGCAGCTTCTAATTTTTAACAGTTCGGGGGTAAAACTGCATTTTAAAACCAATCGTCTGCCCTTAGAGTGCAACGCCGTGGCTGTTGGGCAGAACAGGCAGCAATCGCTCCGGCATGCATCCATCCCCA
>VZTD01005804.1:1025450-1086700 GCA_013397725.1 Rhagologus leucostigma | reverse complement strand
CCTCGGGTCCCGCCCTCCTGTACCCCGGGTGCCGGTGTAGGCTCGCTGCCTCCTCCGCTGCCTTGCCGGGCGAGGGGCGCCCGGCGGGCAGCTCCCGCACACGGCGGCANGGCAGCGCCACCTCGCGGCGCCCGGCCCGCCCATACAGCTGGGGAAGGCGGCTCGAGGGAAAACTCACGGGGTTTGAGTATTTCCCGGGCTCGATATTTACTATTTTTCCTCATGGAAAGCCAAAAAATTAGCTGGAATAGAAAGGCCAGACTTTGGCTTGATTTGTCCAAACTTTTGTTTTTCTTTATGGCAGGGTCCAGACATTAATGTTTTTCATTTAAGAGAGGTAATTCAGGTCATTTTACAGTAAAATATCCACTAAATTAATGAATGAAACTTAATTCATACCTTAATGTTTTTAGTTCTTCGTTAAATCCGTTCTTATAAAAAAAAAAGCCATTTGAAAACAGCAACATGTAACAGTGAATAGAATAAAAATGTCACTTTTATGTGATCAAACACGGGAACAGTGAAATGGAATCACATTATCTCAATCACATAATCTTCCCAGTTAACAGGGAAACCCAGGCAGGGGCAGAATAGCACAGGGTGTATTAATAATTCTCCTCACAAACTGACTACAATTTTAAAATTATCTGTCACTTAAAGTCCACTGCCTATAAATTAGGAACTATAAGTACTGGTAACCTTTATTTAGTATGTAGTCAAGAGTCTCCCCTTGGTACAAATTTTCACAAAAGTACATGCATTTAAAATGCCGGAATACATAAACGCAACCCTAGACTTCTGCACTTGCAAGAAGCTGCCTTCCTCAGTGTAAGAAATGCCATCACACGCTGCTGTACTTCAACAGTAGCTTCATTCTCCTCCCATTTATCACTTCTACGTTTGCAGCCCCACTGTTGCTGCCTGGTGCTGAGAACACATGCTAGACTGCAGATTTCCAACCCAACTGTATCCTTCAGACACACATTCAATTGCTGTGTTCAGAGGAATGGTCTCCCACAAGATTTGTGATTCACCTTGTCTACCTGTATGATATCCCAGAAAACTCATCTCCAGGATGACAGCTCATTCAGCACTCTAGAAATTTACCCACACTGAGCTCCTCTTTAAGTAATGACCTGACATTTGTTCTGTAGAGGGAGACAAAGCCCAGACTGATGAAAACAGCTGGCAGCTGCTTTCATTTGTGCCATTCAGAAACCAGATGATAATTTGTCTTCAGGGACCCATCACTTCTTGGCAGTCAGACCTGTCCACTGCACTTTGCTATTACTTTTGCTGTTCCGTCCCACCCCTGGTGCCTGCAGCACACACACAGAGTCAATATTCAAGGCAGACTAAACTAAAATTGACTGCCAAGAGTCATGAAGGATTTCATGTTTCTGAGAACCGGGAGATAAGATCACAGATTAATTTGGTGCTGATAAATATAAAGCAGCAGATACTGGGAAAGACATAGTTGTTAGACCTACATAAAAGGTTAAATTAGCTATTGCTCAGAAAAGAGATCCCAGCCTCTCTGGACAGTTTAATGAAGGCATTAGCTAAGCAATAATGGTCAAAGAGGCAGAGCATTCTGAGCTAGTAGGCAAACAGACCAAACTAGAAAACATTATTACAGATGAATTGTAAGTTCACCTTTTGCATACAGTGTGGTGCTGTCATTTAAATCAGCTAGAGCAGAATTACAAAATGCACTGACAAGGGTGACCAGGATAATCAGAGCATCTTCCATACAAGCAGAGATTAAATAAATGAGGACTTTCCAGCCTCGAAAAAAAGAGGTTACTAGGAGCTGATAATAATGATGACACATAAAATCATCAATGGGATCCAGGAGAACAGATGTAATTATTCATTATTTTTCACAGTATAAAACTGGAAGACATAAAATGAAGCGCTCATATACTAGGTTGCATGAAATAATTACCTAGCAAAGTGCTGTTTTTCACACAGCCAATACGTACCTGTAGCATTAACTGTCAAAGGATGATACGGTAATAGTTTAGGATGGTTAAAAGAGATATTTACCTTTCACCACGAAGTTACAAAATCCTTCCCAATACTTGGAAACACTACATGAATAGACAGGGCCATCCACACCTTAGCTGTGGAAGAGTGATAGCAACAGCAATGAGAGACAGCTCTATGCATTTATATTGATGCGTGTGGTCCCACCACATCTTAGATCCCTCTAGCTGCAGAGTCTGTGGTCCCACGAAGGGAGAAGATATATATGTTTTCCATACTGTGCCTCTTCTATCTATTCCTGGCAGTTTTTATTTTTAAGGATCCCCAGATTGTTGCTAGTATGTTGGATGCCATCTATTCTACCCAGCAACAGAGGTAGTCATAGCTGCCCTCCAGAGACATGCATGCAGAGACATGGGGAGAGACAAGCTGAAGGACTAAAGGATTAAAAAAGCAAAAGCTCCAGTGTGCTGCAAATGTTCCAGCAACTATTTTCCAAGTACACGGTCTGCTCTGTCATCTAAGATGAACACGCTGAACACTAGAATGTGTCCAACTCTCACCGACATCACCAAGGTCAGGCAGCAGTACAGGCAGCCGGGCTGCTGTTCCGCTTCTCCCTTTGGAACCAGTGCTCTATTACATAATCCCTCCTGTTGTCCTGGAACCCTCTGCAGCCACCTTCAGTCAGGAGTGGTTAGCGAAGGAAAGGGAGCGGTGGTTCAGCCCTGGAAGTTACTGTGCAACACAAATGCAAGTGTTGCCACCAAGGAGAAGTCGAAAGGACACCATAGACAAAGCAGCGCCAAGTTCTCAAAAACATGTTTCTCTGGCTATAGCACAGGCTGCCAAAATAAAATGCTGGTTTATGGCTGGGTTAAATCTCACTTTAGTCATGCTACTGTCACTGTCCTTTGAAACTGCTTTAGTCCAGGATTCCTGCACAAGCCTTCCTTCTTTCACATGAATATCCATTGATGATTTTTGCTGAAGAAAATGCAGACAAGGTGGAATTCACTCTTCAGCCTGGAGTCAGGAGTCCTTTCTTGCTGCTTCTGCCCACGCAGACAAAACCCCAGGGGCAGAAGGCCACCAGCTCTATGTAGAAGCTGCTGTGGTCTGCAGCTTTCTTCCCTCCAGCTCTGTGGTGACCCAGGCAGGGCCCTGGGGAAGCCGTGCAGCCACGGCTGCCCCCTCGCTCAGAGCTGCGCCCAGCCACTGCAAAGACCCTCAGCCAGAGCCCTGCAGCTCTGCTGTCATGGTGCAGGCAGGTGAGAACACCTCTGAGAAGCCACAAATCTGGTTCCCACACATGAAGGTGAAGAAAGGAAGAAGCTTGATCTCACTTTCTGCAATACCCATGGCCACAAATAAGCCGGTACAGAGCAGGAACTGGTGTACCACAAAGCCTGGAAGAGTTTCCTTTTCCCCCAAGAGGTAGGGAGGGAGCAGAGCAGAATCACATTATCTCAATGTTGCTGCTTTTCTTACGAGGCTGTGCAAGCCTGGCCCATGGCTTGGGCTGCCCTGCAGTCTTGCTTTTTATGACTCCCTTCCCTACCTGGCTATAGACTTGGAACGATCACTACTCAACATTGATCAGTGAGACTGTCTCTGCATAAGGCACACCACACATCACTGAGACATCAGGAACATGTCAGTACAGAAATAACAAGGCTTATATTTATTAGCCTCTCCATTGTATGCAATATCTTTATTTTTAAAACACTTATTTACCCATCCCTTCTCATTTGCTCTGAATGTAGCCACCAGCTCAGGTGAAGAGGTGTTCACCCCTTGCTGTTCCTCAGCAGTGTCATAGGCTGGGACTGCTGGTTTCCACACCAGATCTCCTTATGCCAGATCATCCTGCAGCTTCCCAGCCAGCTGCATACATTCCCCATTCAAATCCCAAAGACAACAGAAAAAGAAAAGCCCAACCAAAATGGAGAAGAAGAGGGCATGTGCAGTATCTTCAGCTGGTCTTTTCACAAAAATGTCATTTCAGTTCACTTTTTCCCAAATACAGAGCTCAGTAATTGGTGATAAGAAGATAGAACAGAAAATTAAAACTGTAAGAGAGGATCAATGCCATTCTTTGGTAGCATCCAGTATTCACCCCAGCACAGCGAGGAAGGAAATAGTTTGAAACACCAGATGCTCTTTGCAACTCATGTTTTGGATGTATTTCCAGTAGGGGTTTCTTCCCTCCCCATGAAAACAGACACACATTCTCATTTAACAACTAATTGATTTATTTAACAATACAAATTTCTTTCTACTGCATGGTTTAGCAGAGAGAACTTGAGAAACAAAATTAGCTTCTTTTCTTTTTCTTTAAAGTTTAAATGTTTACACAAAAACAACCTTTACTTCAGTAAATATAAAATTTACACACAAAAAAAATCTACATTAAAAAAGAACAGAATCATGACAAACCAACAAAAAAAAAAAAAAGAGGATGGGAATTCAGTGTAAAGGATCCAATTGCAAGGAAGGCAAGATGGGGCAACACTAACAAGGCATCCCATTTGTACACCTAGGTATCTGAAGTTGTAGGTACAATACAAACCCAAAATACATTAAAATTAGAATTAAAACCTGTATTTTTATACCATAATATTTTATGATATAAATATCTGTAAATTCTGTAGGCAACACAGTTAATGTGTGAACTCCATAGTTTGCTCTCCACTGGAAGGTCACTGGAGTGCTGTACGAGCACTGTGTCGCCCACGAGTGCACTAATGGTCAGCAGGGAGCAGACTTTAGACGTGCAGCCCGGATGTGATAGCCCCTCGTTTCTTTGCCAATCTGTGCTATTTCTCACACATCCAATGACATGATGAGAAATTCTGGTCACCTTCAGCAGTGATTTCCAGCACTTCATCTCCTGGCATTAGTCTGTTACCTGACTTGGGCATATTCACCTGCCAGATCCTGTTTCTCATTCCCTTTTGCACTTTTTAACCTGAACTCTAAAGCTATCTTGTAGCTACCAAGAGAGACTGGCTTCTAGGCTGAGATATTTGGGATACACAGTTCTTCAAGCCACCTTCAGGCATCTGTAGAAATATTTAAAGTAGGGTGGACAATTCATGGTCAAAGGTTATGTGATACAAAAACCAGGGACCTGTATAATATTGGTTAACTTTAGATCTAAATCTTTAGCATTTTTTCTATTGCTTTAATATTTAAACTTAACATTCAGTTTTCATACATTAAATGAGCAGAGCATCTTACTGATGGAAGTGCTACATTATCTCCGAAAACATCAGGTAGTAAGGGAGACTGTAAAGTTTAAAATTAAGTGTAATTTTAAAAATCATTTAAAGGAAGCAAGTCTCTTTGTTTTTTTATAATCAATATTGTGACTGGCAAACTATAAAAGCTTAAATTATAAAACTATTAGTGACTCTACTCTTTAAACTGTATGTACTATAAAGCTGTATTTTTGTACTCACAGATGTTACAAAATTTCCAAGCCAGAAAGTGAAGGGGGATAAAGGTAGTCTAAAACACTTCCACAGATTTCATTTATACAAAGAAAGGTTCATTTCCCCCACAACTGTTTTTATGTCATATAAATCTGATTAAATTTATTGTACTCCTCTCTTTTCTGGGTAGATGATACAGTGTTCAATCATGCTTTGGAAGACCTTTCTCAATGGGTAACTTAGTTCTCTAGGTCAGCAAGTCCAACTTGCTTTGCTCAGAAACAAAAGCACCAGACTAACTTGGCCCTCCTCCTGCAAAAACCTTTGTAGCAAGACTGAGGCAGTCTGTTCTGAGAGCAGGACTGGCCCTGAAGCAACCAGCTACATTAATTTCTGGAGTAAGCATATGAAATGTGATCATTTCTACTTGAGAAAGAGCTGAAAAGTATTAAATTTCAGAAAATTGTAGAAATTTCACTTGTTCTGTTAAAAACAAAACAGGGAAAACTTAAACAATCCACAGATGTGCATTAAACATTTAATAGCAAGCCTTTGCTTATGTATATTAATTTAAAAATTATCCACAGGGATCTGTGATACATTGGCCTTGCCTTGTTACTATAATTAAATTTATTAAAATATTAATTTAAAATAGGAAAACAAAGAAACTACTCCTTGGGGAACATGTTTATTGTGTTTGAGATGATACACTGGGTGCTCTCTGAGCTACAAAGGGAAAAAGGAAATCCTTTCATTACAAACTGACAAAGGTAAAAGTTAAAACAGTTTTCACAACAGCATGTACCACATATTGGAAATAGATCTGGGTTTAATACAAATGACATAATTCCTAGTAATCTACAGCTACCTTTAATAACTTCATACAGATAATGAATTAGGCTAAAATGCACTATAATATTTGGTTGACTTCAGGAACAGTATCCTTAGTACATCACAAAATACATTTTGATATCCCAAAGAAGCAAGACTTGCAAGTAGGCATTTTAAACATAACTAATCTACAGCTACAAACTTCTACTCTTGATAGCATTTACCTTTTTGGGGGGGCAGTATCCCAGTCTTCAAAAGGATAAAAGCAGAGTAGAATCAGTATAACATATACACAGAAGTCCGTATTGTAAAGGCTATAAAGATTTGTTGCACACTGCAAAGTTGCCTTCTGCAGCTTCACACTGCACAAGTAGTTTGTCATTTATGTTGCATATCTCTTGGTCCACTGTCTGGCTATCCTGTCATGTTCTGCTCTGTTGGTCAGGTACTGAGTGGCTATGCTTCCAACCAGAGGGTCAGCTGCAAAAGACAGGAGAAAATGCATCAGAAACCATCCCACAAGTAACAAAAATCCCCAAACAAAAACACATTTTAAAACACAGCATCCATTCCAAAATATAGTTTAGACCAGAAATATAGTGGAGCTCTTATCATATAAGACGTTTCCAAGAAAGCACACAAGAACAAAGCACAACAAACAGAAAAAGAAATCTGAAAAATCTGTTGTGGTTATCTGCATATGAATGAATCTTGCCTCAGGCAGGTACTCTGCTTTCACCCCTTTGGGGTGCAGGGGACATTCAGCGAGTGCTGAGTGGCACCCTCCTATCAGGGAGCTGCACAGGACTAGTGTGAGTTAGAGTGTTAGGGCTGCAGAACACATCGAGGGGAGTCGCTTTGCTTCAGAAGTCATCAAGCCTTTGTACCAAGAGGCTGATCCATTTCTCCCTAACTGTGACCACTTTCTGTAAATGAACGGTCCCTCAGCACTACTGCTCAGTTCCTGCCCTGACTGCAGGCAATTAGCATCCATTGCCTAATGACACTGGTCACACAGTTGTTGCTGAGAATCTGTACTGCTTCCAGTGGAGCTCCTCCCCTCCCCACAGGAGCAAGGAAGTCTCTTTGAAAAAGGGTAAGTTCTCTCTGAACATCACCTCTCTCACATTCGCAAGATTTAATCTTTCAACTGCTGTCTTAAGAGAAGAGACTTCCTGCAGCCCCTTCTGACATGCAGGATTTATAAATCAGGAAAATGTTGCTTCTTTCCTGGATCGAACACTGACTTGCTGGAGCTCCTGCAATACAGACCTTCAATGACATCAGCTCATTTTCTCCATCATATCTTGGAAAAAAAAGGACTTAGTGCTATTTACTTTCTGTTGTGTCACAGGAGTGAAAAACACCATTAAATGTGGGACCACATCCAATCCGGAGTGCTTCATCCCCAGTTTAAAAAAGACTAAATTTTATTTAATCTGCATGCAATCAAATATACAAATTACATTCCATGGCAATTAAGTCAAACGACTAAGAGTCTCTCACCGAACTATCAGCTCCTTACCTGGGTTGCAGTCTGTCAGAAGAGAACAAATAGACAGCAGAACCTTTGAAATAGTCAAAGCGGGGCTCCAGTTGTCTTTCAGGATATCCAGACAGATGACTCCCTGACTGTTGATGTTGCAGTGATAAATTCTGGTGCGGAAAGTAACCTGGAAACACAGCATAAAAGACAGAGAGAGTCATTCAGTGCTGCCCTGGGATGGTGCCCCTTGGCTCTGAGCAGCCTGTGGGACTCCCAGTTCTGCAGACCTTCTGCAGAGGCAGCTCCTCTCTGCTCAGCTTCCAAACCACAATTGATTAACAGAAGAGTGACTATTTTCCGTAGCCATGGCTGCCTTTAAGAAACCTACCATGATGAGATTAGGGGCATAAACTGCTTTCACACAGGCCCTCTGTATGGTATCCACAAAAATTAGGACCTACTTTATACTATGGAAGCTATTTAAGGGACATACTGCATGTCAGAAACATTCTAATCACAAATGTAACTTTACTGTGGTTTCTGAAGGTGAAGAAGTAGACAGAATTTGTCTGCATGTGCAGTATTAGTTGATCGTTTTCTTTCTTTCCAAAGCCTAAATACAGACCATGAAAATTAGCCTTGTTAAATTAACAATGAGATCTTTGTCCTTACCCTTCATTAGGCAGAATATAATATACAGCCAAAACAATGCTATTACACTAACTAAATCCATCCTTGTTCTTAAATTATTTCAGACTAATATTGATAGAGCATGTGAACATTCTGCACAAATAAGATGTGAGAAATATGTAAGTGCTTTAATTACATAAAGCCCAAGAAAATACGGAATTTTTCTTTTTCATGCTGATGTGAGGGGGGATCCACAATGTATCCTGAAAATTCAAAAACTATCATGCTCTAAAAAAATCTACAAGATCTGAATGAGGAATTTGTCTAAAACTGTGCATCACTTCAGTATAACATTCTTAATACAGAACATATTAAATGCTGTGGGTTACAGAGAAGTGTGAAATACAGAGTGTAAATTCTTTACATTGTAATCATTCTGGTAATGAAAAATGGTATTAAATTTACAGTAACAAAGTTACGGCCCCCAAAGCTGTAGGTCATAGAATGAATTAAAGTTGTGAGAGTTTTGCAGTGTCTTTCTGGTGACTCGGTCAAGAGTTGTATTTTGGAAGTAAGGGAGGGGAAAAGGGAATGACCTTTAAATTCTTTCATATCCACTAGTAAATTACAATTTATTAGGTGTCCATACTATTTCTGAGCAAGGAATTGACATTTTAGTTTAAGTTAAGATCAGTTTAATTTAATAAAAAGAGCTTTTGCTCAAAAACATTATCAAAGAAGATTGCTGATTTTAGCAGTAGTAAATAGACATTTTAAAATAATGGAAATTCATCACACTAATTTACCCAATTTTAAGTCACAATATAACACTCCAATTTTCTATGTGAACTTATTTTAGCTTTTTCTTATTCTGTTAAAAATTACATGATAATATTTAATATAGAATCTGGCTTATAACAGAAAAGACTATTATACATATATTTTAGTAACTAGAAAGAGAAGAAGGAAACAAAAGAAAGTCTCGTGTTGTCTTCTAATAGAACTGCAGTTTCTTGAATCTTACCTCTTGATCAGAATTATCATCTCATTTATCACTTGGTGAAGTTTGGAAATCAGTATTGACTGCGATAATCAAGAAGTAAATTAGACAGGATTTTTCTCAGACTGCAAGCCAAGATTTTGAACCTTGTAGTTTTCAAGAGACCATAAAACAAATTTGATATTCAGAAAGTGATGAGCACTCACTTGGCTGCAAGCTGCATTCTTCTCACATGAAAATATGATAAGCACAATAAAAACCTTACCCTTACCTTTGGTGGCTTGAATGGATAGTCAGATGAAAATGTGATATCCAGGAAGAAAACGCCTCCTTCATATACAGAACCTGGAGGTCCAAGTATAGTAGATCTCCATTCATAAATGTTATCTCCTTTAGGACCGGCACTGTGTAAAGAAAAAAGAGGAGAGGGAAAGAAGGAGTCAGATGTACCTTTGAGAGAGGCATTTTATGGATTTCCTTCGACATTCGTTTTGTTTAATAAAAACCATTTGACTATTTTTAACACCCGCCCAATTTCCAACTGATTTCAGTGGGCTCGGTGTTTTAAACTGGCACAGAAGCTGGGTACTCTGCTGTCCCTTTGGAAAGACAGCAATGAAACAGAATGACCATGAACTACGGGACTTTCACTGTCTGAAACATCCTCCAATCTATTTTCTTGAGTATGTAGTTGCTCTGATGTTCTACATCACACTCTTTCAATACCATCATATTCATACACAAAAGGAGTTTTACATCTTGACCACATTCATCTTCTCCAAGCATTTAACAGATCACACCTTCGTAAAAAATGTGGCTTTCAAGTATATGGATACACATTTACTGCTACTTGTTTTGTAGGCTAGAGTGAAATGTTACACCCTTGGGCAGCAAAACTAGGGAAGGGAGAGAGAATCAAGTAACATGGAACTGAGCTTCTTACAGCACTGTCATTCCAAATAACTGTTTTCTTCAGGATATATTTGTGTTATGCCTCTGGGCGATCGGCAATGAGACGAGCCAAAAATACTTTATTTTAAGAAGTACAATACTGAATGCATTTCTCACTAGGGGAAGGGTTACTGCATAATAAATTATTAAAGAAAAGCTTTGAAAGAATGGATAATGAACCAGAATTTTCTCAACTTCTGAGCTATCACTAATGCTATTATCACACAGTAAGCATCTAACCTCCTTACAAAAAACCCTAACCAATACATATATCCCTTCCCCCTCCTCCCCCCCACAGAAACAATCACCAAAAAAATCAAATCTTTAAGCAAGTCTGGATAAAAACTAACCTAACCTTCCACAAAGAGCCCTGAATCTGCCCTGCTGAGATCCAAACTTACTGAACTGACTGCTATGGAAAGCAACATCACTGAGCTTGTGCTGGATTGACACAGTGGATTGATCACATCTATGCAGATAAGTCAATAACATAGCACTGTAAAAGATCCTTTTAATTCTCCCCTCCTAGACAGTTTCCCAGGCACCGCCTCCATTTCACAGACATGCTGAAGCAGCCCCATCCTTCTCCCTCTGTAGTGCCAAGGAACAGGCCCCGAGGACTGTCACATGTGATTGCACATGAAGCGAGCGACGGGGCATGGCACCACACTGCAGCCTGGGAATTTGTGGCTCTGGAATTGCTCGACACACACAGGAGCCTCCCTACAAGTGTTAAGGCTCTTCCTACGTCATGTCACCCCACGTATTTGTCATACATATGTTTGCAGTCTGTAACACGGCATGTTGGACATTCATCCTTACTGTGTACTCAAACATGGAGACACTCACCAGAGACAAGGAACATGAGCAGCCTGCACCACGGATCTGCAATTCCCACATGAAAAATTTAGCTATTTATACATTAAGATCATATTTGAGAAAAAAAACAAATGCTGATTTTGATTATGAATTGTCTTTCAATTCATAATTTTCCAAGATGTTTTTTATCTTGTAGACATTTCATGTAACAAATGTTGCAGTTCTTTCATAAACAGGATAAAATAATCATGAAATTTGGATGACATCCTATTTAATAAAAAACAAAAAATTATTTAATGAAGCTGTAGCTATTTTCCTGCTGCCAAAAGGAAAGTAGGTAACAAGAGAATGCTGGCCTCCAGAGCACAGCTAGGAAAGAAAACATACGAGTGCTGTCAAAAATAAAGTTTGGGTCTAAAATCTTACTTTCTATTTGCAATGCATGCATAAAAGTGGAAGAAAAATATTAGATACATTTTAAGGAAAGAAAAAGGAAATCCAGAAGCAAACAGGTCCATTTTTGGTAATGCAATGAACCATTTGTACCTTCAGTCAGTCAAGAAGATAATTTTATTCATGCTCCTTAAAAAGCAATTAGTGTAAGAACTGAAAATATTGGGGCAATAATGACAATATTTAAAACCCACACAGGCCACTGGAATGTTTCAATTAATTCTTGACATTCATCAAGCTTACAGCTAATTAGTATTGTGCTTGAAAACCAAATTTCTGTGGAGCAATTCAATTTCAGCATTAGATGTCCTAATGACTGTTTTATAGTTTAATGAAGAGGTTAGTGCTCTTGCCCTGCATGTCAGGTACCTTTCTCTCATACACCCCTAACAGCTGGATGCAATTCCATCGGATTAATGAAATGGATGTATCAAATCAGTGACATATTTCAGCCCAATGAATCAGCCAGGATTAAGTGCAGCACCAGTCCAGGCTCAAACTATCTGGTAACCACTCACCAAGTCAGAGCACGGGCATCCATGAGCTGGCAGCCACAAGCCTAGTGCCATGGGCCTCTGCCTGTTACTATCTGCTCTCCTCCTCCATGCTACCACCAGAAATATAGAAAAAGACGGGGCTGTAACACGAGCAGGGTTGCAAGGGCCCGACCTCGTAAGCAGAAGAAATTTCTGTTTGAAACCCATCCTAACTGCTGAGGAAAGATTGCTGCAATGTCAACAGAAACACAAAGCAAAGCTGCAACAATTATAACTGCACTCAGAGAAAGGAGAAAATTTAAAAATGTTAAATCATTATATCTGATTGAGATTTGTTAAACTTGTATTTAACAGCTGAAGTGGTGTCTCACTTCCAGTGGTGTAAAAGACACCTCTGCTTTGCTAGCCAGATACACCTGTTTCACTACAAATCCCTGCAATTGCTACATTATTGGTTTGAGGCGACACAAGACTACAGACCAGAGTCAAGACATCTCATTTGACTTCTGCAACCTGTGTACTTCCACTAGGAATCATCCTCAGCCAGCCATACTCAACTTTTGTCTTCTGTATATATGCCAAAGCAATCTTTTCTGGAAGCAAACAAACCCACTTTCTCTGCGACTCAGCAGAAGACAGCAGACCTATTCCCGGCAGTGTCAGCCCCTGCAGTGATTTCCACAAGGACAGGACAGTGGGGTTACACCCACTTGGCTGCCTGCAGGCAGAGCACAAAGTGCAGCCCTGCCTCAGGCCACACCTCGGTCGTGTCCGAGCTGCGAGCGAGAGCCGGAGCCCCGCTGCAGGCACTGCCTTCGGCTCCCCATCACTGCAGAGCATCGGCTCAGGGCTGCAGAAAGACACGGGGAGGGAACTGCTTCTCCATTCCCAGAGAACAGCAAAAACCCAGGCTGAAAACTGGGAGTAAGGAAGCTTTACTCTTTCCATAATTTTCTACTGAAAATATTTTCTATTGAATATTTCTATTAATATTTTCTATTGATACAACCAGGAGAAATACTGTCCTCCTGTTGGGCACTAAAGAGGCTGGCACAGGAGGCCTTTTAAGGCCTGTCCTTGAGCTCTTCATTCCCAGAAGCTCTCATGGTGTTCAAGAGACTTTCCTACTGCAAGCACAGGCTGCAAGCATCTCACCTTACACCCTGAGAACTGTGATGAGTGACAGCCTAGGACTCTTTCTTGCTGTCTGCCCCACTGGACAGAACACCCCAGGCAGAGCACTACAATGGGGGACTTCAATGGTTTTCTTCCCCTTCTCTTTTCATCAGACAGACCCAGCTCCTTCCAACCCGCCCTGTGGAATCCATACAGACAAAAAATTCTCCTCTCTCTGCTCCTTTAAAATACAAAATTTTGATGGAGCAACAGGTCTGATGACAACTTCACTGTTTCAGCTACAGAGCATACAAGTGCAGCCCACTGCTAACAGCCTGCTGTTCTCCTAATTTAGCTTCAGAACATCACAAATTCGGTAAAGGCCCCAATACTGCATTCTCAGTAAAAAGTTCATTTGATTAATTTTTTACAATATGGGCTAGAAAAATCTCAGACAAAATAAGAAAGCAATTAAATTGAAATGACAAAATATTATTTGCAAAATTAGGGGGGTTTACTTCATACATTAAAGATAGATTGATTTTTAAAAATAAATTAGAGTGAACTGGCTGCATCTGCTTCCTAAGCAAATATCCATTATGTCACTCCACTGAGGGATATTTATACCTGATTCAGATAAGACAAAGGATTTATAACCATGCTGTAGCCAAGCTAGTCCACTGAACAGAATTAATTTACAAGTGTGGCTTCAGATGGTAAATTTGAAAAGACATGAGGTTAAACTTGAGGGGCCCAAGGGTTCACACCAGGTCTTTCAAACCTAACTCTGCTGAACCCTGGCTCTCAAGTTTCCTGAACATGAAGAACAGCTTTTCCAGCACCGTGTTAAGAGCATTTACGTGGATGCAGCAGCATTCACACCAGCAAGAAGCCTGTTAGACTCCTGATGTGGTAGTTACAGAAATCCAAGTTCAGCTTTTGTTACAATTCATTAAATCAAAATGCATTGAAGCTGCCCATATGGAACTAACAGCAAGACAAGAAACTAGGACAAGAAATTTCCAATCTACATGATGCTGGTAGCATTTTGCTTTCTGCACTTTCTAAATGCACTGCTGTCAACAGCACTCCTCTAAAACACAGGGCTCTAAATTTGGCGACAGAATGCAACTTCATAGTACTGACTCTGTGCTAAATGAGAAAAAAAAGGATGAAGGCAAATGTAATTTGGTTAGATTTGATCTTAACTCTGTGTTATGCTTTATTATGATACAGAATATGGGTCTGCAATAGCATACAACTGGGGGGTGGGTGTGTTCATTTTTAGGAAGCTTCCAACAGTGAAGTCTGTCAGACTCTAGAACAGTCTTATCAGAAATGTCATTGGCATCACAAAACTAAAGGTACTGGTCTACACATCAAAAAAAACACCAGGGATGCCTACACGGCACAGGTTTAAGTGGTGGCTTATTTTTACACATTCTCTTCGCAAAGGCTCCACCCTCAGGTGTGAGACCCAAGCAGGCAGAATCATTAAACTGTAAAGGCTGGAAAAGATCTCTACTGATGATCACAAAGGCAGCAGCTAACAAACCAAATGGGGCACCTAGGGTGAGAATTAGGTAAGGAAAGAACTGCCTCCATCCTTCCTAAATGTTTATTTCAAAATGAGATTCAGCAAAATTTAGTCTTGAAGTTCTTCACAGACTGCTTAACCACTGCTCTGTCACTATGTAATTTTTACAGCAGTGTAAGTGAAGTCAGTGCTCTAAGAGAGGAATAAGATATCTTTTTTGGATTTTTCTTATTTCAATTGAAGGTACTAAGTAAAGAAAGAAAAATGCCCTCAAGCATGTTCCACAACCTTGTGCTTGAAAAATCCACTTCATAATGTTACAGTATAGTGAAGTTCTGCAAAATCTTCAACACAGCTTTGGAAATTGACTTTTACAAATCCTGCTGGAACAAAGGCATGCAGGATATTACCAGCACAAAAGGCTGTGTTTTGGACACCAATGTCTCAGCTAAAGCTGTTGGATGATCTAGTTCAGTGCAACACCACGAGATGTTAAAGGGGCAGTAACAGATCCCATCAGCATATACAATTCAGGCAAATACACACATCCCATCTGGAGGGAGGGAGTCTGCCTGCTTCACCATCTCAGCTCCTGAGCTTGATGAACTCATTTCCACTGAAAGAAAAATGCCCCAGGCTTAGGTAACTTCAGCTTATCACAGAGGTGGAGATTCATATCTACCATGCAGGATATCTAGTGTGGATGCTGATGTTTGCCCTCTAGACTACCCAGACAATTAGGGTACAGAGAAGAGTGATGGCAGCACAAGGAATATCTAAATACTCACTAACACCAATGTTTTCCATCTCCCTCTGGTGACACCTACTTTTCACCAGCAGCATGGGGAGCCTGGCTCCTAACTCAAGCCGCTAAGCTCAGCACTTGAGAAAATCCTCCTCACCCCTCCATGCAGTGAGAAAGTGAGTGAAAACAGAGCTAGACAGCCCTATCTTGTAGCACACTACCTTTTTATCTAGCTGCAGATACACACTGTCATGCTGCTGGTAATCAAAGAACAAAAAATAATCTCACAAGCAACCAAAGGATCTTATCTGGTCCAAGCTGTCTGAGAGTTGCTCAGTGAAGCCTGGAGAGAGCACAAATCACTTACCAGTAGTTATGTTTTAATGTTAAGTATAGGAATAGAAAGATGCTCAAATTATTTTCTTGCTTTGATATTTTCAACATTTTGAAGAAAATTTGTCCTCTACCGTTTTTTCTCTTAATTCACTTTTTCAAGTGTGGAGACACTCTTGTGGTTTTGGTTAGAGCGCAAGAAAGGAAGCGAACATTCATTAAAATACATATGTTTGTGGGTGGTTTTCAGTTCTGTGACCTGTGACAAGCATGGATAACCATTTCCATTTTCTTTACTTTTCAATGCCTTGTTTACAAGGCTCTCTGGAGTGCTTATTCCCAGCATTCATATTATCAACACCAGTGCCTAAGCACCTCTACTTACAGAATCTGGGTACTACATCCTCTAGCCACAGAAAGCATACTGATTTCACTGGCAAGAGCTACAAGTATAGCCCTAATTTTAGGATTACAGCATTTTTCTAAGGTTGGACACACGAGGGCTGTCTATAGCAATGTATCAAACCTGTGCAGAAGACGCTTTTTGATAAGGTGCTCACTGTTATTAAGGTTTACATGTTACGTGCAATTTTTTACAACAAAAAAGTTTCAGTCTCTTGTGTTCTTTATATAGCTACAACTGTTCTTATTTTACCTGCCACCGAACTACCTGCTACATTTGTTTTCCTGGAAAAGGTTATTTACTGCTTCTAGCAGATCCACAGAGGCTCTGTGGAAATGAGGATACAAGGATCTAGTTCAGTGTACAGATCTTTCCTTCTGTCACTTCCATAAAGTCTATCATGTCCTTATGATTGAAATCTAGACATTAGCGTTAAAAAAACCCCAACAACCTACTTTTAACTCATGGATCCCCTGATAATTCAGCTGGTTGTAAAGCAGTGTGGGACTTGTGCCCAAGAACATGGTTCAATGCAAAGCAAATGCAACTTGAGAGCTCCTCAAAAGCAGCATGGCTACTCAAAGCAAAGTGCTGATCCAGACTAAACTAACTTGGCCAAACCATACAAGTTCAGAAACCATCAATGGATTATTAGTTTTATGCTTAATCAGGTGTCATTTGCCCTCCTGCAGCCAGAGTAGGGCATAAACTTTAGTTTGCTTGCTCTGTTTTAGAAATGTAACCATGTGGCTGTATTCAGTTCATGTCACACTGTACCGTCAGCGGATCCAAGCCAGTGCAGATCTGCTATTAATCACCCTAACTGGAAAGATATGTTTTAGACCAGCAGAACCTCCAGTGCTAAACTTGCCATTAGCAGAAGAATATACACTGTTGTTACCAAAGGAAGCTGAGTAACAAATCATTTCCTAATTCCATCAAAGCTGTAATATGTAGAAAACCCAAGCAATGTATTTTGGAAAGCTAACAGTTTTTCCACTGCCTAAAGCCCCATTAAATTGGTTCATTGCTACAACAGCTCCAGATTACTTTCCTCCTTGTATTCCTAGTTCCTAGGACCTTTGTTGCTGCTGTTAGAAGTTTATGCAGGTCCTTTCCATGTTCCAGAACAACCCTAGCCAATTATGGAGGCAGAACTACTGCAATTTTTCTTTTGAAAAAATAACTAAATACCAGAACACAGTTTGCTAAATTACAACAGAAATACTTAATTTAAACCATGTAACAAAACCGATCAGATTGTCTATGCCTATGCTCTTGACAGAGGAGTTGTACCCAGGCAATACACATAAAAATTTACCAAACATGAGTTGTTTCTGAAAACAGAAATCTCAGGACTCACAGGCATGAAGAAACTTAAAATAAACCAAATGTTCAGCAGGAACTAACTTGAAATATGCACAGAAGTCACTCTCATATGCCTACACTGGAGAAATTATCCACACTACCTAATAAAACACAGAGCAAGACAGTCAGTAAAGGGAAACATTTCCTGCTACTCCACCATGTGTTCATAATAACAAAGCTTTAATTTAGCATAAACTAAAAGATCAGCTCCCTTTCATCAGTGTTGAAAGACCAGTAGTACTAGTGTCAAAACACTATTTTCTTGCTGTTGATATAAAGCTCAATTTGTGCTAGGGCCAAATCACTTCGTTGGAGAAATTTGTCTAGCGGGTACATAGTTCCTATCTTCCTTCCACTCAAAATTACTGATGAACCTGGGTTTAGCAAACATGGAAAATTTTGCTTTTCTTCTGTGAGAGATGATTCTTCTCAACTCCGTAACACAAACGAAACTCATTTGGGATACACGCATATTTTATTCTTCAGTATGTTTAGCCTCCATACTGATTCTAGCAATTCACACTGAAACAATCACATGGTACCTGAGAAGTTGTGCAGCCTTAGTTTAAGGTGTCCACCCACAAATACATCCAGAAGATGTGTGCTGTGGAGTGTGACTGCAGTCCAAATCTCCCAAATCCCAGACCATCACCTTACCCTGGAGACTGCACTGAGATTACATTATTAGTAAGTCATTCAGTTGTTCTGTGGCATCCATGTGTTTCAGACATCAGTCACCTCCACCCTTCACTGCAAAATCTTCATGTCAAAAAGCTAAGTGACACTGAGAAATCCAGTTTAGGATTTCCTACCAATATTTTCAATGACAGTTTTAATGTCAACAAAGAGAAAAACGTTATTCCCAACATCCCTTATGCACACCCCTCAGATGGAGGAAGAAAGAACAGTTAAAACAATCTCACTAAAGGATCTAATTAAACTAAAAATACAACTGGCTTTAAAAATGTAGTAAACTTACAAATACTCATGCCTAAGAACAATGTGGGCAATTTTTAACAGACAAAGCCTGCAAGTTAACTAAGCTGTTGAAATGAAATCCCCAGCTATCAACCTACACCACGCACGTAAACATTAGGCAATTCCACATGTATTAAAAATGTGACCAATATATTAAAAAAAATCTTCTACTGCTCTGCAGATTATGTTTTCTGAGGAAGGTACCTTCATCCAAAAATTGAAAGGAACACCTATGAGCAGTGTTTTTGAAGACAGAAAGGTGAACTAGAGAATCACCACCATCTGACAATTCAAGCCTAAAGGTAGACTCTGTGATTAAACTTGTGACCAGTGTTAACATTGTGGAAAAATTTGATTCTAATATCATAAAAGAATAAAGTGCAATTTATAGAACACAATTTATTCAGGTACTTCATGAAGGACTAAGACAGACAGAATTGCTGGGAAGTCACCTTCACTGAAATGTGTGTGTATCCACCTGTCAAGAAGATGAACAGCCAACGTGCCTGGTGCTCCCTCCAGCAGAACCTCCTCCTCTGCCTCCAGGATGTCCAGGATTGGGCTTCTTCACAACTTCACAGCAATATAGCTAGAAGCTGCTTTTTCCCCTTCTTCTAAAAAATCAGCTTTCAACTTCAGCAAAAAAGTTCTAGCTTGCCCACACAGAAGTAAAGACAAAACCAGTCAGCCAGATAACCCTGCCGCCATTACCACACATTAACACTCTGAATGAGAAGCACCTACTTAGGATTTAATGACCTCTAACACAAGTATGTCAGTTCTGTGCTTAGAGTCGTTTCATACTAACTTCCTGAACGTTAACCTGTAGCAAGCACTGAATATTTTCGTTCAAAAGAAGTCTGTATTTTCATCATCTAAGTCAGTTCTTGGTCCAGTCTTCCTAACCTTCTAGCACAAGCTTTCTCCCAAATGTAATTCTATTGTTACTTTTAAATACTTTCTTCCTCTTGCCTCTATTCATTTCCACATCAGATTGTACAGCCTAACAAACCAAAAATGCTGTGCCATAGCTCCCTGTGTCAGATGCCTACCTTGAAGCCATAAAAGTCTGATGGAAATCTCTGTAACGAGGAAAAATGCTGTATTTTTCAAAAAAAGAACTGTCTTTTCCCAGTTCATACATCAAGACCTTCCCCACCTTGCACGCAATATGGACACCTTCTCAAGTTCAGCTCCTTTCCGAACATGCTTGGGGTCACCATGTGGACTATCTGAATTGAAAGTAGTTACCTGTTTTAAAGGAGTGTGAATCTGTTTAGCCAAAACTCAAGAACCTTGTTCAGCATGACAGTTCAGCATTCAGAAGATTTGTCTTTAGTTCTGTCTCCACATTGGCTAACAAAATTTCCTACACTGAGGGTTGATTAAATGAGCTTCTTGCATTTTTTCTTTTTCCGCAAGACTCATGACCTGAAATGAACAGCAGCACTCTGGCTACGAGCTTTAAACTCTGCTTAGAGCAAAATGATGAAATTCAGTGCAGGGGACAAGTTTATCATTGCTGACATTTTTTTATATATCTAATTTATTGTTTGATATTAATTACTCTGTGGTGCTGAGCAGGTTGGGAAGTAACCAGTGATTGCTGCCAGGACTCCTGGAAGCAGCAGCTGGCTGCAGACTGGCAAGGATGCCAGCACCAGCACAAGAACTGCTGCAGTGGGGAGGAGGGCAAAAGTGGGGGCTGCAGCAGGTCAACCTGAACTGGCTTAAAACATGCTGGAATTATATTCCGCAAGTGCAATTCCAGAGCTACAGCAGGGATGAAGTAGGGGCTCAGGATCCTCTCTCTGACACCATTCCACAATGTTCATTTAGTACGGAAGTTGTAGAGTGACCCAACATTACGAGCATTAACCACCATGTACTCAGACAGGGCAGGCTTGACTTGGGTTCTGAAACATTAGCCCAACAATATCCACTCCACTAGTTAAATGTGAGTGTTTGGAGAGCTTCAAAACAAAAGCAGTTGAGGATAGGAATCTGCTTTGTGTAATGCAGAAGTGGAGACAGCTGAAGCAACACTTGGTACAGAGAATATACATATGTAATTTGTGGATAAAAAGCATTAAAACACCCTGGGAATACCAACTTTAGTTCCAAAAGCATAGCAATTCAAAGGAATAGAGAAAGCATCATGCATAAAAATACACAGAAATCAATGTCTGATATGAGTTCATTTTACTCCACAAAGGTGTACTACACCACAGAAAAATGTGAAAATAATAATCATTTCAGGGGAAAGACAGGTCAATAAACACCTGAGTGAAACAAGTCTCACCTAGTAAAATTTGTTTATTGAAAATCCAGATCCAGCCCAACTATTGCTTCCTCTATCAATAATAATTTCATATTCAAAGCAAATGTTCTCTGTGGAGATAGCCGTAGTGTAAGGAGCAGAGGCTGTTTGGGTTAGCCTCGGGAACAAGGCTTTGTACCCCTCCACCAAGGGAGCTGCCACTGCTTAGGACAAGCTAAGGAATTTGTGAGCCCCACAGAATTCTGCTGTTGAGCTTGGACCACTGGTACCACTAGACTTAAGATATGCTGCAACTGTCTTTTAAGAAAAGTCATTTTCTCCCACAGCCCAGATTCAAGGCAGCTGTTGGAAAGTGGCAGTTTATTGCCTGCAGTAGGATACAGCAGCTCAGACATTGGGCAAATCAAAAGCACATGGACAGCACCAACACTGGGTGCTAAATCCTTCTTTCCATAGTTCAGGTATCTGCACCAGTTGCACCACATTCAGGAATTAGATACTGCTACAACCCACACATGGAATGGCTGTGATCTTAGTAAGAAAAGGCTCACACTGTGTATGGTTTCTATTTGAGGCTATAAGCATGATTTATCAGTGGAGAGAATAAGCTTAATGTCTACTGCTGCAAAATTCATCAGGTTATACACAAATTAAGTATAATCTCTTCCAACATGTCCTAATATTATATATTCATACATAACTCTACTTCCTTCATATAGTCAGTATAATTTAGTGAACACTATTAACCACACATTGGCTTACATTTGTAATCTAGGAAAAATAATTTTCTTTCTGATAACAAATCTCAATAAAGCTTTTTCTCTGCTGCAAATGCCTAATTTTAAAGTAGTGCACTGCTATAAAAATTAACTTAAGACAGGCTGTCTGCTCATTGCACTTAATAGACTCAGAGCTGAAAAGATAAACACTTTTACTAGCAGTGAGTGTGCTGGGACTGATTACTGATGTAGCAAAACAAAAGAAGAAGTAGTAAATATAGCATTTTGTTCTTAACTCTTTTTACTGCAGATATCTAAGACAAGATCAATATTCAGTCTTACACACAAAATAATAAACATGACAGGGGAACGACTTCATAAAAGTGACTGCACAGGTAAGGGGCAGAACTGGGTACAGAAGCAGTCTCCCAAGTCTCTGACAAGTAACCAAAGAACAAGGTCTCAGCAATTCCCATTCAGTGCTTGAAGGTTTATACACCTGAACTTCAGAAACCCCACAAACACACCTTATCCTATAACCAAGGTGTAGATAAGTGCTCCCAAGAGACAACTTGCAAAACTAACTCAAAAGGCAAGTTTCCTTTCTTGCTTAAATCTTCCTTAATGAAACTAAAAAAAACCAGTGCTGGAAAATAACAATAGTAGTAGTAATAATAACAACAACAACAATAATGATAATAATTACAAAAGGATCAAGCTCTGGCCTGGCTCTGGGTGCCTTGCACCCGAGTGTGCTACCTTACTTCCCTGGAGAAGGTTGCCAGGTGCCAGCTCTGACAGCAGTGCCAAGCCTCTCTGGCATTTTGGGCCAGGCAGGAGAGGTAACCAGCCAGTCATGCTCCAGCAACTCCCAGCTGTGGTGCAGCCCCTGGGGAGAGCAGTAAGTCTGTGGGGCAGACTGGCACATTGGCTCAGGCAGAGAAAGCCATAAAGAGCTCTTTGATAGCTTGTTCCCTTCTCACCATCGCACAAAGCAAATTCCAGAACAGAAGACAATCCTGCAAAGGGAGAAATGCTGGACATTTTTTTTGGTAAGCGTTGGTTTTCCAAAGGGGTACTCAGACATTTTTCAACAGACCATTGATAATTTGAGAACACAAAGATCCAGCTTTTCAGAGTTATGCTTCATCTCCCTCCTGTTCCCCCTTCATCACAAGCAGCAGCAGCATTCACAGGGCAGGACTCCATAAGCACTGAAAGCTAATTACCAGAAGTCTTGGAAATCTTTCCAATCTGCACAACTTCATTCCATTTCCAATGCTTAGCATTAGCTCTTTTGGAACCTCTTCATCCTTATTTTTGCATAACAAATTTTCAACAAGGCAGGAGTTCTTTGTTCTTTCCTAATAAAACAACCTAAAATGTTAACACTTCAGCATGAAACTAATGAACTAAATGCACTTTTCTGGAGATCTGAGCAGACGTACGGGCATTTCCAGATTTATGTGAAAACATATTAATTCTGGAAGAAGTCCTTTAGGCTGTGTTTTTAAAATAACTTCAGAGCTACAAAAATGAATACAAACAACAGTTGTAAATTATCCATGTGTTTTGCCAAGCATATGGCCATTCAAGTGCTGCACTTATTGAGGATAATCTAAAAGAAAATCTTATAGGGGGATGAAAAGAGAAGTGGACCAAGTCAGACATTTACTTAGATGCAACATCTTCGTCCACAACATTTTACGCCATATAAATGCTAGCGGCAGTGCAGAGATATACTCTGCAGAGCACTGAGCGTTCAAGTCTACAATTTACAAGGACAGAAATTATTTTCAAATGTCTCCTCTTGGGGGATATAGTGAAAAAGATGAAGAGTTGGTTGAGTATTTCTGCTCCTGCAGTACTGCTGACACAGGAGACTGTCAGTCTGATACAACCTGTTTCAGTGGGATACTTACCAAGTACCTGTATGGATTCAGCATGAAGCGGAAATATAGACCCCAATATAGACCCGTCACGTGAATCTGCCAGCTGGCAGAGTTGGGAGAGGTTTGAAACACCACAGAAGGCAGCTGGTAGCATCTATGTATGTGCAGCTGATCGCAAAGCAAATGCCTGACAATGCTCTGAGTGTGCTATGGAAGGGAAGACGACCCTGAACTACCTAGGAAATGTATCCTATGCCCAGGGCCAAGAGGAATGAGTGACATACAGATTTTTGGTAGCTGTGCAGTGGAAATGTCCTGTTTAACATCGGCATTGATTTATTTAAACCTCTTTGGACAAAAGAATTTTCACCTTAGGCAAAACACCAAGACTGCTGGATGCCACCTGCCCTGGAAAGACTGTCGTGACTAAAACTGCAAGCAATACCTTCACTCTTATTCTGTACAAATTCTACCCTGTGGATGTTGTCGATTACACGCTATAAAAATAAGTAACCTTTATCAGCACTCAGTTTTAAATGTATTTAGATGCATGCATTGTAGGTAATAAGCCTAAAATACTCTGTACTCCTTGATAGTTGAAGGTCATCTGTTCCAAGTATCATCTTACCTCCCTTCTCCAAAATACTAACTTCAGTACCTACAATATGGTTCTCAGCAGATGATATTCAAAAGCATTCAGGAACATCAATTTTATAAGAACTGACACTACAGAAGGAACATGCCCCAAACCAAGTGACACCTAAATCACAATCTTCATTTGAGCTGCTTTTTCAAGCAAACACTAGTATTCACTACAAAACCTCCGTGGCTAAAAAGAAAAGTGGCAAACGTAGAATTAGTGGCTGTGTTCACACATGGATGACTATCCAGGAAGACTGTGGTGACATGAAGCTTCCCTTTTAGCAGGCACAGAATGACATGATCCCTCTGTTCCTGGTATGGCCACAGCTCCCAAGCAGCAAAACTTGGAAATTACTGGCCCCTTCTACTACAGATTACATCCCCTGTGCCTTTGGAAGAAAGGCAGCAAGAAGCCTCATTCATTCAGCGCTCCTGAACTGCATGGCTATTATAAACTCGGGGCCCACGTGGGCTTCCCACATGGGAGTCAAAAGTGTAATGCTAAGGCAGCAACACCGTTTTTTTTTCAATCAGACTAAAAGTAAAAAAACTGTTTAGAATATACTCTGTGAAGAGAAGTGGAAAATGTGGTGGCATTCTCCTGCCGACAGTCAAAGCTGAACTGATCTATCAGTCATTTCCGACTTTTTCCATAAGCTTTCCTTGTCACTCTTGGCAGCACCAGGGAGCCCACCCTAAGTTTTTCTGTATTAAAGAAAAGATTTACACCTTTTTCCTCCAGGGCACTTGGCTCCCCACGCTGTCCTGAATGCCTTGAACACTTATGAGTCTTCTTTTCTTTAAACGTTAACAAGTTTCAGGAATTTTACGAGTATGACTTTTTGAAAAGATAGATCATCTAACATGCTCTGAAGCAGTCAGTCTATAACACTTTCAACTTGCCTCCCAAACACTTCAGAGCTGGCACCTTCCTTTCAAGATCTGCCCTGGAGAGACCTCCAGCACGCGGCATGACCTCATTAACCACTGACTCATCTGAGCCATGGAAGATGCAGCAATCCATGCCTTACACAAGGCACTAAACCACTCAAGGTATTAAGACAGTGATTAGCAATATGAAGTGGAACATATCATGATGCTATATTTTTGATGATGCTGCTTCGCTTTCTTCTTTCTGTTTTGAAAGTTTTATATATACTCAGCAGATTGGCATTTCTGTGCTTCTCGGATCAACTAAGTGGTTATGCCAAGCCTTCCTACGAACAAGAATTACATTAGTCACTTAAAAATCAACTGCCTACACAGTCATAAACTAATCCACTTGGCTTAATTATATTGGAGCTACAAATCCTGACCAGACCTGCAGTGTGATGTGAGAAGAACTTTGTGGAGCACTGAAAAGGGTTAACCTGCCAGGCTCTGGAGAGACAGTGCCATTGGGACACCTCTTGGAAACCCTCCCCAGGCAGCAGGTATAGAGCAGCAAGGACCCACCTTGCAAATATCCCAGCCTTGAATATCTCCAATGCTCTGAAGGTCAAGCTCCACCCTCAAACCCATATAAAAGCCAGGAGGCAATTTTGCTGGCACTTCCAATAAAGTGCTGCCTAACAAACAGGCACAGGCTCGATTTTAGCTTCTGAATGGTCTCTGGGCTCAGCTTCAAGCAGCAGATCAGAGAGTCAAGGAACAAGGTGAAACAGGAATGGCTAAGGGTTGTATCCAAACAACATGGTATATTTGGTATGCCAAGCACAAGTAAACTAAACATAGCTGTCTATTTGGCATCAGAAAGCAGCCAACAGAAAAATAAATCCCAGCTTTCAAACACTGACTTCCGTCCAGCTTTATCTACTTGTTGTTTCATTAATTTTGACAAGTTTGGTCCCCAAAACTAATGCACCACTTCTGCAGACTGTATGTTTCCAGTCTCCTATAGTTCAAATTTTCAAGCTCTTTACACCTTCCGACTCCATTCACAGCCTTCTCAACCTCCCTTAGAAATGCAAGAGAAGTATGTCTTCACTACAAACTCAGCCAGCAGAGACTGACTGTGGTTCTCCTAGAATGTGCATACGTTTGCTTTACCTCTCTTCCTCCATCTGGCTCAGCTGAATGCCACCCATCCCTTCTCAAAGAGATCTTCTTCCCCTTCCATGAATATGCCCCAGTAATCTTTCTGTTATTCTTCTTACAATGAAGGCAATCCTCATCCCATGAAGACAAAATTCCTTTTCCTAGACAACCCCTCAGATTCAAGGAAGAAATATTAATTATAAATGACATAGCTATGTGCTTCCTATGTGTTGAAAATATGTATGACACACAGCAACATCGAAGTGTCATTCACCATCACTGATTCCATCTCGCTTGAATTACTCACCTTAGACTCATATTCAAACTGGAGGAGTTTTGTTTACAAAACTTTACTTCTGAGCATGCCATATAACTAACAGCAACTACTGAAAACTAGAGGATTTTTTCTTCCTGAATTTCTAGTGGAATGACCCTCTTTTTATGTGGTTGTGTGAATCAACACACACAGCTGATTGAGGACAACCGAAAAAACCACAGCTGAAATGCAAGGACTAAACTTATTTCGTTACCTCACTGGCTAGAGCATCCCAAAACCACATCGGGCTGCAGACACCCAAAATGAGGGTGCAGCCCCCATCAGGCTCAGCCCAGTCCCTGGCAGGGCATCGGGGCTGCTGTTTGCACCCATTTATCAAAGGACCACGCACGCATGGTTTAACACCATGCTGTGATTTTCCTCTGTGCTTTTTATGATCTCTGCTTTGATCTCTCTCTCAAGACAGGGAGCACAAGCATGTCTGGGAGAGGGCCTCCAAGTTTCTGTAAACACCTTTGTTATCTCTACACGGAATTCTACTTCTCAAACAGACAAAGGGTAAACAGCACTAGGCATAATATATGGTTTCCCACACTGTTATTCTCCAGGCCTTGGCATTCCCAGCTGCAAGGTCACTTGATGGAATCTACCATCCTCCTTGCCATTCTTCCACTTTCAACCCTTCCCTCCCCACACTGGCAAAATTATTCTTAGTTGGTTTATGCCTGTTGCTTAATAATATGAAAATAATCATGTTTTTACTATAAATTAAGTCTAAAGAGGATGACACACTGCCTCTAGCTGTTTGCATCTTAATCTCGAAACCATATCAACGCAAATCTGCTGTAGTTACCTGAAATACTTTGATCTGCTAACAGTGCTTATATTCCTCCTGTCAACATTTATTTCTCCTTAAAAATCTTTCTTTTTAATCTAGAAATATTTCAATAGTAAGGAATAGAAAAGTAAAAGGAAAATGACAAGGAAATATTAGAGGAGATGATTAAATATTCATAAACTAGGTAATACTAAATTCAATACACATGACAACTTTAATTCTAAACTCTCCTATAAGTTTCTGACATTCCCTTTAACTACCTGACTATACACTCTGTCTGAAATAATTTTTCACAACTTCAGAGACACCACCTTTTAGTTAGACAAATATTTTGTATCTCTAACCTATACAGCAAACTGTCTATACCCAGCTTCCTGCCAGTGAAAATACTAAGATACCAGAGAACATCTATGGCTCATATGCTGAGTTGAGTTCACCACTAACATCCCTTGAGAGAATTACAAGGATGACAGTTCCACTGCTAAAAGGAGTTACATGTTATACAACCACTAACTTTGATAAGGAAGAAAAAGTCTTGGAAAATAGTGGGACTTTTTTTCTAGGAAAGACATCAAACTAATGCCAGTGTCATAACAGGCAAATTAGGCAAATATACAAGAAATAAAATATTACAGGATGTATTAAGTGCACGTGAAAATACGCAAAACCAGCATCCTCAATTTGAGAAACAAAAAGAAATTTAAAGCGACTGTACAGTACAGGGCAGTTGTACGTACAATTTTACAGATACTGCAATTAGTCTGTTTACCACGAAAATACATACGCATATTCAGATTTGCAATTGTTTTACACTTGAGTATTTGTAAAATTATCCAAGCAGCAGCAGCTGCATGCCTTCTGAGCTTAGTACCCCCAATCCTCATTTTTTGTAAGAAATCCTAAAAATGGTAAGGCATAAAAAATCCTCTGATTTCTTCACAGTCAGTTCTCAGCCAAACATGCCGAGAGTTTCCCTGCTTGCTCTCAGTGCCCTGACCATGACATCTTGTACACTTGCCACGCACAAGGCCGTTTCCCTGCCTCCTGCTTTCTTTCAGCAACAAGACACCAAGGTTACTTTTCTGCAACCTGTATCTAAAGCAGAGCTTAAGATGATACTCAGATGTTAATACTCAAATACTCACAAAAAAGACAAAGGATTGAATAATTTATTCTGCAGACCCTCATGTGTAAAAATGGCTTTCATCTGTCAACATATTATCTCATCCACCCTCTACCTCAATAAATAAAACTGTAAACAGTTTTTTTTTAAACACATAACCAACATTTTATTTCTTTTCATTTAGTTTTCTCAAATACTTTACTCTTACTTCAGCTGAAGACTTAGATTCAAAATATAGCTACATTACTGAAGAAGACAAAAAATGATGCCAGCAGCACATCTGAACTAAACCAGCTCTCCCTGAAGGAGAAAGAAAGTTCTTCACCAGCCTGAGGCTGTATATCCCAGTCTTGCAGCACAGACACACCCACAGAAGACACATTAGAAAAAGCACACACAACACAGTCAAAACCTACAGAAACATTCTCAGGGATTTCTGCACAGCTACTGAATCATGACCGGGTCCTTCAAGAATCATCAGGCTTCAGCAGCAGAAACAAGCAACCAGAGTAAGGAGGAAAGAGCAGCATGAAAACTCCACCAGCGTGTGGTGCACACAAATAACACGGAAAAATATTAAAACTGCTTTTCCCAAAACTCACCTCAGTGCCACACTCTGCTCTGGGAATATATGACATGCCAGTGCTGAGGGAGGCAGGAGTACGCCTTGTTCACAGTGACTCCACAAACGAAGCCTGGAAACAAGCCAGCTGAGTGCAGCATCAATCCATTTCCCTGCCTGGCATAAGACAGGTAATGCTGAGAAGTTAAAGCTATCTATATGGTGTTTATTGGCCCCTGGGCTGTGCCCTACTCTGTAACTGAGAGGCGTTTTCCAGGTCAAATGCCACCTCCAGACCTCAACAGGTTCCACGGGTGTTGTAACAACAACAAACCAGAACGACTCAATGCCCAAAAACTAAACCTTCAAACTCTATGTGGTTGTTTTTTTTAATCACAGAAACACCAAAAATAAACTCTGCTGAGGTAGAGACTAATTTGGTTATTTGATGAAGTAAACTGGACTCTATCAGCTGACTCACTGCATTCCAAGGAACTGTCATCAAACGAAAGTACTCACATGGGATCTTAAGGAAAGAAAAGTCTGGTTGGAAAGGGGTCAGTACTGTTCCCTCAGCAGTGAGGTGGGTGAGGGCCCACCTCTGTATGTCCTGCACCAAAAGGATGGACAAGATGCCCTGCCCTAGATCTGTTAGTGGTCTTAGACGGGAATACCTGTTGAAGAAGAGGTTACAGAAGTCATTGTCCTGGCAGAGGTACCACCCACACAGGAACTAGTGACACCACGTCTGAAATTTGACTGCAAGGCAACATTCAACTTCGCTTCTGTATGCTCACATGTTAACTTCTGAAGCCTAATTATGATCATTGAGATTTCAATAAACTTACTCCACTGTTGAATAACAAACAGAAACATGTTATCAGGCAGGAATTGTTCAGAGCTGCCAAGGAGACACTTGGCATGTCCCACTCCTCTGTTCCTTTCAGTGGGGCTGTTCCAGGACAAACATGCTTTCAGAAAAATTTAAATACTCTGGAACAGCTGGATGCAATCTTGATTCTTACTTAGAAGAGCAGCATACAAAGGCATGTCCAAAAATGAAACAAAAGCTGTGCACTCAGGTCCAGACTTGGAGGGAGAATTCACGTGAGTGCTGAAGAGCTGTCAGCAGAGGGTCCATTGGAACTCGTGGAGAGGAGTGGAGCGGAGAGGACCCTTTTCCCAGTGGTTACGGGAAGTCAGACAGGCTCAGTTTTATTATCTGGGAAATGTAACAAATGCCAGCAGCAACAGATCAATTAAATAGAGCCTTGAAATGATAAATGAGATCAGCAAAATACACAGTATTACCTTCTGTTCCTAGAGAGGTAAGAGTTTATGTTGGCTGGAACAATTTTAGAAACATTCCATGCAGAACAACACTACAGGAGGACATCCTATTGTCCCCTTTCCTGAAGATTTACCAGAGACCTCAACTAGCCTCAGGGAATGGTGGGGATCTAGGTAGAAGAGCTGATTTCTCAGCTCGAAGCTGGACTAGTCACTGCCTGTGTCAGTGTGATGAGCAGGTTTAGCTCTTGAGCTGTTAATGGCTTTTAGCGGCAAATCCAAGAAACATGCAATAGGGCAGGAGAGAGGGAGGCAATAAACGCCAATGAAGATCCAAAACTGAGGACATTTTCCTATTTAAAGACTTTCTAGGTAGATGCTCCTCCCAAATTTAATGGAGGAGGTTGAAAAGATTTCAGCAGAGCTATTTTAATCTGTAGCTTTTCACAGGACACATGCAGAGTATATCATGGTTGGTATATTTAGTTGGCATGGAAATATTTTGCTGGCATTGGCTATGCAGAGCATTATTAAAATGAACAAGTGTATTCAGTCCCTTTGACCAAATTCTGTTCTCGGTCTTGTCTGAGGCTTGACTAATATCACTGATGTCAGTGGAGTTGCTTTAAACCAATACACTGTATTACACTTTAGACACTAAGAAATGCTAGTAAGAGTTAATTTACTTAATTCAAAATTCATAAAAAAGATGGCAATTTGTGCTTTTATCTAAAGCATAAAGTATATTTCAATGTATAGCTAATGAATTAACAATAATTAACATCTAACAACTAAACTAACAATTTTTAACATTAATAATGTATAACTAAGGAATTAGTTAGTCAATGAATTAATACAAAATTTTAAAAGAGACAATAAAATTGAAAATGAAACAGACCTCCAGTGCTTTAGATAAAAATCTATTTATAATTTCTTCAGATTTAGTGTTTGTTTTACAGAAAAATCTGTCAGAACCTCTACAGTCTCTCCAAATAAGATACAAAGTCTCTTAATATAAGATACAATTCCTTGGCATAAGAAAAAAAATCTCTTCAGGTTAATTCACTGTTGTTCTGAGCAAGGGCAAACCCCACAATCTTATTATTTGCTTTCTTGGTAAACATATTAGATCCATATTCAGCTACGGTGTTACATATGCATGCGACAATCGCTGGCATATTGCTCTGCCAGTGCTCAAGAACATTTCTCTACCAGTTAAACAATCCTTCCCGAAATAAACACATCTCTTCCGTTATCACAAGCTATAAAGCAGTTCAAGAGCCCTGAAATGATCTTTTCATTAGTTTGAGATGCTTAAGCATCTCAGTACTGAAACATCCCTTATAAGCCTTATGAGACAGGAAGCGAATAAATTCTGCTCTCCCATTCCCTTAATGAGAACGCCTAATAAAAATGTAAACTAATTCTCTTGACTGCCACTATCCTGTCTACTGAATGAAATCTTCCTTTTCCTTACCATATATTTCTGTAACTTTAAAGCTACAATATATTTATGGCTGTTGAGATTACTCAGCCAATGCCACAACCTGGCACTAGTTTCTTAACTTCCTTCATTTTTTTTTCCCTGGCCGAGGCCAGACAAGATTACCCGCCCTGTTAGCAAATCCATCCTCTTCAAGTCGATACTGTAATAACCTCACCAAAGTCCATCCTCCATCAACAAAGCAATCACAAAGCCCTTAGCTTGCAATATTTTCTTGTTGAAGGTATACTTCAAGTAAATTTGAATTATCTACTTGATTATAAACATTTATGGACTTTTAAGCTCAAATGAATATTAAATATACCTAAACTGTGCTTTCATTCCTCTGTCTGTAAATGTCTCCTTGTCCTCCTAATGCAAACAAATACAGACAGTGCTTCTCCCCGCAACATTTGTCACTGTTAGCAGCTGGGTGGACACTGCTGTCCCCCTGTTCTACCTACACAGAGGTCCTTGCTCAGCCCTTTTCCTGCATCTCCAGGGTCTCTGCAAGCTTTTCAAGCATCTCCAGAGCTCAGCCAAGCAACAACCTACCTGTTCAGCAACAAAAAGAAAAGAGCAGAGAATATGGATATTTCAGCTCATTTTTATGACAGACCTGGAAGCCAACCAAGAATTCCAGCAGGACCTCTGGACGATCTGAAAAGCTATTAAAAAAAAATAATCCTAAAGCCTCCAGCTAAAAGCCAGGGCTTGTAAGAGAGATTCCAGAAACCCTGGGATGATGCAGAAGAGCAAGTTGTCCGGCGAATGGGTCAGGAAAGAGCTGAAACATGGGCTATTCTCAGTCGTGGTCAGTAACGGCAGCTAACTGCAGAGCAGAGCCATGCCACCCGCACCAGCCTTTTACCACTCTCTGGTCGAAAGCAGATCACAAGATGTGTTTCAAGGCAGAGGCACCACAATGGAAGCTGCCAGAAAGAACATGAAGAAGATGAGACTGTTGGAGAGGTGGGCTGCCTTCCACCACACAGTGCTGGAAGAAAAAGTAGGTTCATTTGGTCCTGATCAGCCATTTAAATTGCTGCCAAGCCTTCTCCTAGGGAAGCATTTCTCCAAACTCACTCCTGAAAGCACCCATCTTGCCAGGGGCCAAACAGGGAGAAGCCCACCAATCTGCTCTTTCCTTCTGCAGTAGACTGCTGCTCCTGCAGCACGGTCAGCACGTGAAAAGAAGCGCTTGGGCCTCAGCTACCCACAGACACAGAAGACACAGCTGGACAAACTGATCTTTCAGGTATGCTTCTCCACACTCTTGTCGGGTGCTCTCCCTCCTACTGCCTCCATTTGCCAAATCACAGGTTCAGAATGGACTGGCAGGCATCCAAGCTTGTTCCTGGCTCTCACAGGTAAACACTCACTGCCAAAAGTACTTTCCTTGGAAACAGTGACCTCCCCCTCCTTGTCTCACATCTAACAGGGCGAGTGTCTCCCTGGCCACAGAGCAGGCTTCCAGGCGGAGAAGGTGCTTGAGAGAGAGCTCTCATGAACATCAAGGGAAAGCAGGAACTGAACACGACTACTCCTTTGTGGATTTGTACAATAGGAATTAGACCACTTAGGAGACAGCCTCCGGCTTATTTGTTTACTGTAAGGGGCCTAATGCATAATTAGGCAGAGGGGCCTGCCCTTCAAAGTCCCTCTTCTTTCAGCCTGTGCTCTAACCTTTAGATGAAAAACACACAGAAGAAGGGAAATGAGCATGTTTTGCCCATGTAATATAAGCAGGTCTGGTGGCATGCTGATACTTCCCTGTCTCCAACGACAGGATAGCAGCTGTCTTGCTGCTTCAACCTCCTGCTCCTGAGTTGATTCACACAGTGTCTGAAAAAATAAAGCTATTTTATCGGACCCACTGGGTCCGAGCTGGGAGACAGGCAGAGTATCTCATTCAAGTGCCATTACACCGTTCTACACACAAAATGTCCTGCACCAACCTCTCTGTCCCTGCACGACTCGAGTGTTTCCTCCTAACAAGCTCCAGTTTAACCTTCTGTTTTAAGTAACACTTTTATTTTTACGGAAAAAAAAAAAAGAAAAAAAAAGAATTTTACTTGAGTATTGATGTTTTCCTGGAGCACTGGAAGATACAAGGCAAGGGAAGAGCTTCTTCTGAGAAACACTCCGCCAGTCTTCCTGCTCCAGGATGCTCCTGTTGTCTTCTCCACACAAGTGCAGGGTGTGGAGGGGGTCCCTCTCAGGGGGACTGGCCATCTTGCCTTTGCTGTGTTAAGACTCTGCTGTATTCACACAGTTCCTCGCAGGATCCAGTGACAGTTCTGTACTGAAGGGCAGCCTTCAAGATGAAGTTAGGCCAGCTGGTGTTCCCCTATAGTATTCATCCCTCTGTGGAGTTCTGCCTTTTGGCACTCTCTGTCAGGCCTGGCAGCTCACCTGTGCCTCACGCTCCTTCGCCTTCCTCCCAGGCAGGGGAGCACCACAGGCAGGGAAGCTCACTGCAGCACCGCCTCAGTCCTGCTGTGTGTTTCCTAACGCTGGCAGCCACATCCCCCAGCCCATGCGGAGAGCAGCTCCCAGAGGAGGCAGGAAATCAAGACAGACCCCCTGGTAGATGTCCCCTGCCTGCAAGTCTGGTCTATACTTTTCAAATATGCACATGACTCCATGTAAGAGCTCGCTGACACCACAGGGACCCTCAACACAGCCCTGCCTGCACACGGGCTGAGGCCTTTTTCAGCTCCCAGTTTCTGGCACTCAGCATGACTTTCTTCCATGTTCACAGAACAGACCCAACAAAAGTCATCCAAACTGTTTTGATCTGAAAAAACACAAATGGGATGAAATCACGTACAATCATAAGGGTTTCAGGTGCTGAGGACAAGCCAAAGTGGTTTTTTATTATTGCAACTGATTTAAAGCAAACAGAAATTCACATGTCTGGCACTGAGGTAAGACATCAGATCTACTTTATATGATTTCCTGCAATGCTGACTTTACACTGGGAAGCTCAGCTCTGCGCAGAGGAAGACAGCTTCTGCAGCGATGGCAGCCACATGTAACACAGATCCTCAAGTCTGCTTCTCACAACCAGTAAAAACTACATTTGCTTCCATTTGGCATTTTTCCCACCTTCCTGGAAATGCCATGGTTAAACAGTTGGGTTTTCTTCCAAAAAGTTGTGATTTAAAATAAACACACACAGTTTCTTTAAGAAATGAGAACTTAATCCTGATTACAGCAACCACACAACTGCTCGAGGAACAGCACTCAGCACCCAAGCCTGGCAGAACAGTGAACAGTGGCAGCTGGGCAGCCACCTCCAGACACTGCCCATTCCTGCCTGGTGCCTGAAAGGGACTAAGGACCTTCTGGGGTGACACACCCTAACTCTCATCTCTTCCCATCACCACAGATATGCAGACATTGCCTATTAAAACACAGGAGCTGCCAAGGAAGGGAGTGGAGGAGGAGGATCTGCAGCAGCAGGGGTTATGACCTGCTCCTGTGATGGAAGAGGACAGCTCAGAAAGACACTGACTCCTGCTCTGACTTTTTATTCTACCACCCATCCAGATTACAGCCCAAAGCACTCACAGTGTACTGTGAATTCGAACCCCCCTTGGGTCATTTCCCATTTATGTGCACTGCTAATGAATTCAACAGCTGCAAATCAGGGAGGGGAAAAGGGAGTTTGAGATCTGACTGCTTCATCTGGCCTACACCTGCATTTCTGGCAGACGCGCAAAGTGCATCCAGGTCACGCTCTCTTTACTGTAGATAGGGACCACAGGAATTGCCTGCATCGTGTGGAAAACGTACTTAATTGACTTCTACCAAGGACAAAGTTCCTCTGTAAGACACTGAAAGGGGTATGTGCTACCTCCCTACGCAGAGCAGCAGCCTGAGCTCTGTTTCCTGATTATGTCTGACCTGGAGGACATCAAGACAAGCTATCCAGATCTCTTTTTCAACCAAGCAGGAGAACCATTAGCTATTGCAGATAAACTCTTCAGTGCAAAAACTGTCCTTCTGGACATGTCTTTGTTAGGATTAGCACAACAGGGCCCCTGAGAAGTATCCCAAGTAAAAAACCAAAAGGAAGTATTTGTAGTGTTTGAGGAAGCCTGTACAAACAGACAGTGCAAATGAACAAGAGCCCATGATGCCTTTCAACCCTCTTACTTACTGGGTAGTGCTAGGGTTTGCCCATCCTTCTCCCACATGTGAGCCCAGAGACACTCCTGCCCTGAGCATTACACCCTTCAGCACTTACTGATGACAAAAGAAGGCGCAGTTTACACTTACTTTTACAGCTCCATTAAAAGGTGACCTGCAAATAAAAAAAAATCAAGCACATTTAGTATTATGTGCTGAATGCCCCCAAATAAACAGGATTAAATGAGCATTCAGCCCTCATGTAAAATTTAGGTGAAAAGACTGGCACTGAATGTGTACTTTGATCTTATGCTCATGAAACAGAGTCCTTCCTAACAGCAACGTTCTGAGCAGTTCCTCACAACTACTGGCTCCACATTTCTACCTCTCCCTGTTTGCAGACAGCACACTGGGATGGAGGTGTGGCAGAAATAAGATCCCTCTGAAGGCATGTTTCTGAAACTCCTACAAGAAAGCTGGCAAAGTGAGGAGACAGCAGGCAGGCTCCCAGTTCCACTGCTTTCTCTCTCCTCACCCTGCTCAGGCACCAAAGCCTATGCTTTCCAAATGCACTGACCTGACACTGGGCTACACCCCGTGTGGAGGCACTGAGGGACCAGACATATTTGAAGACGAGGTTTAGAGATCTGGTACAAATATTAGCAGTGCATTGCACAGCTACAGGTAGAGCTTTTTCCTGTAAAATAACGAACATGATAGCTATTTCCCACTTGCAGTCACCACGCTGGTTTCCCCTCTTCTTTCTATATTTGGCCCTGCTAAACTGACTCCCCTCCCTCGGACCCAGCTCAGGAAAGTGTTTCTACATGTGCTTAAAACCCAGTGACTTCAACGGGAGACAAGCACGTGCTTCAGTACTTTACTGGCTGGAGTGTTCAAATGAATGGATACCTTTCTCACCAGTGCTCTTTTGTACCAGATTTTGTACCTTTATTATCAATTACCTGGTATAAAGTGATGAAAAATTAGCCCATAAGTGATTTGATCACTTTATAGCTACTCACATTATTCTGATTTGAAAACATATGGACATGTAAAAGAAGATTAAAGGTTTTCCTGTCCTGGTATTCTTACACCGCTTCCCCGGCACACGTGAGGAGGCTGTTAAGCATTGTGCTGCAGTTCTCAAACAACCTTGCTCTCTCCACAGATCTTATTTGCCATTTCTCTGAAGTGAGGCTTTGCAAAGAACTACCTTAACTTACAGAAATACACTGCAGAGGTTTCCAGAAAGTTGTTCAAATAAGGTCTAGCACCTAATTTTAAATCTCTTTTATAAACAGAAGTGACCAACTTGCATCAAAATACATGCTTACATGCCGTTACATGCTTATTGTTTGTTGGTTTCTTTACCTTGGCTTTTTTATTCCTCATTCTTTTGTGAAATGTGATACTGCTTTAAAGGTGTCCAAACTGTTAATGTAAATCCTCAACATTATCCTACAACTAAGATTCCATTATAAAGTCTTTAAAAATACTGTTTTGTAAATCCAAGTGTTAGAACAACTAGAGGTGTGCACACTCTCTACATCTAAATGTATAATTACAGGCAAACTGATTGACATTATATAGAAATATTATTTAAACTAAGAAATGAAACAAATTATACCAATTCCTGCCAACAACAATTCTTTAATTTTTAGTAGACTGATAAAGACATCTGCAATGGGTTAAGAAGGAATTTTAAAATAACTATAATGTCAAGCAGGAGATCTTTTAAATTAAAAGTGCTCGTGAACTAAGAAAAGGGAGTAGGTTATGCCAAATTCTCACTTACAGTTTAAAAGAGGCAGATGATGGAGCTGAACTGAAAGCACTGAACCAAAGCTGCTTGGTTCATCATTTCTCTTACCATCCTCCCTAAATAAACCCACCTACCTGATATCTTTTTGCTTTCAGCTAAATACACTACTGATATGACAGGCAAGTTTTCTCTAGCCTTGCCTGGGAAAAAGCACACCAGACAACAGTGTGCAGGCACGGTAATGCCCCACGTGGAGGCACAGTGGTGTCATGCCAGTGCTGCTGCCAGAGCATGACTGACCACTGAAAAAACAGAGGAAACCAGCTAGGAAAAAAAAGAAAGGGCATGGTGTCTAAACCACAAAATAAATAACAGAATAAAACACCCAAACACCTTTGTTTTATTTCATGTTGTCTGTAATAACAGTGGATATCGTACCTTAGAAAAACCTGCCATACCAGGAGCTTTCTATAAAGTAATACTGGCAGTTTTTTGTTGCCTGTCTGCTCTAGCATCCTCCAAGCAGTCCTTCTGCTAATATTTCAGCATACCATTAGAAGAGGCTAACTGTGTACAGAGAGAACCGTGCATGAAACAGCTGCATGAGCTCTGGCTGAGCCTCGGTCCCTCAGCACACGACTTCAAGGAGTGTTCAAGCAAGCCAAGGAAGAGCAGAACGACAGCAGAAATTACAGCACACTCACTATTTGCTAAAGACCTGCAACAGGCAGAAGTAACACTTAAATGCAACACCCTCTCTTGAACAATTAGAAGCATGATTGAAAAGAAAAAAATACGTAAAACATACACACTGAAAGATTTAAATGTTTTAAATTATTCTACAGATTTACATTAATTCCATCTCTTTTCAGACGCTCAGCTGTTAGACTACTAGGGAACGCCATCTAGTGAAGCCAGCTGAAAAAAATCATGCTCCATTCTTTGTTGGAAAGGTTCACTCTTTAAAAGGTTCACTCTTGCAAAATTTGTTTTTGTGGAACAACAGTATCACGAGGTGCAAATATTTCAGTACCTATGAGCATTTTCAAACCTTCAGCATTAACTCACCAAAAAGGTCTGAGCCATTTTAGTTATCCTGAAGTAATTTACAGAACTGACAACGCAGGAAGTGAGCTGGGTTAATCACATCTAGTCACATCACAATTTAAAAATGCATACACCATGTAGTGTTGAAATGATATAGGGAAACAGTGTAAAGCCCAATAAATGACCTCCAGATTTGGCAAGACCTAGCGATAGTATTTTTACGATAAAATAATTTACCTAATTTTTGAAGATTTCTGTTTGTGTCTGTAAAATACCTGCTTGAAAAATGTTACCCCAGTCTCACAATTTCAAGGAAAAAGAAACTCTGTGCATGTTTAAACGTTCTTTTTTGAGAGGTGGAACCAGTCAGTCATCTGCTGGTGATAGCTGTGAGCTGTAATTAGCTTCTGGTGGAAATTGCCAGCAGATGCAACTAAAAGTTTAAGTCAATTGGCTCTGCTTCCTCCTTATAAGAAAATTGGTGTTTCAGGGCTGCATTCCAGCATGACGGATCTAAGAAACCAAAGCTAATTTGACAAGAAAGGGAAGTGTCCCTTTTCCTGGTCTGCTTTAACCCTGAACATGCTGCATGTTCCTGCCGAGGATGTGTAATTTTTCATTTTCTTTTTTTTTTCTTTTTTTTTTTAATCCCCAAAGAAAGTAACTATGATTATAAAAAAAATATTCCACTGAAGAAAGGCCAGTGTTTAGTTCCAATTATTGAAATTGCAGCTGTGGAGATGGGAGAGGGAGAAGATGAAAAAAGTAGAAATAGTGAACAAAGGCAGCATGTGAAACAGGACTTGGAATAGGAACCACAGCAAGCTTAGGTGCACGAAAAGCCAAGCAAAACCCTGAAGCACCAGTACTGCAGCTGGTTCACACTCTGAACCATCGGCCTTTGACAGTTCTGCACTCCGGCTGCACCACACTGCACCTTTCAATAGTTCCACAGCAAATGCAGCACAGGTATTTGCTCTCACCCTGCTCTGCTGCACAGATCTGCATATTTTCTGCATTTGATCAATATTTAATTATTTCAACATTCAGGGCTTGATCAGCCTGTAGTGTATGGGCTGTGCATTCTTGTGACCTGTTCTGATCATGTCCTCCTTCATATCCACTGTTGAGTAGACAGTGAATGTTCAGCCATGACAAGTAAGTGGCATCATTGTTTTGCCAGCTGGGCTTTGTACAAGCCTTTCTGGGATTTAACTTCCTTGTATCTAACTCCCAGGGATATCTGAAGACCTCAAATAGTAAAGAAACTTCACTTCCCCAAAGCCACCATTAATTTGCAATGACTGCATCTAACACGAAAGCGTTTTTAGTGAGAGGATATCTATTAACTGAGTGTTGTAACTGCTCTTCAGAAATAACAACTTCTTAACAAACCAAGTAAACATCTACACCTCCATGCCAACAGCACACGAGCACACCTGCCTTATCGAACCAGGCAGCACAAAGAGAGGAAGGGTTTCTGGCAGGCTGCCTTTCAGCACCCACTTTATCTGTACACTACAAAACTTAGTTGATGATGTCTTCAGACTCACCAGAAAGTAAAGTGATTTGAGATACGTAAGAAACTCACACGCAAAACATACTAAATACAGCACTCACACGAAAACTTAATGGAACAATGAGGAGTTTTGTCAAGCAGAAACTCAAGCCAAGCGGCCTTTTTTTTGATACTGGATAGACTAGTCACATTGTAAACTACTGGAATTATGCAGATCTTGCTACAAAAAAATCATACTGGTGACTGTTTTGATGCATTTCCTGAAGAGACACACAGTGACAGCACAGCAGAACTGCCACAACCACTCTCACTCCAGCTGCCCCATCTACAACTCTCCTAAATATCTTTGAATACTCACTTTGTAACCCTACTTTTAACAGGTCAGCTTCTCAAAAATATATGTTTAAAGGGCGTTATTTACCACAATTTTTCTAGCAGATTAACCAGAAAAAAATATATGTGCACATGGTTGAGATATTATCCTCCCACAGTATTGGATTTTTCAGAGGGTTTAAGAGCAACCTTAACGATTTTATTTCCTTTTAAAAAAGCCAGTTTTAGTATCAAACCTCTTTCAGCATGCTAGACGGCTTTAGCTAGATGGGATCCTTTTCCCTCCAATTAAGAAGAAAAAAATCCTGTAGATCTAATCCTGCCTACAGGATAACTTGTTCTTTCTCCTTTTTTAAAGCTAATCCTTACTACTTAATTATAAATTTAGTGTTTTGCACAAAAATGGGATCTTTCTTAAGCGCTCTTCTGTTCTGTCTTCCTCTGAACTGCAAAGCTTCCCAAGACTTTTATCATGTCTTTCTTGTTAAACAGTTATTCTTCCTATTAAACAAGCAATAGAACAAATCCTGATTTCCTCTTAAAGCAGTAGAAAAGCAAAGTTTCTGCCAAAAAATCTACATAGCCAAGATTGTTAGCTAATGTACCTTCACTGCTCTTAAGGCTAAAGCAGTTTGCACCACATAGGAATGTCATCCAGCAGTTGAAACAAAGATAGGAGCTCTTCAGAGAAAAAATGAGCAAGATATTAATATCTGTACAAAGAGAGGCAGGTAAAACTGGACCCATGTTTAGCCCAAGGATTCCCCACACACTTAAGTGCTGTGGAGTGCTTAGCCCTCCAATATCCTGGTTTCACACTGTGTAGCTCCATCCCCCAGGTGGGGTGGGGTGACAGGACACAGATCCAGCCCTGCCTTAGCTCTTTCCTGATGGAAAGCAGGTGGCTGCCAAACCAAACGTGCTGCGTACAGCACCTGCACCATCTTCCGCCTCTCTGAGACACCATTCACTCAAACACCAACATCATCTTCACCCAAAGTATCTATCTGGGCAGAAATATGGCTCACAGGCTTTGCTATTCCTTTTGAGATCTCAGCTCAGTTTCTGTATGCTTGCTCTTTTCTAAAGGCAGAACAAAGAGAGTATTTGTCTTTAAAAACGTCTTGGAAACTACAAACGAAAAATTGCATGACAAGTGTACAGCTTTAATTACATCTCTCAAGGGGACGAGATAGCATTTCTGCACCCCCATCTTGTCTTCTCTCTGCCCTGGAAATTCGTAAGATGATCGGAGGTACAAATGTTCGTATCTGTAGGGGGAAAAATGACCTACACTACCTTCCTAGCAGATCATGTAAATAGCAGGATGTAAAGTCTCACAGAATTAGTTTACATTTGAAACATTTTCAAAACATTGTTTTAGCTGGGTATAATAGACCACCATAAGATGTGACACACAGCAAACACAGGGCTGCAATTAAACAGCTGGCAAACAGCCAGAAAGAGATAAAGGCCCAGGCTGTCACTTGATAGACAATATATATGGCTATTTTGGCAGCCAAAATGAATGTGATAATTGAGCCATGACACATTAAAAAGGCACACAATTTCCAAGGAAAGAGTTCCTGAGCACTAAACAGGCAGCATCTATAGTGTGCTTACAGCGAGCCAAGGTTTATGAGTAATAACAAGACCGGACTGATGACAATTCAGCGGTGCCAAGCCAACCCTGTCTCATGCACTGCACCACTGTGTGCACTTATTTACCACCAGACACAGAAATACAGTACTGAAGCCCACAGTGGCCATCAAAAATAAAGGGAATCTGAAAAGTGTGTGGCACTGACTTAAATTGATTCTCTGCATGTTTTTTATATTAATAAGAATTTTATACAGTAGCATTTCTATCTCCAGAAGGCACAGTACACTTGATTTGACTTCCACCACCCAGAAAAGGCCCAATCTACATAATTCAGTTTTAAAATAAAAATATACAGTAACACATGAAGAGTAAGTAACTCTTCAAAATCATAATTTTGCTATCAGGAAAAATGACTCTTTTGTTTAAGACATGAAGAACCTTAACACTGACAACAATAGCTGTTTGGAAGACATAGTCCAGGAGGTTTTCTAGTGTTTCACTGCATGTTTTATTAAATAACCTGAGGACACAACAAACAAAAAAATGTAGCAAATTAAGACATGGTTTTAAATTAACACCCAACAGCTACATAAAGCTTCCTATAAATGCACTCCATCAAATTAACATGCTGACATCAGTTGCATTTCCTTCTTGAGTAAAGGACTTGAAAGCCTATACACTGTCAGCCCCCAGTCCATCCATTCACTAACCTCCCCCAAAGTGTAGGTACTTCATGATCTAAAATTATGCTTATATAAAAGAAGGCAAACTTCAGGCTCTGTTACAGGAAAACCCCTATGAAGAGTTTACTTCTTAATCTTAGTCTAAACTCAACCACATTAAAGATGTATTCAAATGAAGAAATTGCATGTGTAGCTTCCTCAATCAGAAGGTGCAGTGCAAGTGAGCTTGCAAAAAGTGTAAGAAGCCACTTGCAGATCCATTCACACCAGTGATGTCTAGAAGACAATTGCACAGCTCTCCGTAACATCAATAGCAATGAACCACAACTGTCTTGAGGGATACTGGCAAAACTTTTGTAAATGATCCCCTGTACTAAGCATCAAAGAAACAGAGGAAAAACTTTCAAGACATTAAAACAGGGTCTCTTCAATGTAAATTAATTTCTTTTCTCAAACAAAAGTACCAAAGTGCTCTAAACCATGCAGATTTCCCCAGAACAAACTCCCTAGCCACCTCAAACAACCAACAAGGCTTCCAAATCCAGCAACCAGAGCAAACTGGCATTGCCATACTGGGCCAAAAAGAAGAATCAGCATCAATACCTGACTTCGTACTAAAACCAGTACAACTGCAATTATTACATAATCTGCTTTTACAAAATTATCTTTAATGGCAGTGACAGTAACTTCATTAAGTGTCAGTAAAGGAAATGGAAAGGCTTAAAGATGAGGTCAGAACATGCACTTTTGGCTGCTTCCTCAGGAGATGCATCAAATATGTTATTCATGTCTAAGGAAGAGCCGACTCTTGAGGGTAGCTGCAGCCCCCCCAGAAAAATGAAATCATGACATGCATTTTTCTGACTCACAAATTAGAGGAAGCGTAAGGGGACAATCGCAAGAATAAATTAGTTGCCACTCATCTGAAAATTTCATACAATTGTATGCATAAATGGCATATTATATTAGTGAAATATACTAAAGAATATAATTTAATTTTTTTTGTCCCCAATACTGCAGCAGACACACAGGCATATTACTCCATAGGCTCTGTCAAGTGGTGTTTAGTGGCAGCTGAAACAAGGCCAATTCACACTCCCTTCAGAAAAGCATTTAAACACACACACGGTTTCCTAGAAAAGGTGAGAAAGGTGTGCTTTCTCTGACTCAGGGCCACAAAGCAGAAAGGCAGTAATTAAAAATGTAGAAACAAAAGAGTAATGAAGAGAAGTAAGTCCCAGTTATTTAACATACCTCATATCCTTGCCCCTTGCCCAAATAGCCTATGAAATCTCAGTAAGAATAGGTTTTTTTCATTGATCTTGTATCCAGCCTGATTGTGCAGATAGATATGGAAAGAGTTGCATGGAAATAAATTGCAATGAAAAAGTAAATTTTCATGTAGATTAGGAGAAAGGATGGAAAAATGGTTTAGAACAAGAAACAAACACACTTAAGTAGCTTTGCAGTATGAGAACAAAACTGTCAGGCAGAAAAGGAAAGACTGAGTAACACAGATGCAGAGGAATACTACAAGTAGGTAGTTTATTCACACCTACGAGGGAATCAGAGAGTGTTTCTCATTATGGCTATACTAACTCCAATCAACCTTTGGCCACTAGTAATCAGCTGTAATTGCAAAAGAAAATTTGGAAATACAAGGCATTACAGTAAAACTTTTTAATCTTCTCCTGCATGGAGTAGTAGCTGCAAAAAGGTGTCTCGCAGAATAATGCAGAGCACTAATCCTCCCCACAAAGCAGAATACCCTGGAGTAGATAATAACATTCTCTGTGAAGTAAATCCTCTCTTTATTTATACCCTGGCACAGTTTCCAAGTGTTTACATTTATTCAGTAAGCCAAAAAATTACTCAGACTTATTTTTTCTCTATATTTAACATATAGAAGAACAGCAAAACTCTGTTTGCACCTGGACCATAATTAAATCTATAATTCATACAGCAGCATGAAGACTAATACATAAATTAACTCTACTTGCCAGAAGAATTAATAATATCAGGAACAATTTACTGCAGATTCCAAAAATGAGAACAGAAAGGTTTTATAGTAAAGCTTCTGTCTTTCAAACTTCCCTTAGGAAAATCTTTTTCCCCAAATTTCTATTCCAGTGGTGATCCAGACTCCAACATTAAAACTTTAGAGGCTAGAAAAAAACTCAGAGAAACTACTGACAGATTGAGAGGCGCGGTGGCCATTAGCACAGTCACTGGAGCCACGCTACAGGCAGAGCATGGCTGCACCAGCAGCACACTGGGCCCAGCACTGTTCCTTGCCAGGAGAAAGAAGTGCCTTGGCTTAGTGCTGCACTGCTGCTCTGGAGCACAGCTGGGGTGCCCCAGGAACACGCTCACTCCTAACAGAGGCTTCAGCCTCTCTGGAACACGTGCAGCTGGTGCAATTTCAAACTGCACCCAACACACTGCAGTTTATCCACCCACCCTAAGACAGAACAGCACAATGGGGTGTTTCTGTGTCCTGCTCTGCATCCAGACTGGATAAAAGCCAGGCTCTGGCTTGCACCTAGCTAAGAGACTGTAGTTACACACTCCAGCAGTGCCAGGATGACTCACGGTGCTTTGCACTCTGCCAGATGACTTTGAAGAGAACAGAGAGTTGCATATGGAAAGCACAAGCAGATGTAGCACAGCATCTCTCAGGCGCTCTCGTCAAGCATTCATCGCTTATGGCATCTACTGCAAAGCTAACCAGAACTGACCCCTCGGGTTGTGATCAGTGACCAACTTCAGAAAAAGATCAACAGAATTACTTTCAGAAATAACATTCAGTGCACTGCATGGACTGCTCACTGCACAATTTAATGTTGCCCTTTTACTTTTTTTTCATTCAGGCTTCAAAGCCAATGGCTCTTTCAAAGTTAACAAACATGGTTCTGGGCGTAAAAGGATTTGGACTAAGACCTGGGGCAATACAGTCTCTCATAATTACCTGTTCTTCACACACTTTCAAGAAGCAGAAAACCAACGTGATATTTCTATTGGTGCAGCAAAATTTTTTCAAACAGCACTCTTATCTTCCCACCTCCTGAAACCAGCTGCTATCACACCAGTGGGCACGTGTCATCTTTACTGGAAAGATGCCCAGCCTGGATGGATGATTTTAGCGGAGAGGTATCCAGCTTATCTCAGGTGTAGGGAGAGGTGTGTTCACTGTCATTCCTGTCTCCTTACTCCCATGTTTGAAAACAAGAAGAGAGTGCAAGCACAGCTGAGTCTGACAATCCAGATATGAGATTTTATTTATATTTATTTTTCCAAGGTCGGAATCCGGGAGTAAAGAAAAATTAAGCACACCAACTTGCATTTGTCAGAAAAAAAAGCAGTTACCAAAATCTCTCTTACAGTCCTTCCTGAATGAAAACTAGGCAGTAGCTGTCTACAGCACAAATGTACGGCCTGCAGAGAAATTCAGAGGCAATGCAAACAGCATAAATAGCATTCAGAAGTATGAAAAGTCATTTATCAGAGTAGTACAGCTCATATCTCTCTCTATTTCCTCTGTCCCTGACCCCATCTTCTCTAATTTCTAGTAAGGCACACTGGTCATTGTACAAGAATTTTGCCCGGAATGCCTTTTATATCTGGGAGAACCACACGGTGCTCAGCCTACAATAGCTGTTTTAGTATTGACAGCCGCTACTGTTAGTTTGCCTTCTAACTGATAAGAAATTATTTTGCTTCTTCTATTCCTAAAACAAAAAAATCCAAGCAGGTTTAACAGAAAACAAAGATTTTAAATAATGCTAGTCTGTGGTATTTACCATGAAAAATAAACCAAACAAAACTCTTGAAGGTAATATGCTTTCACTGCACTCGTTTTCAGAGAACCTTGAAAGTAGTTGACTTCTCCACATATGGATCTATTTAAGGCTTGTTACTCTATATTATCAAACAAATCACTGCTTTGTTTTGATGAGGTCCCTTTCACTTCAGACACTTGTTTCTTTTTAAAAAAAAACAAGTTGTGGTGTGTTTGCTCCGGTATAACTAAGTATACCACCTGGAATTCTGGCTTATAAAAAAAAAGGAAGAAGCAAACCAAACTCAAAATACACAGCATCCAGGTTGCTACTGCAACTCTTCCCACTACCCCAGCAATCCAAGACTCCGTGGAAGAAGAGGAATGTGGAGCTAGGCACTACCTGGGTGTATAAAACTTGTATGGGTATAGTACAAAATCTCTGCTCCAGACAAGAAACACTTTCACAGCCACTGACTGTGCTTCAAATACTTTATCATGTGACGACCACCCTCTCAGATTAATGTTTAATCATGCTTGTAGCATTTTAGGTTCTATAGTATTTCTACCTTTTGCATAAGAATCTGTATCACTTAAGCGATGCTTAAGATGCAGCAGGCTGTGCTGTGTAACTTAGATCACTTAGATTTGCTTCCATATGAGTGTAGTCTTAAGAGTGTTCGGTGCAAGTTGATTTTAGTCTCTTAAGACATCTCTTTGCATTAGCTTTATAGAAATCAAACCAAAACTCAGTATTTTCCTTCTAAGTCCAAAGCTCTGAACAGAAAACCAGGTATTTGCATGAGCATATTGGTTCTCTGGGCCCTCAGGGTGTCTGTAGAGGGAGATGTTGCTAAATCTGTAATGTCCAACCACAGCTTCCGCCATTGGTATTAATGAAGTAGATACAGACATGCCCTAGGTATCTATGAACAAGCTAGGACGAGCACTATGCACAATGCCAACACAGAGCTCTGTGTCAGCTAACCATCCCTGCACCACTTCACTTGTCCCTCAGATCCTCCAGCCTGGATGAAAATCTCTGATGTTAGAATACCAGAGGCAAGGACCAACACCAGCTAAAGTATTAGCAAAGCCCAGGCAGTGACCACACAGTAGACAGGTCCTTTGTCAGAAAAGGTGTATTTGGGGAGGAATCTGCCTGTCTGCCACAATAGCAGCCTTTACAGCAAGAGCCGCCATCAGCTGAACATCTCTCCTATCGCATAGCTTCTGATCTATTGAAACACTTTCCCCACCCTCCAAAACTCACTCAGCTCAAAGCATTTACAGAGTAAACGCTTTACTGAAAATTGCAAACAAAAATAGATTTCTGCTGCTAACCTTCCCTTACAGAAAGGAGAGCGCCCACGTTTCCATTTGTCCAATGAAATCTGACCAGCTGATGCTCTACTGATTCACTCTGTCACATTTTGGTGACTTCCATGTCTAGGCTTCAGAGTGAAGTGATAACCTGAGTTCAAACCTAAACCACCTTACTGCAGCTTCAGCTCAATGAACTGAGCCAGCATTGACTGAGAACCCTTGGCTTTCTGCAGCACCTGTACTGCTAATCCAGTCACAGGGTGGCCTGAGTGCTAGGCACAGCTACCTATACTCAAGCTGTGTTACACAAGCACCCAAAAGGCAGGCTGGCTTTGCACTGAATGAGTACCTTAATTTGCTTACTGATTTCCAGCCCTGCCACTGAAGCTGCATGAAGGGTTTCTGGCAAGGGAGGAACTCGCCTCTAAGACAATTCATTGTGAATCCCTGAGGCTGGCCTTTAGCTTTGCTGTCTGTTCTGTGACTTTGCTGGCTACCTTCCCAGCGCTTGCACCCTTCTGCATGCCTCAGAGAGGAACTACTCAAGTTTATAGCAGCATTAACTCATCAGCTGGAAACCTGCCAGGCTGCTTACATTTTCACTACAATCATCTGAGCTCTGATTCCAGAGAGTGCTTCGAGACAGGATCCATGGTCACAGACAGTACTATGCAACTGCTTTCTGATGTGCTTGGATCCATTTGGGGTGCTGTGCAAGATGCATTAGTGCTTGCATATCTACTGCAAACTGCCTCTGTGAAAGGAAAAAAACGCCCCTTGCTTTTGTTTAGCTCAGTGTTGGAGATACTTATGTGCCTGTGGAACAAACACAGAGAATCCAAGCAAAGAGTATATGAAGCATCAAAAATCAAGATTTACTGCACAACCAGTGCTATTTGTTTCTCACAAAGGTGATACACTTCTGGAGAACTGATGACATGTGCCTAGTTTATTTCTACTTAGCAGAAGGTGACAACTTTGTGCAATTAAAGTAGGATTAGGTAAAAAATTAAAACAAAGCCAAAATTAGGGGGGAAGGGGACAAACTGGAATAATAAATCAGCAGAAAAATCACAAGACATATGCTTTTTTTGACTGACAACAGGACAAAATCTGTGTACTTTCAGTGATTTTCTTAATAATTGTTGCTGCTGCTTAGAATCATAGCACCTGCATATCTTCCAGGATGATTATACTACAAAATACAAATACAGGTTTTACGTGAAGCGAAAATCACTTCCCCACAAGCTTTCCTTTAGCACTATCATTTAAATCCAGTATAAATGCTAGTTTGGTCAAACTGGTCTTTAAGAGGTCACTTAGTCGATTTCCTGCCTAAAGTAGAATCAACTGTATCTAAACTGCTCCTGTCAGTCCTTTGTTTCTTAAAAACCTCTGGCAGTGTAGACCCACCATCTTTTGCATGCTGTCTTTATGTCCAGGTACTCCTACATTGATATTAGGTCTTCATTACGGCAACTGAAGTTGCTTTCTGTAACTACCAACTCTGGACTAGTGACAATTGCCTTACTTCCTTTGCAGCAACTTTCTTCTATATCCAAAGATCTTTTCCTTTCTTTCCTCCTTCCTTCAAAGCACATGATCCTCAAAGTGGCTATACCTATTGTGAAGAACTGCTCCTCATCCAGTCTTTTTTTCCCCATGGATTTGTGCAGCTGATCATGCCTACTAAAGCACTTTACCTTGCAGTTCTCATTATTAAATTACACGGTATTTTTAAGGTCACTTCTTATATTTGTCCCCACCATTTAGCATTCTAGTCCTGTCCTCTAATGTGCCTACTAACCCTTCTTTCCCACTGTTAACTCCAAATGCAGTATTTATATGCTCTAGGCCAGTATCCTCGTCAAGGAAAACATCAATTACTAGGGACTGTCAGATGGTCCTGTACAGACCCTCTCTACAGATTCTTCCAACCTGAAAGTGACTCACTGCTAACTACAGGTCACTTTGGTGTTTCATCAAAAAGATCTTATCCCTCATTTGTTTCTGAAAGCAATGCTTACAATGGTAGTTTAATCATTATCAACTAAATTTGTATCTGAGTTCCTAAAAGGTCTGGCCAGTCTGTTTTACAGTAAGTGCTGTAAAATTAAGAACTGCTTCAGCCACAGTTCTGAACTAGGTAACAGCATAGTGCACTCTCTGCACAGGGAAAATTAATCCAAATTAATGCAAGCAGGCTAGGACTCATTTATCACCAGCAGTTACTGGCTCAAAGTAAGGCATCAAGGTAAAGCAACAGCATAGTTCCTGGATAGCTGAATGGTACACATGCCCCTGTCCGAGATGGCAGCTGGATATCCTTGCTCCTGCCTACCCAGCCCTGAACTCAGAAAATACGCTCAAGGTATTTTTCATGATCTGTGTATTACCTGTCTCAGAATGTTCCACATCTATGCAAACCTGAGTTACACCAGTTCCAGGAAATCTCCACACATGAGTTTTACAGGAAGTAGGTTATTTTACATAAAGGGTTTAATGTCGTTTGGCTGATTCTCTTGTATTTGCACTTTGTTAAACTGAATTTGAAATAGGTGTCTCAAGTCTGTAATAGTAAAGAAACTGATACACAGAGACAAGCCAGTCTGATGGGGAAGCATTCAGTGCTAGGACCTTGCCACACATACTGTTTATCACAAACTAAGTATGACAGGCTGGCACTGGTGAGCAATGCACAGTTTGAGTGTAAAAAGAAAAAAAAATATATATATGACATATTTTAGTCAGTTTTATCACAGAGCCTGAAGGGCTTTTGTACAGTTATACAAACGTATATCCAAAAAGCAGATTTGTCCTTAAGTCTAAGAGCCATTACTTGGCATTTTTTCACAAATTTTCGCACAACAATGCCTAAAGAATTGTTAAAAAAACTGGTCTGTCAGGCTTTTCTATTGTTTCCAGATAAAACTTCAGACATAATGAGCATCAGTTCTTTAACACCAGTAGCTGAAACAAAAGCATTTGAACTATTTCTGCAACTTTAAAGTAGATAGACAACCATGATTTTTTTTTTTCATTTTGACAGTAGTGCTATTGAAAACTAGTGAAATATCTATACAATCTTCGGACGAGCACACAGACATTTCAGAGCAGGCAGGACAGTACTGTGTACACGGCTCACACAAGTATCAAACCTGCAAATCTACAGGCACGAAAACTTACTCTCATGAGTAGATATGTTGATTTGTGTTGCAAAACCGTCTCTTAATTATGCCACTGAGAATACTTGCATGAGAAATTCACTGTGTGGGAGCTGATAAAAAACCTTGGTTTATAGCTTCCAAGAGGTCAATACTAGCAGAGAGGAAAAAAAACCCAAAACTTGAGGTGTTTTGAGTTAGTGGATCTGTCATCTAGTCTCAACTGAAAATAAAGTAATTTAAATATTCTCACAATTCAAAACGTTCAGGAGTTACACAATATTTCACTATTGCATTTTTTTAATAAAAGTGTATTAAATAACAGAGCACTCTAGCTCTACTTAACACTTAAATGTTTTACTGAAATGCCTTTCTAAATTTGCATCATCCCTCTTCCTTAAGCAGTTTCACTGACTGCCAGCAAATAAGGTAAAAACCATTCTGCAACATAAAAGTTGTTACTACACCTGGACAGAAATACCGAAATACCAGACTTCTAATTGCTGTGCTAATTTATACCATGCTTTCCTGCTCTGACCTGGACTATAGCCTTCTGGTTAGAAAAAAGGAGGGAAGAACAAGGATAGAAGAAAATGCTTAGGAGAAATAATTCTAGATAAATCAGAGATGGACAATACTAACAAGTAGAATTTCAATATTCATTTGAGAGTTACTTCAAACATGTTTTTACAGGAGCCATGAACCCTCTTCATTGTATTTTTTTAACTGTAAACTTCTGTATAGAGAAGGAAGTGTTAGAAACAATCATGTGGGTTTGTATTCCCGGAACCATTCTGCAAACTTCAGCTTTCTTTTCATGTAGAATGCATTTATTGCACTCAGTGGTGACAAAGTGCTGGGCAGGGAGAGACAATAAAAAGCATAATGTAAGTGTCAGAAGATACATTGTCAAGTAGAGTTTGGGTGACTTTTTTTACATTTTGCTCATTCAGCTTCAGCACAAGCATTTGTGCAAATACTCTTAACATAAATATCTCTTACATACCTCAATCTACTTCTCTTCTATAGGCAACCATTTAGTGTTCACAACTGGGTTTTCACTGCAGAAGTGAAAACCAGAAAAACTGACCATTTTTTTTTGTCAGAGATTCAGTATTTAGTAATATGAAGACCTTTGCCCAACAAGAAATTAACAGAATAAACACAAAACTGGGGGACTTACACTGATCTGAAAAGTCAACAGCTTGAGTGGAAAAAAAAAAACAACTTGTACATGTGAAGATGGGCACACACTTATGCTACTGGGTAGAGGCCTGCTATTTGACTGCATGCAAAATATTCTTTCTCCTCCTGATTTCATAAAAGCAACAGCATGCCTGGTTTTGACAAAGGGGAGATGGAAACTTACTACATTTGAGAGACAAAGGAATGGATTGACTTATTCATGTCCTGGTGTGTATGGCAAAAAGCTTTGTGGGAACAATGCCTACTCTGAGAGGAGAGAGGAAAAACCGAGCAGAGTTCATGTGAATCACCTATTTAAACCATTTAAGCAAACTTGGATGATTTTTTTTTCCTTTTTTAAAATTTTTTAAATTTTTACCCCTCCCTGGGGAACATTACAGAGTAATCACATGAATCTGCTTCACTTTCTGACTGGAGTAGTCACCTCCGTGGCAGAACTGGAGCAAACCACAGCTGTGCAGTAACATCTTCAACAGGCACAACTGTTTGCAGAGTAAACATTTGCCTAAAACCTTACTGTAGACAGAGTATGTTAACAGAAGGAATGCTTCTACAAGCTTAGCTGCAGCACCTTCCTCACAAACACAAGGCTGCATTAGCTCAAATCCAGCACTACCTCTGCACGTGGACGAGCCTGCACCACTGGCACAATTGTTCATTGCTCCTCATTGTTTCAGACAGCTCGACTGAAAGAGCTTAAATTGCTGGTCTGAAGAATACCCTCACAATATTGCTTTAAACACACACTGCAGTGCTTCCACACTGATGGAATAACAAGCACAGTCCGACAGTTACAAACATCTGGATTCATGGGTCCATAACTGAAGCAGTAACAGTGTTCGCCTGCCAGGGTTTTGCAGGCATTCTTCTTTGTGTCAAACTCCAGACCCTGGTGCTGGCAACACTCTGCAGTGTAGAATTAGCCCAAGATGTGGCAGTAATGAAAGGGACAAATGCAGTTCTTAGGAAGCAGAAGGATCCTGTATTAAAACAAACCCCCTACATGTCTTGCTTCCATTTGTTCGTCCACACACTTTGGAGTGGTATTTTAAAATACATAATTTCAAAATGAACTACTCAAAAACCATCAACCTACTTGCAAGTCTAGGAGAGGCTACAAACAGCAAAATCATCAACTGCTACCTTTTGTAGTACTGCTCAAGAAATCACATTAGTATGTATTAGCATACAAGGCCTGAAAATAAATAGGAATCAATACAGTAATCCCTATTAAGGAAAATCTTTCCAGCAGGTCCATAAAGTCAGGCACTCACTGGCTAGAGCATGAGACAGAGCAGGGAGCTTTTGGGTGATCCAAACAGCTCTCCCTTAGTAGTAAGTCCCATTTGCCAGCAGCTATGAAGAAAGCAAGTTGTTTCTCTGACCAGTGCTCCAAGGCATGTGTTTTGTCTGGCCTTTCCTCTTTACTTTTTTCTTTTTAACCACTTGCTTTCAAATATCTGCTTTTTAATTTAAGAAAGAGAACAGATTAAAGCCAATTTACAGTACAGGATATAAAAGACTTACATTCTCCCGCCTGCCTGGGAAAGATGCACTATTTCAACTCAACACTTTTTAAACCACATGAATTAAGCTCTGAGTGGATACACTGAATTTGGTGTTTGCATTCATTTTCTGCAAAGTTTATACTAAAGTGGATTTGTTGTAAAATGGGCTGTAAACTATAAACTAAGCTGACATTAGTGTTATTAAATTGAACTTCAAAAACTTTTCCACAAAGGAGAACAATGATCAATTTAGGAATGGAAATGAGGAAAAGGGAGCAAAGAAAACTGGGAGTACACATTTTTGTTATTGTAGATCAGCAGGGCAGCCAGGAACAGCTAAAGAAAGCTGCTATAAATCACAGCACCCCTGGGAACAGCCCCACTTGTGCCAGCCCTAAAATCCAGGAAATACAATGAGCATTGGAGCCAGTAGTGCCCTGCTCCACCTGAGCTGCAGCTTCCAAGTTGGGCAGGTCACAACTGCAGCCCTAAGACATAACCTTAACTACAGAGCAGTGACCTCTAATCTAAACAGTTTTATGCTATGAGCTGAAAATAGTTATTCCAGAAATGTCAAACCTATTTAAGGGCATCTCTGCAGCCCAGATTTACCATGCACTACGTGCAAAATCTTTGCAGCATTTACCTGAGAGTCTGTAACAGTGGGGTTTGGCACACTTCCATACCTTGAAGTATGTGTAAGTGCTTGGCCATGGTTTGAAACTGAGCTGCCTAGGAGCAATAGGGCCAAGATCTTTTTAGCTTTGCTTTATGCTATTAAAAGCACAAAAGAAATTAAATGCAGCACACTGCACCAAGTAGCATAGCTTTGAGTTAAGCCAGCAAAAGCAAGAAAAAATGGAATCAGATACCTGTGTCCTCAGTTTACCTATGTGTCCTAGTGCTATGGTGTATGCTGGACAGTAATTGACTTGTTTCAGGCTTTTCTGTTGGACAGGAGAAAACTTGAGTAGAAAGCAGCACTTAATTTTTCTCCAACATCTTTAGTGGCCTAAGACTGAATTTAATTCTGTTGCTTTTCATGTTTTATCTTTCTCCAAAGATAACACCAAAATCACAGGAATTTAGTACTACTGCATGTTAAAGAGTAAAGCTATCAGCATGAACATATTAAGTTTTACAGTTTGTACCCCCGAGATGCAGCTCATATTCACTGCTCACAAACATGACAGCATGATGCATGAAAACATGATTTTTTCAACAGTTCATTGTCCAATTAACAGAATCAGAAATCAATCTTTACTGTTGAGACAGGCAAGCAAAAAACTACTGTTTACTCAGTTTTACTGTGCCTGTCATTCTGCTATCCCAGTGCCTAAAACAGAAGTTAATGTGCAGCCCAGGCCTGCTCAGCATACCCAGGAACGGGGCTTTCTTTAGGGCTCTGGGATTTTTATAAAGCAGATGTTATAGCAATAGATGCGACTGGAGGAAAAATAACTGCTGGGGCAATCTACACCTCTTTTGCCTGAGAATCACAGTGCAACCAGTCGGTGTCATTTTAAAGCAGCTAAATCAGCCTCGGGTCACTCCCACGGGGTGACTCTGGGCAGTTGCATTGGCAGGTGAGAAGCGGCAGCAGACATCAGCGTTCAACAAGATATGAGGGAGTTCAACATAATCTTCACTATCTGTACTGTATCCTGTTAAAGTAACATTTAATGTTTTACATGTGCCATTACTGCATTTTAAAAATTGCTAGTTTTTCATTACTTATGTAACTGAGTAACCAGAAGGACTATCAGCATCCAAGAGCATTAGCTGCCAGTTGTAGTCTTGTGAAGCTTGCAACATGTGGACTGCAAATGATAAGGGTGGGCTCTTGAACTGGAGAAGAAACAACTGTGCATGAAAAACTGGTTTTGGGAGAACTGAGACACAAGGCTTTTATTTTAAAGCACATACGAATATGACCAAGTTATACAGGCTTTTAAATGTTTTGGGTTTTTTTTTTTTTACAAATTCTTTTTCTTTCACAAGAAACGTAATAAGTAGCATTCTGCTGCTTGTTGCATGATGAGCAATGCAGAGGTGTCATCAGCCTGCTGCGTCGGTCTGTAGCCTAATCTCTGCTACTACACCCCAGTGTCAACTGTTTCTGCACATAACACACAGCTGCATTTACCTCTTAGTACCAGAAAGGCTCCTTCTAACAAGTCAGTTTCAGTGGAACAGTAAATACTTTGGGCACTGAAACTCTGTTCAAATTGTTTATCATGAAAACCCAGATCTTCTGTTACAGAAGCTTCTCTTGTAAATATTTTTTTTATTTTGCAAAAGGTAAAAATGCACTCATCATAAAGTTGTTACTGAGTAAATCCACTAAATTCCTCTTAAAAATACCTATGGGAACAGAAGCATTGACTTCCTCACTGGCAAAAAATAAGATTTTTTCCTACACTCTGTAGGAAAGAAACTTGAATAATTTTAGACACACTGGGGTGTTTTCATCATTCTCAACAGAATTCCTGGGCATCTGGCTGTACCAGCTCACAAGCAAAATGCTCTACAATACTCTTGTGCTAATATGAGAGGAACATGCTTTCCCAAGGAGCCAAGTATCAGATAGTACTGCAGAGTGTGAAGGGGGAAGCTTCTCCTTCTAAAAGCTGTAACTTGCTGTACCCAACACTGCTACAATTATCTTTTTGGCAACTGTAAGCAGTGTCAGTGTTCTATTTAATTTAAATACTTTCTCTTCTACCATGCCCCTTTTACAGTCCAAATATAAAGTGCAGGACCAACACAGAACTAGATCCCAGTGATTTATTAAAAGTTCTCTAAAGCAGTTATTTAAAACCAAACCAAAACCACCTCCCCACAAAAAAACCTCTCAAACAAACAAAAAACCAAAAGCAACAGACTGCTCTCTCAAAAGAGCTCCCCTTTATTGAAGAGGGAGAGCCACTGACCCTGCATGCAAATACATCACACTGCCATAGGCAATCTACAGTACAGTCCTCAGGACAAGACGTCTTCACCACAATTCAATAAAACACTGCTCTGGTTTAGCCCCTGCTCTCATGGATTAGCGAGACAGAAGAACAGCTTGTATTTTATCAAATTCACAAAACACCCACCAAACCTTTCCAACTATTCAAAAGCCAAACAATTCCAACACAGAATCTGAAAGCATTTCCAGCATTTTTTAAAAACATGTACATGGCTCACTGGTACGAGTTATTGAGATACCTTCCAGTCAGAAATCTTACTGAGATGCCTCAAATGAAAGCAACATTATTTAAATTTAGCTTTACTGCAAATCTGAACACTGGATGCTCACAGCTACTGAGAATTTTTATGCATCCTTTAAACAAAAGTAAAACATGCAAAAGATATAAAGAAATCAGCTAACTGTGCTACTATCTAACTTTCCTACAGATCAAGTGCTTCAGTTCCAAACCGTCACTTTAAGACTAAATCACTCAGTCTTCCATGCTTAAAATTTCATTTTCTTAAACCTAACAGAAGTGCCTCCCAAGTTGGGGACTTCCCTAAAAATTTTCTTTATCAAGAGACTACAACTTTGACCAACAGACACATAAATTTAGAGGCAATACTTCAGTTTATCTGTTAAAAAACATACTAAGAGAAAGCATATAAAAATCACACGCAGTTCTTTACTTCAGAATGAAAAGATCACTCTATAAACTCAGCACTCAAAAACCCAGTTCAAACTACATGCAGACATTAAGTTGAAAGCTTCAGCGTATTTTGACGTTCATATAATTAATGTTTCGCAAAGGCAGTGACCTGCTATGAACAACAAACTGAATTGATTTTACTGTGTACATCAATCACTAATGACTACACCTCCAATACGCAGACAAAATATCAAACTTCTGTTTCAAACGTTTTGTATGCTTGTTCAATCTGCTGTATGCAATTTCTGTCTAACAGTCACCTGTCATAAACACTAAGTTTCCCTTTTGTTAACCTGAACACATTAATTTCCTACCACCGAACACAATTTAAGAAGCCATTACATACCTGCAGTTAGGAGGAGGATCAAGGGTTATTTCAGCTAGCTCCTTCTGGATTCTGTTGGTGAAATGAGAACAGACACAAAGCATTTGAGATAGTCTATAGAATAAATCAGGGAATTACACTGCCCTCTACCACCATGCAGTTAAATGCAAGATTGGCTTTGCCTTCAGTAATGCTAACATGGCTGCTTCCTCTTTGTTCTCAGAGGCATAACCCAAATCCCACAGCTGAGAAACTTTGCAGCTTTTTTCCTGCCCCACGCTGTATGTAAACAGAACACTTACAGCTGAGTTGGGTAGAAATTTCCCACAACTATTCAGAAAAGTAACTCTTTTTCACATCCGAGCACTTTTTAGCAGAGAGATTTTCTTTTCAAGCTAATATGCAAATGAGGCGGGGGGGGAGCCTGCACAGGCAGATTTGACAATGACTTTAAACCAGAGTTACAGGACCTGTGACTGAGGCTCAAGTGAACCGCGCTGGCAGCAGACACACTCTTTTCACAATATTTTACCTACTACTTTGCAGAGTGTTTAAAAAGTGGATTTGCAGATCTGCCAGGCTGTCTCTGTTACTGGAATAATCTCTCTGGATCAACTTTGCTTCTCTCCATACCTTCTGCTGCCTTTCTCCTGCAATCTTATACAGTAGCTGTATTTACATGATAAAAAGTAAAACAATAACTTGAAATAATCTGTGCTTAGCTTTACTCTATCACAACCATTCACAAGGAGTTAAGATCTGAAAAACGAGTACTGAAAACTTCCTGTCAATTTAAGTTCATTCAGGTACATAAGACGTGCAATTTCAAAATACACGTTAAACTCCCCTTAAAAATATTGAGTAAGACTTCTCTTCACAAAAGGACCCATATGAGCAATACTGTGAATTTCATGCAGATAGCAGGTGTTAAAATATGAGCTAACAGAAACTGCTCTGGAGGTCCTTGCACTAATACCAATAAGTTCAGTCAGCCTACTGAACTGTCTGAGATGCATGGAATTATACTTGCAACAATTAAGGGAAATAAAGACAAGATGGGAAACTCAGTGTCAAAACCCTGTATCTCAGGCGTGTCAAATAAAGACAAGTACCAACAAATTACAAAGGCTACATAGTAGTTGCAAAACTTTTTTTCTTTAGCCAGTGCTATTTCAAAGGTTTCTTTAACAAGCTCAAAAGTCATCAAAGCCACTCAGTCATTCTCCGCAACAATTTTAACATATTTCAAAAAGAATTTACTAAGTTCAAGTCCAATACAAAATTATTAAAGTGTTCCTAAAAGTCAGAGCTACAGCACTCACACCGAATAAGCAAAATTTGAAGCTACTACAGCTACTTTACACCTTTTCTTGCTACAGGATATTTGTAAATGTTTGCAAAGAAAAGCAGCTCCAGAGAAAGGACTGGAAAGTTATGCTTTATCTCCAAAGACTGCTGGAATTAAAGAATTTAAAGTCTGAGTATTTCACCCAGCTGATCTTTGAGAAAATGACCAGAGTACACATCTTGAGAGCCAGACTGCCAATAACTGTATAAGCAAATGGAAGTGCAACTAATGTAACTAAACAAGGTTTCTGAAGATTCTCATATTTAAAGGTAGAGGCTACCTGTAGAACGTCATGGTTTAATTCCACAGATTCTAAGGGAGAAAACTCACCTGAGTTTCTCCCGAGAGAATTGCAGAATGAACCCATTCCTTCAAGGTGTGTAAGGCTCTTCTGTGCATCATGAAAAGCTCTCATAAGGCCCAGAGAAGCCACTGGGGTTTTATGACTTCTTTAATTAGACAGCACTGCCTGTCATGAGTCTACAGACCATAATAAAATACTCCAGGAGGACTCCACCCTATACCAATCAGGCATGGAAACCTAACTCAGAAAAAAAGCACCAAAGCTCTCTCACGCATTTTTGCAAATACAAAATGTATTTAAGTGCCCCCTCCCAGTCAGCCTGTAAGTTACCAAATTCTGTAACAACTCTTCAAAAGACATAGCACAAGTCTGTGTAACTGTTACTCCAACAAGACTTGGATTAATTAAGGCACTGCTTAGCAGGCTCCTGTATTACCAAAATTGATATCACTCCCTTCCACATAGCTTTACAAAAGAATCCCTCTGCCCTGACAAGTGCAGTGCAAGTACTGTGACTCCAAATACTGTGCAAAAATACCGCAGGATGTTTCACTCTCCCCTTTACCTTTTTGCACTAGTAGATAGCTTAGCAGTAGTTTTGCTGGATAGTTTGGTGTTCTTCTTCTGCTGGGTGGCAGAGGGTTTTCGTTCTTCTTGCTCTTCAGGTTCAGGTGCAGGCGGATCCCTTTGATCGGCATCTGAACTACCACTGCTGGTACTTGGACTTTCATCGTCTGACCTCTGCCTATCACTGGACATCGTGGGGAACTTTTTGGGGAAGGAAAAGAGGCAGAGTTAATACAACAGGAAGGACTCTCTCTTGTCATTCCCCAAGTTCCACTGACCTCTGCCTATCGCTGGACATCATGTGGAACTTCTTTGGGGAAGAGGCAGAGTTTGTACAACAGGCAGGACTCTCTCTTGGCATTCTCCAAGTTCCAAAAAACTTTGAATAGGTGACAAGTCGGTTTCAGTGAGAAATTAATCAAAATATACTTCTTTGTCTCATACTCAAGGGCTGGAGTTTGACAGCTACAAAGCAATATCTACACTTCTGGAAATACAGATATTTCCAATTTTTAAACCCACTCGCATTTTTTTCATACTTTAAACAATATGCCAATTGTCGACTTTGTTCTAAGGCATGAGACAGATTTAGCAGGGTACTTAGGCAATGAACATTAATAACTTATGACACATTGTAAATAACAGACCTCAATGAAAATATTTTTTAAAAAGTCACTAATAACCTGTAAATATTTACACTGGAGCAGAGCATTTTATTGGGTCCAAACGCCAGATCCCCTCTCTTCCCCTCTTTCCGAGAAAATACACTGCCAGTAACACTTGGGTTGATTTCACATGGAAATGTACACTTGCTGTGAGCATTTAAAGGGCTGGCACGGGGGGGAACGAGGTTCGGTTTTTTGCTGGTGGTAGGGCTTTTTGTAGAAAGGGGGGAAGCCCCGCGATGCATTTAAAGCCACTGGGGTAACAGCAGCCCCGGTTATTTACATGGCCAGCAGCGAGAACTGCATTTGGCCACCACAGAGCTGCCGGAGGGGGAAGAAGCATAATTCAAACTGCACCTTCTGCACAGCTCTCCCCGCCGCCGCTCCCCGCGCAGCTCCGCCAGGCAGACCGACATTTTTCCGCCGATCGGGAAAGGCGGGGGGGAGAGAAGGAGGGGGCTGCCCCGGCGGCCGGGGGGGGCCCGAGGAGGAGCGGCGGGAGCTGCGGCAGGGCTGGATCCAGGCGGCCGCCCGGCCGCGCTTTGTGGGGAGCGCCAGCCCGGCTCGGCTCGGCTCGGCTCGGCGGGCGG